>CM035411.1:141114032-141254032 GCA_020310875.1 Ceratopteris richardii | reverse complement strand
AAACTCTCGCCCCCTTAGCTCACACATCGAGAGTGACTCTTCGGCAGGCTCATACCTCTTGAACTAGGAGATGACCCAGTGCTGTAGGATATCTTGCCGTGAGACTTCACCGACACCGTATTGCAGAGAACGAGGCTCATGATCATAGCGCAATGGAGGAGAGACGATTCTAGGTGATGGTTGATCTCGCTAGAGTCATCGGGGCAGCCGTGACTCCACCTCCACCTATGTACCACATCTTACACCCACCCACTAGTACATGATGGAGCTAGTTAGTCGCTCAGATGCATTCTCATGATTGTATTGTACTACCCTTTTGCATATAGACTATCATAGATATACCACTCCATTCACCCCCCTCCCCCAACTTTCATGGGCATCTCCTACATTGATTTGTCTCATAGGCCGAGTTCCGCCTCCTAATAGACAGTAAATCTCTCTCTCTCTCTCTCTCTCTCTCTCTCTCGTCTCTCTCTCTCTCTCTCTCTCTTCTCTCTCTCTCTCTCTCTCTCTCTCTCTCTCTCTCTCTCTCTCTCTCTCTCTCTCTCTCTCTCTCTCTCTCTCTCTCTCTCTCTCTCTCTCTCTCTCTCTCTCTCTCTCTCTCTCTCTCTCTCTCTCTCTCCCTCCCTTTTATTATAGCCCCTTGAGGGCTTCCCCCCAAGTGGAATGTAATGTTTTGATGTACCTGATCGGTCCCATAGGTCGATTTCGGCCTCCCGTGGACATTTACAGCAGCATCAGGGGTCTTCTCTATGGCTCAGGCAGCCCGTGACCGCATCACACGTGGCTACGCAGCACTAGCTTTGATGGAGAGACAGTGCCACCAGGCATATTTTCAGGAGCCCCGCACAAAGGGGTGGCTCTTTGACACTTTGGTTACGCCAGCGCTCATGTATGGGGCAGCCATATGGGGACCAGGATTAGCTACATCAGTATGGACAGCATTAGAGAGGCCACAGATCCTCATGATTGCCAGACTTATCAGCAAGCCTTCAGTACCACATGATATCATTAGAGCATAGCTCGCTGCACCACCGATGCTAGTTGAGGCACTATTCGAGACAGTATGCCTTTTACACAGACTTCGGAGCATGGATACAGAGTGCATTGCTTATCGTGCTTTCCAGGCATCACGTGATATGGCATTAGCAGGCGACACCTCCTCATGGTATGCACAGACACGAGACTGGCTTGCCCACCATGGCTTTGACATAGACAGGCTACCACTACTACAGTACGACTCTCATGCACCCACCTACTCGCTCTCTCATCAAGAGAGGAATAGGATCATTCGTCAGGAGATATGGCATACATACATACAGAGGACATGGGTGAGCCCTAGGGGTACATTGCCACCGAAAATGCTCTACTACCGCGAGCATTTTCTACATATATCGGGCACGGGCTTCATCGAGATCCCGAGATATACATGCAGACCTACCTTCCCCACCACCTACGAGTCGTCATTGGGCAGCTCCGGGTTTCATCACATCAGCTCGAGATTGAGAGGGGTCGGTCCAGGGGAGTCCCCCGTGAGGAGAGGTGGTGCCCAGTATGCCAGACACAGGTAGAGAGTGAGGAGCATTTTGTTATCAGATGTCCAGCATACTTAGACCTACGAGCACAGTTCCAGATCGAGGAGTCATTCCAGTTGTGCATGACTATGGGAGACCAGAGACGCTTGGGACGCTTTCTCACAACAGCATACGAGAGGCGAGAGCGGTCACTACAGCCCATACATCAGCCACGGGTGAGTACCCAGCAGACCATTACGCAGTTCTTTCAGCAAGTTGAGCTACATCAGAGAGGTCCATGTATAGGGCTCACGCTACACCAGGCAGCAGCACAGAGAGCACGGCGCCGACCACGCATGGGCGGATATTGTCGACCACGACTATATCAGGAGGATATCTCACGCATCAGGATTGCATACGACCACATGATGGAGCATAGGCGTACCACCACCCCCTCGGTTGTCTTCCTTCAAGAGGCACTCAGACCACCACCGATGTACCACATACTACACCCACCTCCACCCATCACCAGTAGCTAGGGCGTTTTACTCACATTTTGGATCCCCCCATGTATTAGGTGGCCACTATCTGCAGAGTCAGAGCCACGTCTCCCCAGCCTTTTCCAGCCCTATATAGCTTTGTGTAGCGATATACTTTTTATTTCATTTTATCTTCTACACAGGGTTACTACACTTGTACATGGTTTTTGTCTCATAGGCCAAGTTTGGCCTCCAGAAGACGTTAATATGACTTTCTCTCTCTCTCTCTCTCTCTCTCTCTCTCTCTCTCTCTCTCTCTCTCTCTCTCTCTCTCTCTCTCTCTCTCTCTCTCTCTCTCTCTCTCTCTCTCTCTCTCTCTCTCTCTCTCTCTCTCTCTCTCTCTCTCTCTCTCTCTCTCTCTCTCTCTCTCTCTCTCTCTCTCTCTCTCTCTCTCTCTCTCTCTCTCTCTCTCTCTCTCTCTCTCTCTCTCTCTCTCTCTCTCTCTCTCTCTCTCTCTCTCTCTCTCTCTCTCTCTCTCTCTCTCTCTCTCCAGGGCGCCTCGAGGAGGTGATGGAGGGAAGAGACATTATCTTCTTGACAGAGACACACGAGAGCCCGGGGAGGAGCCTACCGAGGATTGAGGGCTATATGTGGGAGTCAGCTCACCGCCGCCAGATGAGACAGCACACCACACGAGGATCAGGAGGAGTAGCCGTGCTCTATAGACAGTCGTTATAGCACAGGGTACAGGTGGTAGCCAAAGACCCAGAGGCACGTTTCATGTGGATACGCTTGCAGCTATCAGAGGAGAGAGCAGCGTACTTCGCCGTATGCTATATTGCACCCATTGGTTCACGCTTCACACATTCCCCTGAGCAACTATCAGGAGGGGAGGGACCAGACACCACATCGCCATATGACTGCCTCAGTGACACGATTATGGAGTATACCGGGATGGGTGAAGTCTTCCTTGTAGGAGACTTCAATGCCCGCACTCAGAGCCACCAGTGTGATACCTACGACTTTGACGACCCTGAGATGCTTCGTACCATAGAGGACATGCCTACACTCAGAGCCTCAACCGACACTGCCACACCCACCTTATATGGCCGACACTTACTCCAGATGGGAGCAGCACACCGTCTCGTTATATATAATGGGATGGGGAGCTGGCCCACCTCGCGCGGTCTCACCTGCATTCCACCCACGACACCACAGGGGGGCAGTGTGGTAGACTATGTTATCCGACCCCCGGAGGCGACACATCTGATCACCTCATTCACTATCCCACCCTTACGGATTGGAGCTGATCACGCATATCTTGCCCTATCCATTCGCGGCTCACCATGCATACCCCACCTCGTCACCACACAGCCACGAGCCTGTACCACCATTCACTTTAGACATGAGCTAGCACATATCTATAGCTCCCATGTTCGAGAGCGCATCTACTCTCTTGATCCCTCTGCCTCCTTGGAAACCCTCACCGCCCACTTCTCCTCGATCCTCCATACATCTGCTACTCTCAGCTTCCCATACACCACCCACAGCACTGCACATCCGACACGGCTGGGACATACACCCCAGAATAGATGGTACGATGAGGAGTGTAGGCGACTATACCGACATCTCAGAGCACAGAGTCTCTTGGGATCCATCACAGAGAGGGAGGCACGACGACAGATGCGAGCCCTCACACGCCGGAAGCGGCCAGCTTTCGAGGAGCGAAAGGAGGCAGAGTTGATCGACCTTCTCATGAGTAGGGATTGTGCCACCGCGTGGAGGGCACTACGTGAGCCACGTCCACCTACACCCATAGCAGATCCTTCAACCTGGCAGACCTACGCCCAGAGGTTATATGACGTCCCAGGACAGCGACCATTACCGATTCCTTCCACACCGCGTCCGGTGATATCCACCCTCTTCACAGGAGGCATGGTACGACAGGCCATCCATAGGCTACAGCATGGCCGTTCAGCAGACCACACGGAGCTACAGGGAGAGCACTTTATATACGCAGCAGATGTAGTTTCCCACTTGATCGCCCATCTCTTCAACCGTGCTTTGGTTGAGGGATTACCCGACTCATGGACTATGCATACCATTACGCCTATCCATAAGTCCGGCGATATGATGGATCCAGGGAACTACAGGACTATTATGATAGGCCATATCCTGGCCAAGATCTATGGGGCAGTACTAGAGGCAGAGCTCAGTACACACGCTGAGGCAGCGGGGATCAGAGCACCCGGCCAGGCAGGCTTCCGCCGCACTTTCTCCACCATCGACCACATCTTCGTGCTTCGTTGCTTGATTGAGAGCGCGAAGGCGAGGAAGCAGAGACTATACTGTTGCTTTGTGGATTTCCGCAAAGCCTTCGACATGGTCCCTCGAGAGAGACTACTACGGAGGCTCCAGGAGTTACAGCTTCCATCAGACATGCTATGGGCCATCCACGCTTTGTATGCACGAGTCACAGGCAGGGTACGCTGCCCCGGTGGTCTATCAGACAGCCTTGTTAGCACCATTGGTGTGAAACAAGGTTGCCCCCTCTCACCCACTCTCTTCGGTCTCTACATCGACGAGATCACGGAGTATATACAGCGAGCAGGAGGGAGAGGAGGAGACATCGGAGGTACGCCAGTACATATCCTATTATATGCTCATGACATTGTCCTTCTCTCAGAGTCACAGGAGGGGTTGCAGTCACATTTACAGGCGCTCGATACCTTTTGCATGGAGAGAGGACTCACAATGAACCTTGGCAAGACCAAGGTCATGATCTTCCATACCTCCAGGACAGTACGCCATCGCGCCTCTTTCACAGCAGCTGGAGGACAGATAGAGGTAGTGGACTCCTACGTCTACCTAGGTATCACCTTCTCGGGCAGCACAGGGGTATTCTCCATGGCACAGGCTGCGAGAGATAGATTGACGCGAGGTTATGCAGCACTTGCAGGATTGGAGAGACGCTGCTTTCAGACACATTTTCAGGAGCCCCGGACTAAGGGGTGGCTCTTTGACACTCTAGTGACACCCGCATTGATGTACGCAGCAGCAGTATGGGCACCAGGGATCACAGAGGCGATGTGGACACAGATTGAGAGGCCCCAGATCACCATGATATCACGCTTGCTGCGCAGCAAGCCCTCCGTTCCACGTGACATTATACGAGCTGAGCTTGGCACACCACCGATGCTAGTGGAGGCCCTCTTCCAGTTGGTGACCTTTATTCTGAGAGTCAGAGAGCTCCCCACTAGCCGACTCACTAGGCTTGCATTTGAGAGCTCTAGACATTTGGCAGAGACAGGGCATGAGAGAGTATGATATGCACAGACTTACCGATGGTTAGCAGACCATGGCATGAGCATTACGGATCTCCCCCCTTTTCAGTATGACCTCTCTTCCCCCCACATTACCCTCTCTCGTTCGGAGAGGAATAGGATCATCCGTCAGGACCTACTACAGATACGCGTCAGGGAGACATGGATAGCACCACGGGAGCCTCTTCCCACAAAGAGGCAACACTACAGAGAGCACTTCCTGACTGTGACAGCGGATGGTTTCATTCAGAGACCACAATACATGGATACATATATGGCACCAGCTGAGAGAGTGGCCATTGGGCAGCTCAGAGTATCATCACACCAGCTCGAGATTGAGATTGGGCGAGCCACACATACCCCCAGGGATGAGCGATTATGCAGGATATGTAGAGAGGAGGTGGAGGACGAGGAGCACTACACATGTAGATGCCAGGCATATGAGGACATCAGAGACCGCTACCCAAAGCTCTTCGGGGGGCCTAGAGAGATCAGGGCTTTATTGGGGACAGAGGACCAGCGCCCTCTAGGTCGTTTCCTAGTAGAGCTCCAGCATCACCGCGCATCACTCCTCAAGCAGCGGATGGAGATACACCTGGCCCCCCCCCTCAGACTTATATTACAGATTTTTTCAGACCCACATACACTCGAGGGCCCAGTTCGATGCGGGGTGTCACATTACACAAAGCAGAGGAGCTTAGACGACAGCGTCGACGACCGAGACCCCTTGTCCGGAGAGCTCGTCCACATCAGAGAGAGATTCAGGCGATTCACGCACGCCATGGCATGGAGATACAGAGACGTCAGCAGCGCACCCCTATCGATTTGGACACCCAGAGCATTTTGAGGATCGCCATGATTCCTTACCCACCGATGCATTATATCCTACACCCACTCCAGGCATTTAGGGGGTTGTGATACCATCGAGCCTCCCCTCCCTATGCATATCATATTTGTATCTCACCCATTGAGCATATAGAGTGCATACCCATAGCACCCCACACCCTTGATGCCAGCTACTATCCCTCCTTTTATACCCGTTTGCAGTACTCACACTTTATTTTCGTTTTGGATCACAGTGGTTTGGATCATACTGATGTATATGTTTTGTCTCATAGGCCGATTTTGGCCTCTAATAGACGTTAAAAAGTCTTTCTTTCTTTCTTTCTTTCTTTCTTTCTTTCTTTCTTTCTCGACCAGGCAAGGGTGAGGAAGAGGAGATTATATTGCTGCTTTGTGGACTTCCGCAAAGCATTTGACACTGTTCCCAGGGACCGACTCTTCAGACGACTACTTGATATCGGAGCTCCGGAGAAGATGATATGGGGGATCTACGCATTATACGAGAGAGTATCTGGTAGAGTCAGATGTCCAAGGGGCTTATCTGATCCACTTGCTAGCACTATCGGGGTGAAGCAAGGATGCCCTCTTTCACCCACCCTCTTTGGTCTCTACATTGATGAGATAGTGGACTACATACCGCTGCAGGGGGGAGATGGCATTGAGGTACAGGGATCCACTGTCCATATTCTTTTATACGCTGATGATATTGTATTGGTTTCAGAGTCTGCACAAGGTCTACAGCATCATCTACATGGCCTAGATGACTTTTGCAGAAACAGAGGGTTATCTGTGAACCTTGGTAAAACCAAGGTCATGATCTTTCATACATCAGCACAGGTACGCAGACATAGTTTGTTCACAGCAGCAGGTGGACTGATCGAGGTGGTCGGATCATATGTTTACTTGGGAGTGACATTTACAGCAGCATCAGGGGTCTTCTCTATGTCTCAGGCAGCCAGTGACCGCATCACACGTGGGTACGCAGCACTAGCTTTGATGGAGAGACACTGCCACCAGGCATATTTTCAGGAGCCCCGCACAAAGGGGTGGCTCTTTGACACTTTGGTTACGCCAGCGCTCATGTATGGGGCAGCCATATGGGGGCCGGGATTAGCTACATCAGTATGGACAGCATTAGAGAGGCCACAGATCCTCATGATTGCCAGACTTATCCGCAGCAAGCCTTCAGTACCACATGATATCATTAGAGCAGAGCTCGCTGCACCACCGATGCTAGTTGAGGCACTATTCCACACACTATGCCTATTACACAGACTTCGGAGAATGGATACAGAGCGCATTGCTTATCGTGCTTTCCAGGCATCACGTGATATGGCATTAGCTGGGGACACCTCCTCATGGTATGCCCAGACACGAGACTGGCTGGCCCACCATGGCTTTGACATAGACAGGCTACCACCACTACAGTACGACTCACATGCACCCACCTACTCGCTCTCTCATCAAGAGAGGAATAGGGTCATTCGTCAGGAGATATGGCATACATACATACAGAGGACATGGGTGAGCCCTAGGGATACATTGCCACCGAAAATGCTCTATTACCGCGAGCATTTTCTACATATATCGGACGCAGGCTTTATCGAGATCCCGAGATACATGCAGACATACCTTCCCCACCACCTCCGAGTCGTCATTGGGCAGCTCCGGGTTTCATCACATCAGCTCGAGATTGAGAGGGGTCGGTCCAGGGGAGTCCCCCGTGAGGAGAGGTGGTGCCCAGTATGCCAGACAGAGGTAGAGAGTGAGGAGCATTTTGTTATCAGATGTCCAGCATACTTAGACCTACGAGCACAGTTCCAGATCGAGGAGTCATTCCAGCTGTGCATGACTATGGGAGACCAGAGACGCTTGGGACGCTTTCTCACAGAAGCATACGAGAGGCGAGAGCGGTCACTACAGCCCATACATCAGCCACGGGTGAGTACCCAGCAGACCATTACGCAGTTCTTTCAGCGAGTTGAGATACATCAGAGAGGTCCATCTATAGGGCTCACGCTACACCAGGCAGCAGCACAGAGAGCACGGCGCCGACCACGCATGGGCGGATATCGTCGACCACGACTATATCAGGAGGATATCTCACGCATCAGGATTGCCTACGACCACATGATGGAGCATAGGCGTACCACCACCCCCTGGGTTGTCTTCCTTCAAGAGGCACTCAGACCACCACCGATGTACCACATACTACACCCACCTCCACCCATCACCAGTAGCTAGGGCATTTTACTCACATTTTGGATCCCCCCATGTATTAGGTGGCCACTATCTGCAGAGTCAGAGCCACGTCTCCCAAGCCTTTTCCAGCCCTATATAGCTTTGCGTAGCGATATACTTTTTATCTCATTTTATCTTCTACACAGGGTTACTACACTTGTACATGGTTTTTGTCTCATAGGCCAAGTTTGGCCTCCAGAAGACGTTAATATGACTTTCTTTCTTTCTTTCTTTCTTTCTCTCTCTCTCTCTCTCTCTCTCTCTCTCTCTCTCTCTCTCTCTCTCTCTCTCTCTCTCTCTCTCTCTCTCTCTCTCTCTCTCTCTCTCTCTCTCTCTCTCTCTCTCTCTCTCTCTCTCTCTCTCTCTCTCTCTCTCTCTCTCTCTCTCTCTCTCTCTCTCTCTCTCTCTCTCTCTCTCTCTCTCTCTCGAGCTAGGAGACGACCCCGTGCTAGAGGATATCGGGCGCCGAGACATCACCGACATCAGATTGCAGAGATCCAGGCTCGTCACCATGGCGCCATGGAGGAGAGACGATTCCAGATGATGGCTGATCCCGTTGCAGCTATCACGATGGCCCTGACTCCACCTCCACCTATGTATCACATCTTACACCCACCCACTAGCACAAGATGGAGCTAGTTAGTCGTTTCAGATGCATTCCCATGCTTGTTGTACTACCCCTTTGCATATAGACTTCCATAGATATCGCACTCCATACACCCCCCCTTTCATGGGTCTCTCCACACGCATTTCACGGAGATATGTATCAGCTTTACCAGTTTCTTTTTCAGCACTTTTATCTTCCCTGATAGACAGAAGATACACCCATGTACATCGATTTGTCTCATAGGCCGAGTTCGGCCTCCTAATAGACGTAAAAACACTTTCTTTCTTTCTTTCTTTCTCTCTCTCTCTCTCTCTCTCTCTCTCTCTCTCTCTCTCTCTCTCTCTCTCTCTCTCTCTCTCTCTCTCTCTCTCTCTCTCTCTCTCTCTCTCTCTCTCTCTCTCTCTCTCTCTCTCTCTCTCTCTCTCTCTCTCTCTCTCTCTCTCCGTCTCTCTCTCTCTCTCTCTCTCTCTCTCTCTCTCTCTCTCTCTCTCTCTCTCTCTCTCTCTCTCTCTCTCTCTCTCTCTCTCTCTCTCTCTCTCTCTCTCTCTCTCTCTCTCTCTCTCTCTCTCTCTCTCTCTCTCTCTCTCTCTCTCTCTCTCTCTCTATGCATATCATATTTGTATCTCACCTATTGAGCATATAGAGTACATGCCCATAGCACCCCACACCGTCGACGCAAGCTATTATTATCCACTCCTTTTATACTCTGTTTTGTACTCACACTTTATTTTCCTTTTGGGATCACAGTGGATTGGATCATATTGATGTATATGTTTTGTCTCATAGGCCGATTTTGGCCTCTAATAGACGTTAAAAAGTCTTTTTCCTTCTTTCTCCCTCCCTCCCTCCCTCCCTCCCTCGCTCCCTCCCTCTCTCTCTCTCTCTCTCTCTCTCTCTCTCTCTCTCTACATCAGAGAGGTCCATCTATAGGGCTCACGCTCCACCAGGCAGCAGCACAGAGAGCACGGCGCCGACCACGCAGGGGCACATATCATCGACCACGACTATATCAGGAGGATATCTCATGCATCAGGACAGCCTACGACCACATGATGGAGCATAGGCGCACCACCACTCCATGGGTTGTCTTCCTTCAGGAGGCACTCAGACCACCCCCGATGTACCACATACTACACCCACCTCCACCCATTCACCGGTAGCTAGGGTGTTTTACTCACACTTTTACTCACATGTCCCCCATGTATTAGGTGGCCACTATCTGCGGAGTCAGAGCCACATCTCCCCATCCTTTTCCAGCTTTATATATATCTTTCTGTCGCGATATACCTTTTATTTCATTTCATCCTCTACACAGGGTTACTACACTTGTACATGGTTTTTGTCTCATAGGCCAAGTTTGGCCTCCAGAAGACGTTAATATGACTTTCTTTCTTTCTTTCTTTCTCTCTCTCTCACAGGAAACAGTCAGTGCCACATGACATTATCAGGGCAGAGCTAGCTGCACCACCCATGGTAGTAGATGCACTATTCCAGACTATCTCCTTTATTCAGAGGGTGAGGGAGCTCCCTACAGAAAGACTCACACACAGAGCTTTTGAGGCATCTATACAGATATCAGAGTCTGGATATGAGAGAGCTTGGTACACTCAGGTAGAGCCTGGTTTGATAGTCATGGACTTGATATGGATAGATTGCCGCCTTTTCAGTATGACCCAAACTCACCTCACATCCACCTCTCGCGTCATGAGAGGAATCTTGTGCTCAGACAGGACCTTTGGAAGCTCTACATTAGTCAGACATGGCATACACCACACATAGGATCGAGACTATCGCACTATCGAGACCAGTTCTTGGACATACTAGCAGATGGTTTCATCCAGCGACCATGCTACATGGATACCTACATGCCTCATAGCTCAAGGGTAGCTATTGGCCAGTTGAGGGTCTCATCACACCGACTAGAGATTGAGATAGGCAGAGCCACAGACATTCCCAGAGAGGAGCGGCTATGCAGGATATGCAGAGTAGAGATGGAGGATGAGGAGCACTTTGTTTGCAGGTGTAGCGCATATGATGACATTAGAGAGAGGTACGAGACTCTGTTTACAGGGCAGCCCACCCTCCAAGAGATCATGGGCTCTAGAGATCAGCGACAGCTCGGGCGTTTCTTACTAGAGATTCAGAGTCACAGAGATTCTCTCCTCCAGCCTACTGCAGTTGCCCAGACACGAGGGAGACAGAGTCAGCTCACTGACTTCTTCATTGCACGACGTGCAGCAGCCCTCCCCCCCTTAGCTCACACATCGAGAGGGGTGACTCTTCAGTAGGCTCAGACCTCTCGAGCTAGGAGACGACCCCGTGCTATAGGATATCGGGCCCTCAGACTTCACAGGCACCAGATTGCAGACATTCAGGCTCGTGACCATCGCGCCATGGAGGAGAGACGATCTCGGATGATGGCAGATCCCGTTGCAGCCATCAGGGAGGCCTTGACTCCACCTCCACCCATGTACCACATCTTGCACCCGCCCACTAGTACAGGATGGAGCTAGTTAGTCGCTCAGATGCATTATCATGCTTGTACTACCCTTTTGCATATAGGCTATAGATATAGCACTCCATTCACCATCCCCCCCTCCCACTTTCATGGGTATCTCTACATGCATACTACACAGATCTATATCAGCCTTGCCAGTTTCTTTTTCCAGCTCTTTTATCTTTTTCCGATTGACAGAAGATACACCCATGTACATTGATTTGTCTCATAGGCCGAGTTCGGCCTCCTAATAGACGTAAAAACACTTTCTTTCTTTCTTTCTTCTCTCTCTCTCTCTCTCTCTCTCTCTCTCTCTCTCTCTCTCTCTCTCTCTCTCTCTCTCTCTCTCTCTCTCTCTCTCTCTCTCTCTCTCTCTCTCTCTCTCTCTCTCTCTCTCTCTCTCTCTCTCTCTCTCTCTCTCTCTCTCTCTCTCTCTCTCTCTCTCTCCCCCCCCCCCCTACTACGGAGACTCTAGGAGTTACAGATACCATCAGACATGCTATGGGCCATCCATGCTTTGTATGCACGAGTCACAGGCAGGGTGCGCTGCCCCGGCGGCCTATCAGACAGCCTTGTTAGCACAATTGGTGTGAAACAAGGTTGCCCTCTCTCACCCACTCTCTTTGGTCTCTACATCGATGAGATCACGGACTATATACACCGAGCCGGAGGGCTAGGAGGAGACCTCGGAGGTACGTCAGTACACATATTATTATATGCTGATGACATTGTCCTGCTTGCAGAGTCACAGGAGGGGCTACAGTCACATTTACAGGCGCTCAATACCTTCTGCATGGAGAGAGGACTCACAGTGAACCTTGGCAAGACCAAGGTCATGATCTTCCATACCTCCGGGACAGTACGCCATCGCGCCTCTTTCACCGCGGCTGGAGGACAGATAGAGGTAGTAACCTCCTATGTCTACTTAGGTGTCACCTTCTCGGGCAGCACAAGGGTATTCTCCAAGGCACAGGCAGCGAGAGAGAGATTGACTCGAGGCTATGCGGCACTTGCAGGATTGGAGAGATGCTTCTTTCAGGCACATTTTCAGGAGCCCCGGACTAAGGGGTGGCTCTTTGATACTCTAGTGACACCTGCATTGATGTACGCAGCGGCAGTATGGGCACCAAGGATCACGGAGGCGATGTGGACGCAGATTGAGAGGCCCCAGGTCACCACGATCTCACGCTTGCTCCGCAGCAAGCCCTCCGTTCCACACGAAATTATACGAGCTGAGCTTGGCACGCCACCGATGCTAGTGGAGGCCCTCTTTCAGCTGGTGACCTTTATTCTGAGAGTCAGAGAGCTCCCCACCAGCCGACTCACCAGGCTTGCATTTGAGAGCTCCAGACATTTGGCAGAGACAAGGCATGAGAGAGTATGGTATGCACAGACCTACCAATGGTTAGCAGACCATGGCATGAGCATTACCAATCTCCCCCCTTTTCAGTATGACCTCTCTTCCCCCTACATTACCCTCTCTCATTCGGAGAGGAACAGGATCATCCGTCAGGACCTACTACAGATACACGTCAGGGAGACATGGATAGCACCACGGAGCCTCTTCCCACAAAGAGGCAACACTACAGAGAGCACTTCCTGACTGTGACAGCCGATGGTTTCATCCAGAGACCACGATACGTGGATACATACATGGCTCAAGCAGAGAGAGTGGCCATTGGGCAGCTCAGAGTATCATCACACCAGCTCAAGATCGAGGTTGGGCGAGAGACACATACCCCCGGGGACGAGAGATTATGAGGGATATGCCGAGAGGAGGTGGAGGACGAGGAGCACTACACATGTAGATGCCACGCATACGAGGACATCAGAGATCACTACCCACAGCTCTTTAGGGGGCCCAGAGAGATTAGGGCTTTATTGGAGACGGAGGACCAGCGCCCTCTAGGTCGCTTCCTAGTAGAGCTCCAGCGCCGCCGTGCATCACTTCTCCAGCAGCGGATGGACATACACTTGGCCCCCAAGTCTTCTATTACAGATTTTTTCAGACCCACATCCACCCGAGGATCCAGCTCAACGCAGGGTGTCACAGTACAGAGAACAGAGGAGCTTAGACGACAGCGTCGACGACCGAGACCCCCACTCCGGAGAACCAGTTCCCACCAGAGAGAGATTCAGGCGATTCACGCACGCCATGAAATGGATATACGGAGACGTCAGCAGCGCACCCCTGTCGATCTGGATGTGCAGAGCATTTTGAGGATCGCCAATCTAGATGTGCAGAGCATTTTGAGGATTGCCACGATGCCTTACCCACCGATGCACTTATCCTACACCCACTCCACGCACTTAGAGCGTTATAACACCACCGAGCCTTCCCTCCCTATGCATATCATATTTGTACATCACCTATTGAGCATATAGAGTGCATACCCATAGCACCCATACCCTTGATGCCAGCTATTATCCACTCCTTCTATATTCTGTTTTGTACCCACACTTTATTTTCCTTTTGGGATCCCAGTGGATTGGATCATAACTGATGTATATGTTTTGTCTCATAGCCCGATTTTGGTCTCTAATAGACATTAAAATCTCTCTCTCTCTCTCTCTCTCTCTCTCTCTCTCTCTCTCTCTCTCTCTCTCTCTCTCTCTCTCTCTCTCTCTCTCTCTCTCTCTCTCTCTCTCTCTCTCTCTCTCTCTCTCTCTCTCTCTCTCTCTCTCTCTCTCTCTCTCTCTCTCTCTCTCTCTCTCTCTCTCTCTCTCTCTCTCTCTCTCTCTCTCTCTCTCTCTCTCTCTCTCTCTCTCTCTCTCTCTCTCTCTCTCTCTCTCTCTCTGCCCCCCCCCCTCCCCCCTTGGCTGTGCCTACTCTGGCCTCTCTTGTGCCGCCTGGTCCCGCCCCCTCGGCTGGGCCAATTCCCGCCCCCCCCTGCTGCCTACTCCTGGCCCCCCTCTGCTGCCTACTCCCGCCTCCCCCTTTGCTGCCTGATCCTGCCCCCTCTGCTGCTGCTCCCTCCATCCACGCCCGCTTGCCACACCCCCCCGGCCATCTGTGTCCTTTTGCCACACCCATCCCTTAAGCTATCCCTAATCTACACCATACTAAAACCCTAACCTAACCCATACCAAAACCCTAACCTAACCTTAACCATAACTATGGCCCCCCTACAACCTGCCCAAACCCCTTGTGTGACCTGCCCGACTCTCATGAAACCCAAACCCTAACCCTAACCCTAATCCTAATCCTACCTCAAACCCTAACGTAACCCCAACCCTCTCTCTCTCAAAGAAGGGGACACATGGCTAAGAAAGAGGATTTACTCAAGCTAGAAGATAACCCTCAAGGACAATAAGAAGCTAACGGACTCCACCATCAACGGCATGATTGCCCGCCTATCCAAGCTCGAAAAGGAGACTGAATCACTCCATTAAGAGACGGAACAATGGAAGTGTTCTATGCATGTTTTTACATAGTTTTTGATGCCATCTAATTGTAAAAGCAAAAATCAACCAAAAATCTCACTTTTGTGATTTGAAGCACGAATCACGGAAGTGTGTTTTTGTATTATTTTTTGCTTTTTTTATTGCACTACAATTAGGTTTTGACTATTGACCTTCCATAGGTTTTCAAATACCTAAGTGTTATATATGGTTGGATGGTTCTTTATGAGCATTTCTAGAATAAGGTAATTAAAATTTTAGTCAAAATTTGACCATTTTAACCAATTTGACCAGCCTTTTATCAAGATTTGACTTTCAATTTTATGACCTTTTCTCCAACATCTTGAGCTCCCTAGTGGAAAGTTGCTCACTTTTTCCAACACAATTGTACATAAGTTTGATTGGTTTCATGAAACATGTGCAAGCCTCACCAAAATTGACCAAACATGTGTAGATTTTATCAAAGTTGACTTTGATTGTTTTTTAATAATTGTTCTTACAAAACAATAGTAATTTTGATATATTTTAATAAAGAAATCATAAAATTTAAAATTTTTTCCTATTCTAAGTTAAAAACCCAGCAATTGAACAATTTTCCTCTTCTTTACAATATAATTAAAGAACTCCAAAAATCTCCATAATAAAGCCAACAAACCTTTTGTAGACAAATCTAACAAAAACTTGACCATGGTTTGACACCAAATTGCAAAAAGAGAGAATATGCAAAAATTTTTAACCATAAAAGTTTAAAATTTGAAGCAAATACTCACAAAAACCTCCCTCTAGTCCAAGATCAACTTTGCAAGTTTTTAAAGTAAAACTACTTTTCATAATATTCAAAATTGATTTTTATTAAAAAAAAAAACTAATTTTCCAATTTTGGTTGCACCTAACTTTGTAGTGGGATGATGTTGATGACCTCTTACAAATATAGTTTCCAAAGATGTGGGGTCTACTATTGTACTGGTTTTCGACCAGGTATTTGACTTTGACCAAATCTTTGTTGGCCCACGAGTGGATATGTCCCAAGGTTCAATTGGCAAGGACCTTTGCAAAGAACTTGTAGCCCGTTCGGAGCATGATGATAGGTCACTAGTTTTCAATTTTGTTTTTACTGTCTTTCTTGTGCATGAGCTTAATTACTCCTTCGTTCAAGCACCTCGACAATGCACCAAGTGTCAAACTAAGCAAAGAGGGACCACCAAAACATCTTTAAAGGTTTTGACGAACTAATTAGTCAGGCCATCAAGCTCAAGGCTTTTATCTTTGGAGAGGGTTTCAATCGTATCGAGGATTTCTTGGCCAGTCAACCGAGAATCCAAAAAGCACATAATATCTCGCAGAATTTTTTTAATCAGACTCTCGAGATGATGGCCATGCAGTCATGCCTCCAAGAAGAAAGCGAAGTAAAAACCCCGAGAATTAGTTTGAAATGACTGATGACCATCTCGCAGTTTTCCTCGTTCAGCATTAAACACCATTGTTGCCAAGTAAATCAGTTCCCCATAAGAGATGACAAAGGAGAAATCACATGATCAATGATTACATAGAGAAAAGAGCTTTCTTAACATGATATAATAGAATATAAGAACATCTATAACCAGGTTCATTTTGATAGAACGTTAAGGTGAGAATACCTATTAAGGTAGCTATATGATAGGGAAAAAACTATGCTATCGATTTTCCATTATCAGTCACTTCAGTGAAAGACACTTGAAACCTTAATTCTATACACTACCAGTTAAGCATATAAAGAAGAGTTAACATTTTTACATCTCCAGCTAGGTCACAAGCGCAAAAGACAAACTATCCATTTTAATAAATGGAGAATAGGTATAACTTGACAAAAGAACCACTTCGTGTATTTGAAGGCAAGAAGACCATGCGAAATGAGAAAGGAGCACATACTGACTTCTGAATCTTTATAAACTACAATCAATACCTTGTAGAAGAATGGTAAACCAAAATACCTCTTGAATTTCACATGGAAGATTGTCATCCTTGTTGTTGTTGAAAAACAGATCCTTCATTATCTTCAGAAGCCCGCCCTTGTAAAGACCATCAGGTGGAGTTTGCATTTGTTCATCCAAAAATTCAGATGTGCTCATCAGTGCGTCCAACCTGAAAAAGAGTGGAATTTTCCTGCATGAATAGCTGCTACATTAAAAGAATTTTTCAAAACAAAGCATTTCACATGCCAACAGTGACAATGCATAGATTCCTCTGTTCTTGCAACATAAGGCAAACCTTAAAATACAAGTTATACCATTTTTTGTATATTTATTTAATCATTTAATCCTGTTTCTGTACTTTTTTCCTTTCCCCTTTGTTTTTTTTCTTTTTGGCATGTGTACACAAACAGGGAATTCAGTTTTGACACATCAAAGATTCAAAGCCTACAAGAATTTGAGTGTGAGACATACATTTAAATTCAAACAAAGAGCATCCCTTCATATTCCTTGGCTCTCTGGAAAATTTGAAGCTTCATTGAAACCAGGGGACAGCTTTTCTGTCTGGAGCTCATGGGTCAAACTTCAAAGGAATAAATCAAAAAGTGTATGATTTATGTTGTGTGAACAAAAGGAGCATGAATTTCCTAAAAACCCTCAACATTGCTCAATTTCGAAAAAGGGGGCAGAAGACCACTTACCTTGAACCTTTCTTTTTTTTAAGAGTGCCAGAAATTTGGGAAGTACCCACTATGAAGGGGTGGGCAGCCCTCAATGTATGGATTCCATTGGACATGTTGAAACTTGAGCCTATGTAGGACTTGAACTCGGGACATTGTCCCAGCCAGTTTGTGATGTAAACCACTTCAGCCACAGCCCCTAAACAAAAGAGTAGAGATAGGTGGAAAAAACTTGAAGTACAATCATGAGGGAGGAGTAGAGATAGCTGGCAATATATGCTAGAACATACGATAGAGAAAGCTTGAGGATATAGAGTACTCCAAGGAGCTTTTTTCTTGACACTATGCATAATCTTTCCATGTAACATATGGACATGGTGAACGGGAAAAGCAAGGCTCAATATCTTAGAACGATCCATATGCCATGTTTTCTTTCATCTTTCATATGGTCAATAGCATTAGCCCAGGTAAAGAAATAATAGCACTCACAAGAGAATACCCACACATAAACAAAATTACAAGAGAACAAATACACAAGGTATGGACAAAAATAACATGCTCCAATTCATGATAATACATGTACAAGATGACGATATGCTCCAAATCGAACTACAAAAGTAACACAAGCATTACTCTCACAACCCATGAATACCAAAGAGAGCATGTGAATGGTAAGAGATAAGGTATGATGAAGCTTAGGCTGATGAGGAACTCCAAAGCAACCTCACAAAGAGTATGTGAGAGACCTCCAAAAGTGTACAAGCATACACTAATTCAAGCACTTTATGACCTCCTCTAAGCGTTTCCTCCAAGGGAGAGCACAAGTCACTTCCTCACTCACAAGGGGAGACGCTTTCTCGCTCACAAGGGTAGTGTGTGAGAAGCACCTCCTAGAGTGTGATGTAGATGTGTTGGTACATGAGGCTAGGCGAATGTCCTTATATCGAAAGTGTGGACAAAATACACAAGGTATGGACAAAAATAACATGCTCCAATTCATGATAATACATGTACAAGATGACGATATGCTCCAAATCGAACTACAAAAGTAACACAAGCATTACTCTCACAACCCATGAATACCAAAGAGAGCATGTGAATGGTAAGAGATAAGGTATGATGAAGCTTAGGCTGATGAGGAACTCCAAAGCAACCTCACAAAGAGTATGTGAGAGACCTCCAAAAGTGTACAAGCATACACTAATTCAAGCACTTTATGACCTCCTCTAAGCGTTTCCTCCAAGGGAGAGCACAAGTCACTTCCTCACTCACAAGGGGAGACGCTTTCTCGCTCACAAGGGTAGTGTGTGAGAAGCACCTCCTAGAGTGTGATGTAGATGTGTTGGTACATGAGGCTAGGCGAATGTCCTTATATCGAAAGTGTGGGCGAAAATAGCCTAAGCTTTAATTAGCAAAATATCTGTACATGACTCCATAAAGCTGCCATGCGTGGATTTTTTATGATGTGGCATGCCATCTATCACTCTAACTTTAGTATTCATCCTCCAAAACTAGGCACAAGTGATTATGGCCCTTGGATCTTTAGCTTGATGAACTCCAAACACAACCATTGGATCTTTTCAAAAGGAAAAGCTGGCTGTTGACTTTTTTGAGGTATGTTAACCAAAATTAGGATTCGACTTTTCAAGGGAAAATTAGTGGTTGATGGGCAAGTGTTATATATGGTTGAATTGCCCTATTTGAGTACTTCAAGAGTATGTGAATATTTTCTTATGCACGAAATGACCGTTTCTTATAATTTTTTATCAAGTCTTGGACTTGATCTAACTTTTTCTATATGAGCTAATCTAATCAAAGTGTTCATATATATATAATTTAACATAAAAACATGCAAATTCGAATTTCTATGAAGTTTTAATTGCTAAAACCTAATACCCCCCCCCTCCCCCCAATTTAAATTTGGGGTCGATGCTTCTTTGAAGTCCAAAGATATAGCCAAAGTATGAAACTTGAATTCTATAGATCGTAGGACTTGTACAAGAAATAATGTCTTCTTAATTCAATAACGATATTCTTTTGATTAAAGTAAAGTTTAAGGTTTAACATTGCATAATTCCAAATTTCTTTCACAATCTTCTAGCTTTAGATCGGATTTGCAAAAAGATCTTTTCCACCGTCTTCTCAAGAAGATATCACTATATCTTCCACATAGGATGAACTTGATAAAGAATTATGGATACCTCTCTATCAGAAAAATCCATCTTCAACTTCTTTTTCTTTTTCTCTATCCTCAAATGTATTTATCTTTGTATCAAAAAACTCAAGCAATATCATCAGTAGGTATATCGCAAAGCAAAGACATATTCATTCCTTGAAGAGGTTTGGATAGAAAACTAAGAGTTTGTGCAATCAAAGAACAAAGAAGAAGAACAAGTGCAAGTGAATTATGTGAAACAAGTTGGGTACTACTAAATATACTCTCTATAATAAGATGAGTTGCAAGATCCATCTAACTCACATTCACAAGATGAATAAGAGAAAAATCATACATGAAATTTATAAATTCATATTCAAAAAGTACTAGACAAGGAATTTTCTTGTACACTCAGAGATGAAGCGTGAAGCATATTGAAGATAACCAAGTTATTTCTAAGTACTCTAGAAAACATCACTAATCTCTATTTTTATAGTACATAATATATTCACTCACAATAAGTAATACTCAAATGATGCTTTAACAATGCAAATACAAACAATAAGTTCTCGAAAATATCAAGCACATACAAAACTTCAAAAAAATGGAACAGTTTTCCTCTCTGAGTGATAAGAACTACTCTTCCTATGCCTTTTACTGAAAGAGTCTAGCTATTACCACAAGAAACCAACACATTTGGCTTAGCAAATGAAATGGATTGGAACAAGCTAAGTTCATATGTCATATTCTTTAATGCATCACTATTAAACAACCAATAGTTTTTAGAAACTATGGAGAACACATCAGCTGTGAACAAAATCAAGTAAAAGGGAGAAAATATATCACTAAGAGGAGCTATAAAGATGTGCTAAACCTATCAACAGATGTGCACTATCTAAAATGTTAGAAAAAACACTAAGCCCCCTACTAAAAGCTCTAAAACCTTAAATTTATCAAAAAATTGAATAAATCTCGGATTTGAAGCCTTTCTCCTTGAAACAAATCCTTCCTTTGATTGACTTGATTCTATTTTTGCAAGTTTGACCTTACTGAACAGACTGTTTGATCACGACTGACTAGAGGTTGACCAAAGTTGGCCAACCTTGAAAGAGGTCGAACCGGGTATTAGGAAGTACGGGGAATTACGAAAGAGAAAGAATATGGCTAGAAAGCTTAAGGATTAGAAAAAAAAACAAAAAATCAAACAAAGTTGACCAGCTCCTTGATGTCTTGTTGTACCTACAAAATCAAGCTCAAAGCAATCCATAAGACTTTCATACCAAATTATTAGCCCCGATAGAAAATAGTAGAACATATAAGAGAATAAACACACACAAACAAAATTACAAGAGAACAAATACACAAGAATGATAAAAAACAATGTGCTCCAATTCATGATACTACATGGACAAGATGATGATATGCTCTAAATCTAACTAGAGAAGTAATGCAAGAAATACTCACAACCCATGAATACCAAAGAGAGCATGTGAAGGGTAAGGGATAAGGTATGAGGAGGCTTAGGCCGATGAGGAACGACACTTCCTCCCAAGGGTAGAGTGTGATATAGGTGTGTTGTTATGTGGGGCATGTCCTCATATAGGAAGTCGGAGCAAAAGTAGCCTTAGATTTGACTAGCAAACATGCTGCACATAACTCCATGAAGATGTTGTGCGAGGTTTTTTGATGATGTGCCATGCCACATGTCACTCCAATTTTAGTATTGATCATCCAAAACTAGGCTAGGCGCAAGTGATTCTTGCCGTTGGATCTTTGGCTTGATGAACTTTTAAAAACAACTGTTGAATCTTTTTAGCATGAAAAGCTGGTTGTTGACTTTTTTTAGGTACATTGACCAGACTTTAATATTTGCCTTTTGAAGGGAAAATTCATGGTTGATAGGCAAGTATTATAAATGGTTAAATTACTCTCTTTGAGTACTTCAAGAATATATGCTTAGTTTCTTACGCACTAAATAACCATTTTTTGCCCAGTCTTTGATTTGATCGAAACCTAATCTAATCAAAGTGTTCATGAATATACACAATAATTGATGTAATCTAACGTAAAATTATATGGAGAGCTTGTTTTTGGACATCTCTCAAGCAGTTTTCTAAGTGATGTGGGAGGATTATGAGAGCTTCAATGTTCTACATATCAAGAGAGTTCCTAGATATTAAGAGTAGGAGGTCTACAAGAGCTTCAAGTTTCTAGATGTATAAGAAGTAGTATCAAAACAGGTTCTAGATATACAAAAACTTGAATTAAGAGAATGGCTAAGGTATCCTTGATGAGGCTGATGTTACTTGTTCCTAGTTGGGTGTGCTTAAAGATTCATTATAGGAGAACAAATGGAAACAAATGAAAACTATTGGGGATGTGTTGATTCTTCTTTTGATTTGCACAAGAGTACATGCATTCAATGCAGTCACATATAAGTTCATTACTCTAGATATGTTTGACTTCTCTAAAACATCTAGATTGGCACTAATGGTTTTCTAACCAACTGACAAAGGTTTGATCAATGTAAATTGGGCCACCTCCTCATCTGAGTTCTCTAAACTTTTCGACCCATGGCTCATTTTCCACACACCCTTGTGTACATACACTAGGACTCTTAGCCCTTTAAAGAGTCACCCACATACTCATCTAGTGCGGGTGCATTGGTATGGGCAGCAACCCTTTTGGCGATGGCCATATGTTTAATTGTAAGCTCCGAAGCTCAAGGATGAGCTTGTTTGGCTCTACAGCTAGGAGGAACGTTCGATGCCCCATCCCTTTCATTTGTCAAAATCAAGGCAGTTAGGTGCGCTCGGTTCGGTGCGTTCGGTTCGTTTAAGGTTCGAGTACCGAACCTTACCTTCGAGGTAAGGTGCATTATATATATATATATATATATATATATATATATATATATATATATATATATATATATATATATATATATATATATATATATATATATATATATATATATATATATATATATATATATATACATACATAAATACATGCATACATAAAAATATTTTTAAGTCTTAGAAGTTAGTACTTAATACTTGCACATGTACTCCAATCATAAAGCTCTCATCTAAATTTGGAACCATCATACATCTCTTTTATCGATTCTCTCTCTCTCTTATTGTGTCTCTATCTCACTCTTTCTCTCTCTCTCACTCTTTCTCTCTCTCACTCTTTTACCATCTCTCTCTCTCTACTCTTTAGGATTCAAAGTCGGAAAAAAAAATTCCCATTAACCACAAACCGGATGGGTAAGGTTCGTACCGAACGAACCGAACCGGAAGCACCTAAAAAAGCTTTAGGTACGTGAACCTGATCAGCTATGGTCAAAATATGGCTTGTATATTCTCTTGTTAGTAGAAAGCACAATGGAGAGGCACTAGTATCCGTTTGAAAGCATCTTCCTTCTTGAGGAACAAGGCAAGATGACATGCACGTGATTGGGAGGGTACACTGTCCCGGAGGTATGTCTGAGGCCATTGCTAGCACCATCGGTGTTAAGCAAGGTTGTCCACTCTCCCCCACTCTATTTGCCCTCTTCATCGACGAGATTGAGGACTACATTCTCCAAGCAAGACGAGAGGATGGAGACCTTGCACGTATACATGTCCAAATTTTAAGACCTAAAATCTCTCTCTCTCCCTCCCTCCCCTCCCCCCCTTTTGGAATTTGGGGACCCAAGATCTTCCAATACTAAAAACCTTTGAGCATACACACTTAATTAATCAAGATGATAGGTGAGAGATAGAAAGAAAGAGATCTTGAGACAAGGATAGGTAACGTAAGCAAAATGCTTACTCACTAAATATAGATGGTTGAATTACAACATGGGAGTACTACTCAACCATATGATGTGGTGCACTCACTAAATGGAAGAATAGCCAAGAAGATGATGATGTACAGAATTCAGATTATGGTGTTATAGTCTGAGTGTGTGTGAAGCGAATGAGCAATGAAGTGAACCTAACCTCACAAGAAAGTGCAACAAATCTGAAAACCCTAATTCTGAAATTAGGGTTCAGAAACCCTAAAAACAGAATATAAGGCTAACTTACAAAAGATAACTTCCACCACATTGTAGAAGACTCCTTGCTCCAAGAGAGTAGCCTCTCCTTCACGAATCCTTCACCTCCAAAGCTTCAGAACTCCAAGATTGACACAAGTAAGCATCAACTCTAGCTCAAGATATTATCAAATTGTGTGCTCAAGTGCCCCTTATATAGTATTTGCCTCCCTCCATAAAGCCAATGATCCACAATAGCGAAAAGCTGATTCGTAATCCAAAAAAGCCTCCATCGTAATTTTAATCGCATGCTTTTGCTTTTTATATTAAAAATTGTGATCGCTTATTTTTGGCGTAGTTTTTGACTTGATCGCTCATAAAACTTGCTTTTGGTCATGTTGACTTAAAAAACTAGCTGCTTTTGAGTTTGGCCCTTCAGAAAATGTTCATCTTCCATTTTGGGCTGAGTTAGGGTTTGACTTTTCTCCCTATTTTGACCTATGATGAAGAAATGAAGCATACCACTAGATAGCTCTCGCGAAGCTCTATCTATCTAGCCTAAAAGAGTTTTACCCAAACTGTACAAAAAATGCTAAGTCCAAAATGTAGATTTGTTGGAAGTGGACCATATGTACATTGACTTCCAACAATCCCTCCTTCAATGTCATATTGGTACAAGCTTCAGTAACCTACACATCTTCTCATGACTCTATCTAGTCAATGCTTGGTAAATTTATCTGCAACATTCTCACTAGAAGGAACATAAACCAGCTCAATGTGCTTCTTTGCTATCCGTTCTCGAATATAGTGGTAGTGTACCTCTATATGCTTTGTCCTTGCATGATGCACTAGATTCTTTGCTATAGTTATTGCACTCTGGCTGTCTGAAAATATCTGAATGGGTTCATGTACTCTCATATCTAGATAACTGAAAATCTTCTGCAACCAAACTGACTCTAAAGTAGGTGTAAATGTTGCACGATATTCAGCTTCACATGATGAAGTTGCAATAGTGTGTTGTCTCTTCGAAAGCCATGAGATAAGACAATCACCAAGATAAAAACAAAAACCACTTGTACTTCTTCTTGTGTTTCTATCACCTGCCCAATCAAAATGTGAAAATACTTTTAGTAACAAATGTGTAGATTTCAAAAATACCATAGCATAATTTGAAGTTCCCTTCAAATATCTAAAGATCCGCTTTACTTCTTTCCAATGTAACGTTGTCGGATTCTACATGAACCTTGATACTTGAGAAACTGCAAACTGTATATCAGGACGTGTATTACAAAGATATATCAAGCACCCAACTCCTTGACAATATAAAGTAACATCAAATGACTCTACATCTGCTACCATTTGTAAAGACGCATTCTGATCCATAGGTGTTTGCATAGGTTTAGAATCAGTCATCTGAAACCTTTCTAATAGTTTCTCAATGTACTTCTACTGTGTCACATAGATACACTCATCTTTAAACAGAAACTGAATCCCAAGATAATACTGCAAGATTCCTAAATCATTCACATCAAATGTTTGCTTCAATTGTTCTTTGAACATTTGCAAATCTTCATCTCTGGGACCTGTGATTATGATATCATCCACATAAATGATTGCTATAATCATCATACCTGTTTCAGCTTTGACGTAAAGAGTTGGAGCTCCATCTAAGTTATGGAAATCGATGGATAAAAGATATGTGTATCTTTTCATACCATGCTCTAGATGCCTATTTTAATCCATACAAAGCTTTTATAAGCTTACATACCAAATGTTCTTTACCTTTTTCTTCAGAACCTTCTGGCTGCTGAATATATACATCTTCATGTAAATCACCATTTAAAAAAGAAGTCTTTATGTCAAGTTGATATATATGCCAACCAAAATATGCTGCTAAAGAAAGTATTGACCTAATAACTGTCATCCTAGACGTAGGAGCGAATGTCTCATGATAATCAATACCTTTTTGTTGTGCATATCCTTTGACAACTAACCTGGCTTTATACCTGTCAATAGTACAATCTGCTTTCCGTTTGATTTTGAAGATCCATTTACACCTATAGCTTTCTTTCCCTCTGGTAACTCACATAGCTTCCAAGTTTGATTCTTGTGAATAGAATCAATCTCTTCTTGTATAGCTTTTCTCCAAATAGGAGTGTTAAGTGCATCTTTAACACATGCAGGTTCATCTTCAACTGTAGTGAGTGCTAAAATATCATGAATCTCAAAGTTTTCAGCAAAACTTACATGATCTTTTTGTTGTTGTTATCTAGTCTGACTCCTTGTTCTTCCTGTAAAAGTCTTTATACGACTATCTTTCCATGTCTAATATAACCAAGTAGGTGTATCTCTAAATAGTGGTGATACTCTTTCTGACCCTTCAGCTTCCACAGGTTCTAGAAGTTGTCCTTCTGAGATACTAGGACTTTCTGGAACTCTAGAAATTTCTTCCATTTCTGGAACTAAAGTCTCATGTGGAACTGACTCTGTAGAAGGTTGTGAAATTCCTCTTTCTTCAACTCTTTCTTCAATCCTAGGAATTTTAACTCCCTCCTGATATGGCTGAACATGTATATCCAAATTCCTTCTAAAAAATCCATAGTCATTTTCACTAATGAACTCTGGAATTTCTGCTTCTTTATCATAGATCTTATTTTCAGCAATATAAGCATTGCGTGAAAGAATAACTTCACCTGTCTCTGGAATATAAAACCTATATCCTTTGCTCTCAACAGGATATCCAATAAAAACAGCTTTCCTTGCCTTTACATCTAGTTTGCCTCAATCCTTTTTCTCAATATGTACATAAGAAAGTGATCCAAATACTCTGAAATAGCTCACATTAGGTTTTCTACCATAATATGCTTCATAAGGTGTGATTACCTTTAAGGCTTTTGTAGAAGACCTGTTCAAAATGTGATTAGCTCTATGTACTGCATCAAACCAGAATTTTGGTGAAAGCTTCTTGGATGCCATCATGCTCCGCATCATCTCAACAAGTACTCTATTCTTCCTTTCTGCAACACCATTTTGCTGAGGAGTTTAAGCAATAGTAAGGTGTCGAGTAATACCTTTCTCTTCAAGAAATGTCTAGAACTCATTTGACAAGTATTCTCCACCTCTATCACTTCTAAGAATCTGGATAGTTACCTGACTTTCATTTTCAACCATAGCTACAAATTTCTTGAATATGGGAAAGACTTCTGACTTCAACTTAAGACCATAGATCCATGAGTATCCCGTAAAATCATCAACAAATAAAACAAAATACCTAAAACCCTGAATAGAGTTTGCTCTCATAGGTCCATTCAGATCTAAATGAATAATCTGCAATTTCTTGGTAGCTGTAATATGACCATGTTTCTTGAAAGGTAGTTTATGCATCTTACCTTCAAGACAACCTTCACATATATCTGAATCATCTGGTAGCTCGAATGAGGGTAAACTCTCAACCATACCTCTGTCTTTGATACGCTTGAGAGCTCCAAAACTAATATGTCCAAATCTCTCATGCCATAGCTTCATATCTTCCACCGGTGACGAAGATTTGACAGCATATGCCTGACTGATTTTTGACAAAATAAAAATCCCTCCTCTATGCTCACCTTGCAAAATACACTTCTCTTCTTTGTGTGACAAGATCTTACATAGATCTCTCTCAAATACAACTTTGAAACCATCACCTAAAAATGCAGATATAGATAGCAGATTCTTCTTCATGTTAGGTACATATAAAACATCTGAAATCTGAAAATTAACACCTTCTCTTGACTTTAGTGTTACTGTACCTATTCCCACAATATCCAAATCATTGCCATCTGCAATAGTAACTCTTCTACCTAAAGAATAGGAAAGAGAAGAAAATACTTCTCTTCAACCTGTCATATGCTTAATAGCACCTGAATCAAATATCCAAGGATCTGTTGAAAGAACTTGTAAAGCTCCCTCATCAAAAGCTACTACCTCAATAGTGATACAAGCATAAGAATCACCTTGAGATTTCCCTTTTTTATCATCTTCTGCAACATTACCTGATGCCTTTTTCTTTTCTGCTGCAATCCTTTTCTGACAAGCCACTATTGAAATGTCCAGGTTTCTTGCAATAGTGACATAATGCTTCCTTCTTCTTAGAAGACTTCTCTTTAGATGTAATAGAAACAGAATTTGAAGTAGAAGGTGAAAGGGACTTACTTTCCTTCTTGGATTGCTTTTCCTTTTTATCCTTCTTCTTCTGTTTACCCTTTGATGAAGATAAAAGTGCTTCTTCATTCTCTTCCATTCCCTTCAACTGATCTTCATCTTGAAGTAACAAGAACTCTAACTCTTCAAACGTAAGCTCTCTATCTCTTGTTGTAAGTGTAAGAGCGGTTATAAAAGACCGATATGAGATAGGAAGTGAATTAATCAACGTATTTACCATTTCTTCATCAGATATCTCAACTCCTACATTTAGAAGTTGATCTCTCAAGTCAACGAGTTTTGTAATGTGGGTTTGAATTGACTCACCAACCTTCATCCTTGTATTTGCTAATTGTCTCCTCAAGTGAGCTTTCCTAGCAAGATTTCTGCTCTGAAAAAGATTCTCAAGCTTCAACCAAGCTTGTCTAGAACTTCTGCAAGATCTGATATGTGGTAGAATATGCTTTTTGACACTCATTGCTATGAATGAGAGTGCTAAACCATCTCTAGAATCCCATCTTGCCTGATCTTCAGTAGGAGGAACTCTAGGTAAGGATGTACCTGTGACTCTAGATGTAGAAGTGGTTACCTCTTCTTCAGTTGGTTCTTGATGAGCTGTGATTGCAACACCAGTTCCTCTTGAAGTTGTTGTATCCCCTTCTTCACCTTCTCGTCTTGGTCTTGTTAAGGATCCATTGATGATACTCCATAAATCCTTTGTCACTAACAAATTCATCATCATGAAACTCCACATAGGATAATTAGATGATCCATCCAACTTGTCCTCAATCTCAATTCTATACTCACTCATCTTAACTAAGTGTGTATGTCAATTATGCTCTGATACCAAGTGTTGGAATTTGGGGCCCCAAGATCTTCCAATACGAAAAACCTTTGAGCATACATACTTAATTAATCAAGATGATAGGTGAGAGCTAGAAAGAAAGAGATCTTGAGACAAGGATAGGTAACGTAAGCAAAATGCTTACTCACTAAATATATACGGCTGAATTACAACATGGGAGTACTACTCAACCATATGATGTGGTGCACTCACTAAATGGAAGAATAGCCAAGAAGATGATGATGTACAGAATTCAGATTATGCTGTTATAATCTGAGTGTGTGTGAAGCAAATGAGCAATGAAGTGAACCTAACCTCACAAGAAAGTGCAACAAATCTGAAAACCCTAATTCGAAATTAGGGTTCAGAAACCCTAAAAACAGAATATAAGGCTAACTTACAAAAGATAGCTGTCACCACCTTGTAGAAGACTCCTTGCTCCAAGAGAGTAGCCTCTCCTTCACAAATCCTTCACCTCCAAAGCTTCCGAACTCCAAGATTGACACAAGTAAGCATCAACTCTAGCTCAAGATATTGTCAAATTGTGTGCTCAAGTGCCCCTTATATAGTATTTGCCTCCCTCCATAAAGCCCACGATCCACAATAGCGAAAAGCTGATTCGTAATCCAAAAAAGCCTCCATCGTAATTTTAATCGCATGTTTTTGCTTTTTATATTAAAAATTGCGATCGCTTATTTTTGAGGTAGTTTTTGACTTGATCGCTAATAAAACTTGCTTTTGGTCACGTTGACTTAAAAAACTAGCTGCTTTTGAGTTTGGTCCTTCAGAAAATGTTCATCTTCCATTTTGGGCTGAGTTAGGGTTTGACTTTTCTCCCTATTCTGACCTCTGATGAAGAAATGAAGCATACCACTAGATAGCTCTCGCCAAGCTCTATCTATCTAGCCTAAAAAAGTTTTACCCAAACTGTACAAAAAATGCTAAGTCCAAAATGTAGATTTGCTAGAAGTGGACCATATGTACATTGACTTCCAACACCCCCCCCCCCTTTCTCCCTCCCTCCCTCCCTCCCTCCCTCCCTCCCTCCCTCCCTCCCTCCCTCTCTCTCTCTCTCTCTCTCTCTCTCTCTCTCTCTCTCTCTCTCTCTCTCTCTCTCTCTCTCTCTCTCTCTCTCTCTCTCTCTCTCTCTCTCTCTCTCTCTCTCTCTCTCTCTCTCTCTCTCTCTCTCTCTCTCTCTCTCTCTCTCTCTCTCTCTCTCTCTCTCTCTCTCTCTCTCTCTCTCTCTCTCTCTCTCACGACCGAGAGTGAGAGGTGCTTCACAGTATCGATAGAGACTACAACGGAGGATTCGTGCTGTACTTTTCAAACGCCCACAGTGCAGATGAGGATAGATCTCCACCCTTGTATATCAGCACATCCCTCCTATGTATCAGCCCTTTGTTGTATTCGTCTTGGTGTTAGCCTTTTCGCAACTATTTTACATCTTTTTACATCTTTCATTTTCAATACCACTTCCTTTGGTACTCAAATTTTGTATCAGATTCACCAGTTTTGTAACTTTTGGTCTCATAGGTCATTTTGGCCCTTTGAAGACGTAAATATATCATATCATTTCATTTCATTTCATTTCTCTCTCTCTCTCTCTCTCTCTCTCTCTCTCTCTCTCTCTCTCTCTCTCTCTCTCTCTCTCTCTCTCTCTCTCTCTCTCTCTCTCTCTCTCTCTCTCTCTCTCTCTCTCTCTCTCTCTCTCTCTCTCTCTCTCTCTCTCTCTCTCTCCCCCTCATGATTGCTAGACTTATCCGCAGCAAGCCTTCAGTACCACATGATATCATTAGAGCAAAGCTCGCTGCACCACCGATGCTAGTTGAGGCACTATTCCAGACAGTATGCCTATTACACAGACTTCGGAGCATGGATACAGAGCGCATTGCTTATCGTGCTTTCCAGGCATCACGTGATATGGCATTAGCAGGCGACACCTCCTCATGGTATGCACAGACACGAGACTGGCTTGCCCACCATGGCTTTGACATAGACAGGCTACCACCACTACACGACTCTCATGCACCCACCTACTCGCTCTCTCATCAAGAGAGGAATAGGATCATTCGTCACGAGATATGGCATACATACATACAGAGGACATGGGTGAGCCCTAGGGGTACATTGCCACCGAAAATGCTCTACTACCGCGAGCATTTTCTACATATATCGGGCACGGGCTTCATCGAGATCCCGAGATACATGCAGACCTACCTTCCCCACCACCTACGAGTCGTCATTGGGCAGCTCCAGGTTTCATCACATCAGCTCGAGATTGAGAGGGGTCGGTTCAGGGGAGTCCCCCGTGAGGAGAGGTGGTGCCCAGTATGCCAGACACAGGTAGAGAGTGAGGAGCATTTTGTTATCAGATGTCCAGCATACTTAGACCTACGAGCACAGTTCCAGATCGAGGAGTCATTCCAGCTGTGCATGACTATGGGAGACCAGAGACGCTTGGGACGCTTTCTCACAGTAGCATACGAGAGGCGAGAGCGGTCACTACAGCCCATACATCAGCCACGGGTGAGTACCCAGCAGACCATTACGCTGTTCTTTCAGCGAGTTGAGCTACATCAGAGAGGTCCATCTATAGGGCTCACGCTACACCAAGCAGCAGCACAGAGAGCACGGCGCCGACCACGCATGGGCGGATATCGTCGACCACGACTATATCAGGAGGATATCTCACGCATCAGGATTGTCTACAACCACATGATGGAGCATAGGTGTACCACCACCCCCTGGGTTGTCTTCCTTCAAGAGGCACTCAGACCACCACCGATGTACCACATACTACACCCACCTCCACCCATCACCAGTAGCTAGGGCGTCTTACTCACATTTTGGATCCCCCCATGTATTAGGTGGCCACTATCTGCAGAGTCAGAGCCACGTCTCCCCAACCTTTTCCAGCCCTATATAGCTTTGTGTAACGATATACTTTTTATTTCATTTTATCTTCTACACAGGGTTACTACACTTGTACATGGTTTTTGTCTCATAGGCCAAGTTTGGCCTCCAGAAGACGTTAATATGACTTTCTCTCTCTCTCTCTCTCTCTCTCTCTCTCTCTCTCTCTCTCTCTCTCTCTCTCTCTCTCTCTCTCTCTCTCTCTCTCTCTCTCTCTCTCTCTCTCTCTCTCTCTCTCTCTCTCTCTCTCTCTCTCTCTCTCTCTCTCTCTCTCTCTCTCTCCCTCTCTCCCCCCCCCTCCCCCCCTCACATAGCCACAAAGATTAGAGACATAGCTCACATATTTCTTCACCCCACGACATGCACCAATTGTCACACAGAGAAGGGTGACTCTTCAGGATGCTGAGACCTCTAGTGCTAGGAGATGACCCCGCATCATAGGCAATCGGACATAGAGATTTCATAAACACCAGATTGTGGATATCCAGGCTCGTTACCATCGGACCAACCAAGAGAGACAAGAAAAGATGACGGCCGATCCCACTCGAGTCATCTCTGCACCTCTAACACCACCTCCACCTATGTACGACATACTACACCCACACATAAGCACTTGGTGGAGATGGTCAACCACTTAGATGCATTCTCATATTTGTACTACCCTCTTGCATGTAGGCTACCATAGGGATAGCACTCCATTTATCCCCCCTCTCTCATGGTTTCTCCATGTATGCATGTTATGAAGACTCAGATTTTCCTTGTATTAGCATCAGTTTTCATTTTTCAGCACACTGTCTTTCCGATTGATCGGAGGCATAACCTATGTACATTGATTCTATCTCATAAGTCGAGTTCGGCCTTCTAATAGACATTCAAAATCAATCTCTCTCTCTCTCTCTCTCTCTCTCTCTCTCTCTCTCTCTCTCTCTCTCTCTCTCTCTCTCTCTCTCTCTCTCTCTCTCTCTCTCTCTCTCTCTCTCTCTCTCTCTCTCTCTCTCTCTCTCTCTCTCTCTCTCTCTCTCTCTCTCTCTCTCCCCCCCCCTTACCCTAAAAAATCCGAAACCCTAAACCTAATCTCTGAAATGGCTCCCATGGACTGGAGGGAAGTGGACGAACTTATCGCTAAAGCCCTCAAAGAGGCCAAAAAGGAAGCAAACCGCAACCTCAATATGGAGATATGAAAAATGATGGAAAAGTTCAAAGGACTCGAAGAACAAGTAATGGATAAAGTCAAAGGACTCGAAGAACAAGTAAAAACTCTCACAGAAGAATGAGACAATTGGAGGACAGCTTATGAGCACATGAAAGAAGAGGGGGAGATCTCCAACCTGGAGACACTCAAAGAAGAAATAAAGAAGGAAATCAAAACGGAGGTAGAATCTACTCAAGAGTCGTGGGTGGAAGTAGTACACAGAAGGGTTAAGAAGGAAGTTAGGGAAGACATGCAGAAAGAAGAGCTCACACGAGTCCAGGATACACTTGAGGAGGAGAGGCTTCGACACACTCGAAGACTTCACATTCGGATTACGGGCCTACCCGAAAGGGCATCACCGGAGGCAAACGCCACTGACATTTGCCGTCGACTTGGATACAAGAGCATGCCCTTCACAGACGCATGGAGGGTTGGGAGGGATACATCACGTTTGTGAGCACTCATTCTTAAAATGAGCACCGAGGAGGAACGGACCGCCTTTTTTAGATGTCGATCAGTACTACGTGGACTACCCGGCGGCGCCCTCTACATGGACGAGGACCTCACGTGGATGCAGGTGGCACATCGACGCGCTTGCATGCCATAGATACTCCAGGAAAGCCGAGAGGGGAGGAAGGCCTTTTACCGTGATGGTAAGGTCTTCATAGATGGACGCCCTATCAAATAGGGCCATGCGGCCTATGAGACATCACTACACTAGAAGACACCACTCAGAGGAGCGGTGTGGAACTGCAACGGGGCACTCTGGACGCGACCAGACAGACTCGAGAAGATCTTGGCATCACATGACTTTGCGTGCATCACAAAGACACATGAGAGCCGAAAGAGAGGTCTACCACGCATTGCAGGTTTTCATTAGGAATCTGCATTGAGGACCACGAAGAGATAGAGTACAGCGCGAGGGTCGGGAGGTGTGGCCATCGAATTTAGACAGGAGATACAAAGCCGGATCCATATTATAGGAAGAGATGAGGAGGCACGATACATGTGGGTTCACATGGAGATAGCAAAGGGGAGCTGGATTTACATTGCTATATGCTACTTCCCTCCAGGCGGATCTCGATACGCAGGACAGGATATTGGAGGACCGATCCAAGATAGAGACTCACCATACACACCACTTTCAGATGAGATACTACATTATAGCACACTAGGTGAAGTCTTCCTTATGGGGGACTTCAATGGCTGCAGTGCGCACGCAGTCACATTAGTGCGAGGCATACGACATGGATCACCCACATCTCATGAGCGCCAGAGATCCAGATGAGATGAGCACCAGTGGAGTATCGGCGGATATGGGTCAGGACACCACCGAGTATGGAAGACATCTACTTGAGCTAGGCAGCCGACATCAGCTCCTTATATATAATGGGATGAATCGTTGGCTAAGTTCGGGCGGACTTACTTGCTTCCCTCACGCGGGAGATGAGAGCACAATCCACTACATTTTAGGTACCACCTCTGGAGCTTCACTCATCCCTTCACTTAGTATTGGACGACGCCCACTTGGTGCTGACCATACATTTATCACATTCACACTCTCATCTCCTATTCCATTAGACCCTCCCTCACCCACTCAGACACACACCACGATACACTTCACACACGAGCTCTCACACGTTTATGCACACCATTTACACACCCGGCTACTCTCTCGATCCACTCTCACCCTTGGACACACTTACATCACAGTTCACCACCATCCTACAGGACTCAGCTCTCTGCAACTTCCCACACCGCACACATATACACCCTCCACGCACAGGTTCCATGCCCCAGAACCGTTGGTATGATGCAAATTGTCGTGAGCTACGGAAGCACCGTAGCATAGAGGGGATATTACACACACACAGGCACAGCGTCGCATGCAGTGCCTTACTCGCCACAAACAGCGAGATTGGGAGGAGAGACAGTACTTGGATATTTATCATTTGCTCATGAGTCATGACAGTGTAGTGGCATGGCGACATTTGAGAGAGAGGAGACAGCCAACACCCATTCGAGACCCGAGCACTTGGCACAGCTATGCACGGAGCCTATACGAGATCCCAGAAAAGCCCCCCATTCCCAGACCACAAAGCTCACGTCCTACTACCTGCGACTTCTTCACACACACTATGGTGGGACGCGCTATTGCCCGTCTACAGCATGGAAGGGCCCATGACCATTTCGGTTTACAGGCAGAGCACCTCATCTACAGAGGCACGACCCTTGCACCTCTCATTGCCCACCTCTTCAACCGTGCATTGGTTGAAGGGTTCCCTGACTCATGGACTGAGCACACCATAGTGCCCATTCATAAGTCAGGAGATACTATGGATGCAGCTACATACCAGACGATCATGATTGGCTCTATATTGACCAAGTTATATGGGGCGGTACTAGAGACAGAGTTAAGCACTCTCGCTGAGAGGAAGGCATCTCGGCTCCAGGACAAGCAGGTTTCAGACGTGATTACTCTACCATTGACCACATCTTCACCATGAGATGCCTGATCGACCAGGGCAAGGGTGAGGAAGAGGAGATTATATTGTTGCTTTGTGGACTCCCACAAAGCATTTGACATTGTACCCAGGGAACGACTCTTCAGATGACTACTTGTTATCAGAGCTCCGAAGGAGATGATATGGGGGATCTACGCCTTATACGAGAGAGTATCTGGTAGAGTCAGATGTCCGGGGGGCTTATCTCATCCACTTGCTAGCACTATCGAGGTGAAGCAAGGATGCCCTCTTTCACCCACCCTCTTTGGTCTCTGCATTGATGAGATAGTGGACTACATACAGCAGCAGGGGGGTGATGGCAATTGAGGTACACGGGTCCACTATCCATATTCTTTTATACGCTGATGATATTGTACTGGTTTCAGAGTCTGTAGAAGGTCTACAACATCATCTACATGGCCTAGATGACTTTTGCAGACACAGAGGGTTATTTGTGAACCTTGGTAAAACCAAGGTCATGATCTTTCATACATCAGCACAGGTATGCAAACAGAGTTTGTTCACAGCAGAAGGAGAGAGAGAGAGAGATAGAGATTCAAGCGATTCACGCACACCATGACATGGAGATACGGAGACGTCAGAAGCGCACCCTTGCCGACCTCAACGTGCACAACATTTTGAGGATCGCAACAATACCTTACCCACGGATGCACTATATCCTACACCCACTCCAGGCATTTTGAGGGTTATGACACCACCGAGCCTCCCCTCCCTATGCATATCATATTTGTATCTCACCTATTGAGCATATAGAGTGCATACCCATAGCACCCCACACCCTCGACACAAGCTATTATCGACTCCTTTTATACTCAGTTTTGTACTCAGACTTTATTTTCCTTTTGGGACCACATTGGATTGGATCATACTGATGTATTTGGCCTCTAATGGACGTTAAAAAGTCTCTCTCTCTCTCTCTCTCTCTCTCTCTCTCTCTCTCTCTCTCTCTCTCTCTCTCTCTCTCTCTCTCTCTCTCTCTCTCTCTCTCTCTCTCTCTCTCTCTCTCTCTCTCTCTCTCTCTCTCTAGTATGGCAACCATGGACCGCCGAGAAATCAAAGAGATAATCTCCAAAGCTATAAAGGATGCCAAGAAGGAAGCGGACCGCACTCTCAACCAAAAAATCTGTAAGTTGACGAATAGAATAAAAGGGCTCAAGGAACAGTAAAGGGGCTTGAGGAACAAGTAAAGGGCCTCGAGGAGCAAGTAATGACAATCATGGAGGATCGAGCCCATGGAGAGCAGCCCATGAATGCCTCGAAGTGTGAATGGTTAAAGAGGAAGGTGAGATCTCTAATGTGGAAGAGCTCAAAGGATATCCACTCGCAAAACATGGGAGGAAGTAGTTCACAAGAGGATCAAGAAAGAAGTCAGTGAGGAGGCACGAAAGGAGCTCTCTAGAGTTCAGGACACCCTCGAGGAAGAGAGACTTCAACACACACAATGATTGCATGTACGGATTACAGGGCTCCCAAAGGGCATATCACTAGATGCCACCGACATATGCCGACACGGGGGATATGAGAACATGCCTTTCAGAGGGGCATGGAGAGTTGGTAGAGACACTTCTCGATCACGAGCACTCATCCTTAACATGCGTTTCGAGGAGACATGTATCGCCTTCTTCAGACGCTGCTCAATACTACACGGACTACCTAGAGGAGCTCCCTATATGGACGAGATCTCACAAGTATGCAAATAGAGCACCGACGTACTTATATGTCACAGATCCTCTAGGCATGACGAGAGGGAAGGGAGGCTTTTTCCCATGACGGTAAAGTCTTTATATACGGACACCCTATCAAATAGGGCTACACGGCATATGTGGTAACACCACACCAAGAGTCTCAAGGAAGGAGTGTGGAACCACAACGGAGCCCTTTGGACACGGCCAAACCAACTATAGGAGATCCTCGATACTCGTGACTTTGCTTGCATCACAGAGACCCACGAGAGCCCAAAAAGGGGGCTTCCTTGCATTGTAGGTTTTCATTGGGAATCTACATTCAGGCCCACAACGAGACAAAGTACGACACGAGGGTCGGGCGGTGTCTCCATCATATTTAGACAAGAGATAGAGAGTCAGATCCATATCATAGGCAGAGACAAGGAGGAACGATACATGTGGGTCCGTATGGAGATAGACCAGAGAGCCGGGTTTACATTGCCATATGCTACTTCCCACTAGGCGGATCCCGATACGCGGGAAATGACCATGGGGGACCGACTCGACAAAGCTTCACCCTACTCCGCACTTTCATATGAGATATTATATTACAGCACCCTAGGTGACCATGGGGGACCGACTCGAGATAGAGATTCACCCTACTCTGCACTTTCATAAGCAATATTATATTACAGCACCCTAGGTGAAGTCTTCCTCATAGGGGACTTCAATGGCCGCACCCAATCACGTCAACGTGAGTCATATGACATGAAGCATCCACATATCATGAGGGGCAGAGATCCGGATGAGACGAGGACCAATAGAGTATCACTGGATATAGATGAGGACACCACCGGATATGGTAGACATATGCTTGAGATAGGCAACCGGCACCATCACGTTATATATAACAGGATGCACCTCTGGCTAGGCTCGGTGGACTAAGTAGCTTTCCTCACGGGGGGGTCGAGAGCACGACCGATTACATTCTGGGTATCATCTCTGGAGCTTCACTTATTCCCTCACTTGGTACTTGACGACATCCACTCGATGTTGACCATACGTTTATCACATTCACACTTTCATCTCCTATTCCATTAGACCCTCCCTCACTCATTGAGCCACACACCACAATACACTTCACACACGAGCTGTCACATACTTATGCACACCACTTACACACTCGCCTACTCTCCCTTGGTCCACTGAGCACTCTCACCCCTGGACATACTCATGTCCCATATCACCACCATCCTACATGATTAAGCTCTACACAACTTTCCACACAGACATACACACCATTCTCGAACGGGATCCATGCCCCAAAACCGTTGGTATGATACAGATTTTCAAGATCTAAGGAAGCATCTACGAATCTTAGAGAACGGATATTACACACAAACAGGCACAACGACGCATGCAGAGTCTTACTCGCCACAAGCAGCGGGAATGGGAGGAGAGACAATGTTGGGATATCTACCACTTGCTCATGAGCAAGGACAATGCAGTGGCATGGCGACATCCGAGAGAGAGTAGACGGCAAGCACCCATTCAACACCCGACCTCGTGGCATAGCTATGCACAGAGAGTATACCAAATCCCCAACCAGCCCCCCATTCCCAGGCCACAGAGCTCACTCCCAACTACCTCTAACTTCTTCACATCGACTATGGTTCACCGTGCCATTGCCCATCTACAACATGGCGGGGCCCATGACCAGTTTAGTTTACAGGCAGAGCATCTCATCTACGGAGGTACAACTCTAGCACTGCTTACTGCCCATCTCTTCAATCGAGCACTGGTTAAAGGGTTCCTAACTCATGGACTGAGCACACCATTGTGCCCATTCATAACTCAGGTGATGTTATGGATCTAGCTACATACTGGACGATCATGATTGGCCTCATACTAGCCAAATTATATGGGCAAATGCTAGAGACAAAGTTGAGCACTCTCGCCGAGAGGAAGGGTATGAGGGCTCCAGGACAGGTAAGATTCAGATAAGATTCCTCTACCATTGACCACATCTTCACTCTGAGATGCCTGATCGATCAGGCAAGAGCGAGGAAGAGGAGACTATACTCCTTTGTGGACTTCCACAAAGCCTTCGACAAAGTTCCCAAGGAGCGCCTCTTCATACGTCTACTCAATATCGGGGCTCCAGAGGAGATGATATGGGGGATCTACTCCTTATATGAGAGAGTATCAGGTAGAGTCAGATGCCCTGGCAACCTATCCGATTCCCTTGCTCGCACCATCAAGGTGAAGCAAAGATGCCCTCTCTCACCCACCCTCTTTGGTCTATACATAGAAGAGATAGTGGACTTCATACGGCAGCAAGGAGGGGAGGGCATTGAGGTACATAAGACTAATGTCCACAATCTTTAATATGCTGATGATATTGTGCTGGTTTTAGAGTCTGCAAGGGCCTACAGCATTACCTACGCGGCCTAGACGATTTCTGCACACATAGAGGGCTATCAATGAGCCCTGGTAAAACCAAGGTTCTGATCTTTCATACATCGACACATGTGAAGAGACACAGTTCTTTCACAGCAGCACGCAAACCCATCGAGGTAGTCCGATCATATGTCTACTTGGGAGTGACATTCACAACAGCCTCTCTGGTTTTCTCCATGTCTCGTGCGGCCTCTGATCGCATCACACGAGGATATGCAGCACTAGCTTTGATGGAGAGACAGTGCCACCAGGCATATTCTCAGGAGCCCCGCACGTAGGGATGGCTCTTCGACACTTTGGTTACCCCAGCACTTGTATGGAGAAGCCATATGGGGACCAAGATTAGCCGCATCATCACGGACAGCATTGGAGAGGCCGCAGATTCTCATACTTGCCGGACTCATCCACAGCAAATCTTCGGTACCCCATGATATCATCAGGGCAAAGCTTGAAGCACCACTGATGCTAGTAGAGGCACTCTTCCAGACACGATGCCTATTACACACGATCCCGAGTATGGACATAGATTCCATCACCTACAGAGCTTTCCATGTATTATGCGACATAACGCTGGTTGGAGAAACCTCATGGTACGTACAAACACGGGATTGGCTGGCCCACCATGGATTTAACATAGACAGATTACCACGAGTACAATACGACTCTCGGGCCCCCACCTATTTGCTCTCCCACCAGGAGCGGAATAGGATCATTCGTCAAGAGATATGGTACACATTCATACACAGGACATGGATCAGCCCGAGGCATACATTGCCACCGATATGCTCCACTACCATGAACATTTTCTACAGATCTCAGATCAGGGCTTGCAAAGATCCAACCAAAGACTTGTATAATGTTATGTCCTCCATTGGTTCACCTTCATATGAAGTGAACTTGACATTTACCTTCAAAGGATTTGCAACAGCTTTGCTTTTAATCATCTCGTACTTTGAGAGAGGACTTCCTCTCCATTAACTATATGGATTCTTTTTTATAAATGACTTCAATACTTAGAAAATACATTAACTCATCAAGGTTTGATTTATTCTGAATCTTTATCAAGCCTTTGCTTGATGTCTTTTATTCCATCTCCATCACTCCATGTAATGATAAGATCAACTCCATAAATGAATATGTAACCTATTTGCCTTCAACTCTTTTAACGAATAAGGATAAATCAGTTTCGCTTTGTTTGAAGCCACATTTGTTTAAATACTCCACTAATCTCTGATTTGAAGCTCGTGCATCTTGCTTTGATCCATATAAAGCATTCCTAAGTTTACATACACAATCAAGTTACTTACCATGAGTAAAACCAGCAACTTGATCCACCAACACTAGCTTGATCCACCAACACTAGCTCCTCCAAGGACCAAGTCTCCATTGAGAAATGCATTCTTTACATTAATTTGATAGAGCTTCCAGCCTTTCCTTGCAACCAGTTCAATGATGATTTTTATCGTGGTTATTTTGGCCACTAGTCAATTCCAAGGTTTGAGCCAACCCGTTTGCCACCAATCTTGCCTTGTGTCTTTCTATCGTCCCATTCGTGTGCCTCTTCACTTTGTAGACCCATTTGCATCCCATGACCTTTATTCCTTGCTTAATTTGTTACGAAATGGACAACAAATAAAATCCTAATCTTAAATATTTTAGGTTGCTTTTCTATAATCAGTATATATTTTCATGACCATTTTGATTAGATTGTAACATAAAACAAAATTAGAATTAGGTCACTAAAATGATAAAAAATGATCGAAAATAACTTAAAGACAGCAATCCAACCATTTATAACACTTACCTAAAGAATCCATATTTTACCCTCAAAAGTCAAACCCTAGTTTGTTGGTCAAAACCCTAGAATAAGAAGTTTACTCACTTTAAAAATGTCAAAGTTATTAAAATCATGACAAATGTCAATACTCAATTACATGCACCTAGATTAAACCCTTCCACACCATAAAAACTTTCCAAATCACTTAATTAAAGCCACATCATCATACTTGTAAAAAATTACGATTGTAATACCCATGCCTTTTTGTAGAAAACCTACACTCGACTTCATGCTTTTCTAAAAGCTTTCGCCCCACAAATCTATATAAAGATAAGCCATGCGTGTCAAACTCAATCAACCATACGGATGAGCTACTCGCACAAGCACTCTTATAAGAATGGGATGGGCTCTCTCTCATATAAGGTGGAGAAGCCTCTTGCACTCGAAGCTTTAGGTGGAGGTCTTGACGGACTTGGAGGATCCTCATACTCTCTTGAAAGGTTACTTTGGAGTTCTTATTTTCAGTCTAAGCTTCTTCATAGCCTCATCTTCCCCTATCCTCACTTGCTTTTGTCTTGTACTGGTGAGTGAGTATAACTTTTTTGTATTTTTTGGAGTATATCATTATCTTGTACATCTCCATCATTAATGGGGCATTGTAATTTTTTAGCACTTTGTGTCTTTTTGTGTGAATCTGAAAGATGTCATAGAGAGCTATGCAATGGTATGTTTGGTTGCACCAAACGCCAAGGGAGTGAGCTTTTGCATGAGGAAAGAGAAAGTAGAGAGAGAAACCTACGCAAAAATTTAGAGAAGAAAATAGACAAGCTCAAGTTGAAGAAATCCCATTCAAATAATGTAATTTTGGGACCAAAGCTTTATTAATGAGTGATTTTTAGGTTATTTGGGCATGTTCATACATGTCCAATGACCAAAAGTCATAAAAATAATGTAAATGCCTAAAACTCCCCAATTTGAAGTCCAAAATTATAGTAAAGATATGTCTCGAAAGTTCTCAAAGAGAGCTATCACTTGGAAATGTCAAACTATATAAAAGGGGATCCTTGGGGGTTGTCCCACTTAAAGGACCAAGGAAGCTTGTTTAAACTAGTAACTCCCACCATCTATAAACATAGTTGGCGTTGTGCCTCGCTTTGACACTTCGTGAGAGCATCTGCAGCATTCTATGAAATATTGACCTTGATCAAAGTGGTGAGCTAACACCTCTCTAATGAAATGGTATCTCACATCAATATGCTTTGTGCGAGCATGAAACATGGCATTCTTTGTCAAACATATGGCACTCTGGCTAATGCATCCAAGAACATGTGCCTTTTCAGGCATCCCAAATCACTGCACAAATGGACTAACCAAATGGCTTCCTTGAAAGCCTCGTGGCTGAAATATATTCAGTCTTTGTAGCAAATAGTGCAACTATCCTCTGAAATCTAGAGCACCATGAAATAGCTTCACTTGCAAGGGTGTATACATAGCGACTTGTGGACTTACGAGTGTCCACATCACCTTCCCTGTCTGAATCACAAAATCCTTTCAATTCCAATGGACCGTTCCCATAGCATAGGCATTTGCTTTTGGTCCCTTTCAAATAGCTCAAAAATAGATTTGACTTCTTCCTAATGAGTTTTGCTAAGATTAGCCATAAACCTCCTAACAACTCCTATTGCATGAGCAACAACAGTCATCCTTTCAAAGCTTAACATGTGGCCGCAATGGCACTGCAAGAGGCTTAGCATCAACCACATTAAATCTGTCCAGCACTTTTTCAATGTACTTTTCTTGGGACAAATGCAAAGTATGCTGCTGCCTACCCTTTTTGTTCACATACCAAGTATATGTACAACTTCTCCAAGACCTTTCATTGAAAATGCAGAGTTCAGCTGCAATTTTAGAACATTTCGAGTGCTCTTTTTCTTTCCAACTTGCACCATATCATCTAGATACAGCACCAGAATGATTGGGCTGCCTTCATTATCCTTTTTGGTCTACAAACAGTGGTCTGCATGGCTTCTTTTAAACCCACGTTTGAGCATAAAAGCATCAAACTTCTTATACCCTTGTCTCCAGGCTTGTTTCAGCCCATATAGAATCCGTTTCAGCTTGCATACTAGATGCTCTTTTCCAGAAATGACCCTTCTGGCTGTTTCATGTAGAGCTCTTTATCTAAATCACCATGCAAAAAGGCTGTTTTAACATCCATTTTGAATAACTCCAGAACCAAGGTAGCTCATTATAGGAGCTTTGACTCTAGATAGGAATTCAATTACTCCACTCTTCATTAGAAATTTCTTCATTTTTTTAATGGGAGATTTGTTTTCAACTTACATGGAAGGATACATTAAGAGCCTATGCATATGCTCTCATTTATGGAAGGGTGGAGCACATGAATTCTGTTAGACTCAAGATATGACATGAAGGAGATGGTCGAACTACACCCTAAGAGGGAGGATAAGGAAGTAATCCTCAACCATGGCTTTTGGGTCCTCCTAGCCGGTAGGTCATGAGTTCAATACCCACAATTGGTATCAGAGCTTCTGACTCCCAAGTAGCATCCGTGAGTGGATGGCTAGTCCATGCTACCAAATACTCTGGAATGCAGCGATTTTGTAACTTCTGCTCCCTTTTATCAAGGACTCGAAACGGAACATCTCGCATATCTTGAGTCCTTTTATCTAGGACTCAAGATATATATGCAGAAGATAGTTGAACCACACCCTAAGAAGGAAGATTAGGAAGTAATCCTCAACCATGGCTTTTGGGGCAAGTGGTTAGCCCATCATACTCCTAGCCGGTAAGTCTGATTTATACATATAAGGTACCGTTCGAAAGCTCTCGGAACAAACTTTCAATAGAAGCACTAGATTGAGGATCCAAGATACCTAGCATGGATGAGAATCAGGTTCAAGATACTAAGGTTGAGAACAAGGGGCTCAAGAGACGAAGGTTGCGAACAAGGCAAGTCCGTAGGCAAGTGGCCAAGAAGCAAAAAGGCAAAGTTCAAGAGACCAAGGTTGAGAGCAAGGGTTCAAGAGACCAAGGTTGAGAGCAAGGGTTCAAGAGACCAAGGTTGAGAACAAGAAGCTTCAAGGGACTCTGCGAGGGTGAGGACATCAATTCAAGGGGAGATCAAGGATTGATCATTGAGGAACAATGATCTCTAGAAAGGGAAGAGAGTGTTACTCAAGATATGACAGGCAGGAGATGGTTGAAGCCGACCCTAAGAGGGAGGATTAGGAACTAATCCTCAACCATGGCTTTTGGGGCAAGTGGTTATCTCATCATACTCCTAGCTGGTAGGTCGTGAGTTCACTTCCCACAAATTCATCAATATCTCTTTTTAAGTAAAAGGGAAAGTGTAGGGGAAAATAGTAGATATATTCTAATTTGTACATATCTACGTGTACAACTCTATCATTGTATATATGAACAATTAATTTGTACTTTAGGACAGCTTTAGCATTAGGTCAAAGCAGCTCAAAATTTGACATTTTTGGACTTGAAAACAAATCACATATTCATAAATTTCTTCTCAGAACTTTCAAACCGTACCCAACGCTCCATCAAAAACCCCTAAATTTGCCCTCAAAAACCTAACCATAATCCTCAGTCAATGGTCAATAAAAAGTCAACAGCAGCTCATAAATTGGTCAAAAGTCAAAGCAACTTGACACATGTCAACAAGTCAGTCCATGCACCATATTTATCTGCCATGCCATGTTATTTTGCCACATCATCGTGAAATCGGGTGAGCTTTTTATCATGCTTTTTCAAGATAACCCAAAACCTATATAAAGAAGGTATGCCATTACTCTTTGATTATCCAATCTTGTGAGGAATCCATCTCTTGCTCTCACACATGTGAAGGAGGGTATTGCAATCTACATCGACGACCAATCAATGCATGGACTTGAAAAGTGATTTTGTCATTGCAAAGTAATATGTTCGCCTATTTTTTCATGAGTAATTTCGCCTACGCATGATCAGCTCTCGGATGCTTTTGCTTCAACCCTAGTCTTTACCTCACATACCCTTGAAGGCTCTCATGAGATGTAGTGCATGAGTTGTGAGTTTACATTGTATCTTTGGAGTAATTTTATCTATCTGTGTTTCTCTTATTCTTGATTTGACAAAAAGTGGGAAAGATTTTACTTCATATCCTCTCCTTTGAAAACAATAAATAAGGTAAAAGACTTTCTTTTGAGTAGTGAGTATGTTTTACTCCTTAAGACTAGTCAAGCAACTTCTCTTGTGGGGAATATATCTAGTTTACTCCATAAGCATAAGAGAAGATTAGGACTTATCTCTAGAGGAAGTAAATACAATTCCCAAAGGGATAACTATGAGAGAGTTTGTCTTGGCACTATTTTATCATAGGCCATAAGGAGATCCAATAGTCAGTGTGGTTAGATTGAGTCTCACCTCAAGACTCTCAGAGAGAATTCGTTATTCTCAGTGATGGTCTTCAACTAGACGAGGAGATATAGTTGTTGGCATTAAAGAGACTATGAAGTGAGTGATGATTTTTTGTTTAGAGTTGGAAAAGATAGAGATAAGTCAGAATTGTTGGAGCAGCCATCTCTTAATTGGTGAATTTTTGACATGAGGATAATGGTTGGTCAATTAGGAAGGTTGGTACTCAAGGATTATCTGAATCTCATAAAAGGAATGCTTATGCATTTAAACGGTACACTAAGGGGGAGAGAAAAAATTAGAGTATGCATCATAGTGCCTATAGAGAGACTTCCAAAGAACTTAGACCAAAATATATAGATGGCAAACCAAGAACTACTTGGATAGTGGGATGTAGAGATTGCATTCTATTACCAAGAATTTCATATATAAACTAGGATGATGGATTTGCATAGGACACGAGGATAGTTTATGCCAAAACTATTGCTTGTGAGTACACTCAAGCTTAGGAATACCTTGAGCGGCTTGAGGGCAAGTTTGTCATTGCTTGTGGGTATACTCTAGGTTAGGAATACCTAGAGTGGTATGAGGGCAAGTTTATCATGTTGGTTATTGAGGGGTTTGGAATCATTTTTCTTATGCGACTTTGTTCTATTCCTTAGAAAATTGCATGCTTTATTATCTCCACTAAGTAAGGTCAAGTTTAGCTAACTTTGCATTCCACATTATTGTACACATCATTACTCTAGAAAGAAAACATTATGTGGACTTAGGTCACTTCGATAATGTTAGACATTATCGGAGTAATAGTTTGGAAGTAATGTGTACATGAGAGATAATGGACTCTTTTAGAGACTGTTTCCCGACCTTGAGGACCTTCTCAAGAAGCTTGTTAAGAAGAAGGATAAGAGGAAAAAACGCATGGAGATGACCATGTACACCAAGTATATGGAGTTCGATGGGAGTGATTAAACTTTCTTACCTCTTTCTTTCACCACGATCTTCTATCACTATTTTTTAGGACGAAAATGGGCTTAAAGGGAATGAAATGTTAAATTAACACTCTTAGAATATTGGTTGTCTTCTAAATATAGATGAAAAAGAGAGAAAAGTATAGAGGGTTGTTAATCATGCAGCTAGGAGGAGAATCACATATTCATGCAGTTAGTTCTTGATGTATTAGCATGCAAGGGGTTTCATCTTCGTCTTCCTCTAAACCTATGCAAAGAGGATGCAAAAAGTGGAAGGTATGATCTGGAATGATTCAGGTTTCACATCCTCAAATTCAAAGAGAACTAGATCATATTTAATGGAAGTGGTTCAAAACATTTGTGGAATATGAGCACCCATTTGAAAAAATAGATTGACATAAGAACTTGTGGGACCAATGATGCAGAGAATAGCATTGGGATGACAAAAGTTCCCCATAATAAAGAGTCTTTGCATCAAAAAAATCAGGAACGAAAGAAAAACCAAGAAAAACATAAAACATGTACATGATGAAGTGTATAGGCATGCAAGAGAAAGCAAAGGGAAAAAAAAACTCCTCATGAAATGTGCATGATGCGTAGGCATAGATCCTCCAAAGAAACATTAATTGAAACTATAATTGCATAGCCAGCATTAAAACGTGTCATTTTTGGATGGAAATTCTCATATTCCATGATTCTCGTCTTCCATCTTAGTCCAAAAGTACACATGTGATAAAAGATTTTGTTTGGTTTTAACATAGACTATAGAAATAATGTGAAATGCTTATCGTCTCTTCTCACAAAATTCCTAAATATGGAATCTTCATTCACCCATTACAAATCTTCATCAATATAACCACCATGTTCCAACATTTCAATCACTATACAAACATTGGCAAAATAACAGATGCACAAAACAACATTCTCTTTTTAAGATGGGCTCAAGATAGAAAAAACGTTATATCGGTAGATAACAAGAGTTGACATGCAAAAAATGCTCTCCTTATGTTGAAATTCTCAAAAACGAAAAAAATAGATTTCCTGCTGTAAAAATTAGTAGATTCTTTGCATATTTTAACAGATTTTTTTGTTTGCTCTTGAGAAATTTCTGAAATCCAATCAATAGACATCTTAATCAAAGTCGACAAGCAATAAAATTTGATTGACATACCATCATGCATTGTTTCTGGTGTCATATAAAGCCACAGTAAAACAGTGCATATATTTCAGCACTCTCTTATTTTAGTTTAACCGAAGGGAAAAAAATGATTCCCTGACAAAAGTAGAGAGGCAAATCCAAGTGTCTTACTCCTTACGTTTGAGTTTTTTAAGGGCGTAAGCTCTCTGACTGAGATCATTACTAGAGACCATTGCGACATAATGAGAGGTCACCTGTCTTCTTTTGAGGGGCCCTCAAAATCCATTGCCAAAAATCATTAACCAAGATGTTACGATGAGGACTCTTAAACTGGCCATAATCCATCAACGGTAATCGTCGATAAGATCATCTGTGCCAGCTAGAACTTCAGAAAAAGAGCAGATGTACTCGACAGCATTCTCTTATTCTGAGATTTAAAATAAAAAGAAGTCGTTCCATACACAAAGTTCTACATGTAATTCTCAAAATTCTTGCGGTAATTGACGAGCACATTTAATGACAGTAATTGTATCATGGGGAGAATCAGTTTTGAGTTGTAAGCTGCGTCCCGCACACCTTCAAACGGTTATGAGACACAGTCCATACCATGAAAGCAACTCCAAGATATAGATTACATGCACCTTCATAAACTTAAATTTTGTATATGGCGCAACCTCTCTCTCTCTCTCTCTCTCTCTCTCTCTCTCTCTCTCTCTCTCTCTCTCTCTCTCTCTCTCTCTCTCTCTCTCTCTCTCTCTCTCTCTCTCTCTGTGTGTATGTGTGTGTGTGTAATGTACAAACCTGACAGCCTTCTGCGGAATCGTCTGCAGGGAGAAATTTACAAGAGACACTTCCGCCACTTGGCGAATCCTCACGAGAGCTTCAACAGAGATTGGTGTTGACTTTGGACCGTTCAATGAATGAATGGTGTTTTCTGTCGCGCCACTCAAAAGCTGGACGCAGGGAACATAACATTTACTTATTAAATGGAGGAAAAGGCAAACCAAACTTCGAGTTGAATCTGAAGTTGACAACTGGAGTGACTCATGAGTTGTGAATCGTGATCCGTTACTTTGAGAGAGGACGCGGAAGTTAAAAATAAGCAGAATAGAGAGGTAAACACATACAAACCTTTAAGTGATAGAGAGTCGGAGTGAGTTCCGGAGTAGTGACTGGTGAATAGAGAGAGTAGGCGGCATGTAAAACGATGGAGAAGTGGAGAAGGGAAGTTGAGACTTTGTAGTCTTGACAAGAGAAAGGGTGAGAATGAGTTGTGAATTGAGAGAATAGGTGGCATATAGAATGTTGGGGAAGTAGAGGAGAAAAGTTTGACACTTGAAAACCATAGTAATGACTTGTGAATAGAGATGATAGGTGGGTGTAAAAGAGGGAAAAAGAAGAGAAGAAATTTGCACCATGTTGCATCATGGCTTCCTAGTTTGGACGTACTTAGCGATTCACACAGTTTTTGAACTCCCTTTTATAAGAGCGCGTACATTTTCAGATGCCTACACATCATCTTGTTCTCAAAATCTTCAATCTTAGACCCAAGTCTCTGGCTTGATTGATTGAGATGTTGGTAGTTCAAGCCATAGTAAGGACCTATTTCTTTGCCATGCTGGAAATGGAGATCTTGTGGATACTATGTTAATCCATTGTACAATTAGTGATTATGCTGATTATTGATTATAGAGTTCAGTTCAACCAAATTAGCTATTTTTTAATAAGATTTCCAATCCCTCATAAATGATTGTATGCATTCATCTTTTGCACAATAAAATGAATAAGCATTGATTTGCGACAATAACCACATTTACTAATGCTTATGTGAATAAGTAAAACCAAATTTACCAATGATTATGTGAATAAGTAAAACCACATCTTTTGCATATCAATGCTTATGTAACCACATTTACTTGCTAATCCTTGGTAAATTATAATTATGTTCTGCAGAGTTCAAGTCTATAAAATTGATTTATTTTTTCAATTATAACATGGGAATAGTGTAGCACTCACAATCCTCATTAAAAGTATTCCCTTTAATTATATCTAGTGTCATTAGATTCTTACGAGTTAATTTTATCCCTCTTTTATCATTAATTTTCTCAAGTATTACTATACATACACACTTGATGCTCAAATCTTTTCTTCACCATAGTGCATGTATCACCTAGCAGCGCTTAAGAAGAAGTCCATACTTGAATGTATTTGAAAAGAAAAAATAAATATCCAGCCTATTTGAACACATAGCTTTATGTGCTTCAAATTTCACATTTACTATTATCTCTATCCTTGTAGCTTTATTTTTCGAATTCATGAAGAAATTCCATCAATGTAATTAGTTTACTAGAGCAATATAGTAGAAAAAAAATTATTTCCATATAAGAAAATAAATGAAACAAAACCGAAAAAGAAAAATCTAGACTGCAAATATGCCATATAATAGAGAACTCACATCACTTATCAATTATTCCATCAGGCTTACATTTCAGCATGTATACCCATCTAGTGCCAAATGGCTTTTTCGCATGGAGGCAAATCACACAAAGACCAAGTACAATTCTTCATAATATTATTATACTCTAATTGCATAACAACCATCCAATTTTTTGAATTTTGTGTTTCATCAAAAGAAACAGGCTCATTCTCATCACAAAGACTAGAGAAAGCTATTGCATAGCAATGCGATGAAAATGAAGCATTATGAGATTCTGAACAAGTATGATATGACAAAGGTGCATCCTAAATTTTACCCAACAAAAATACATTTCGTTGCTTTATCATCCAATATTTTGCATTCTTGTTAAGGTACTAATGGATATGCCAAACAACCAAACTAGACACATAGATGAGCAATAGATATCTTGTAGCCATGTCAAGCCTCATATGGAGTGATAGGATGCAATTCTTTTGTGGGACACCTGTTAAGCACATATGTTACACACATAATAACTCAAGCCAAAATCTATGTGGAAACTCCATTTCATTGAGGTGTGTATGGCACTGTATGCTCATGTTTTATCCTATGCCCAGCCAAAAATGCATTGAAATTAGAAGACATGTATTTTCCCCCTCGATCAGCACATACACACTTTGGACTTTGCTTTCAATGGCTACACCCTTTGCATGCCTATAGAAGTCATCAATAAAAGTCATGAAGTAAAAGTAACTCCCAAATAAAGGTGCTTACAGGACCATAGGCATCACTATGAACAAGCTACAATTTATGAGAAACTCGAATTGAACCATTTGTTAGAACGGAGGAACCCTACATTTTGCCCAAAATATATCTTTCATAGACATGTTTATAAGGTGCCTCAAGTTTGGGTAGAGAGGAAACCGTTTTAGTTTTATATAGTTAAAGCAAACTAGCAAAATTCAAATGACCAAAGCTTGCATGCCAAAGCTTTGCATTTTAGATAGCTTGAGAATATTGAATAGCACATGTTGAATCATTCATACATTTTTCATATTCTATGAGCGTATACACCCCATGACATAAAATTCCATAAGCAATAATAACATCACCATTTGAGAGATCATGGATTGTACATATCTCCTCAACGAATTTGACAACCAAGCCAATATTGGCTAATACTAAAACCAATAAGAGTTTTTTCTTGATCATTGGCACATATAAAGCATTTGAAAATGCAAAAGAACTGCCATCAACATTAATTAGAATGATCTTACCAACTCCTATTATAGGATAAGAGGATTTGTTAACACAAGTGACAATATTCCTTGTAGGGGTAGGCTCAAGTGAACTGCAAAAACTGTGCTACAAGGTAATATATTTTGGTTGCCCCACTATCAAAGTATGAAACATTTGAGTCTATTACAGACATATATTACTCATGAAAAGATGGTTCATAGCTACGAACAATAGTAAATGCCCATTCTTCATTCTGAATAAGTTTAGCAAACTCGGTTTTAGGTGTAGAGACTTTTGCAACAACAACTCTAACCTTCTTTGCTTCTTTTGTATCTAGTTTGGGAGAACTCCTTATGACATGATCATTTGCCTTAGAGTATTTGCGAAACTGTTTGTGCTTTTCTTTGTCATCTTTGTCTTCCTTCTTTGACTATTTAGCATTTGCTAGTTTCATTCACTAGCTATGAAACCTTGATCTACAACACACATACACACACACACACACACACACACAATTGACCCTTTCTACTTGGATTGACCTTCTTGTAAGAAAATAGAGACTAAATCCTCAAATCTTAAGGCATTTGGATTTTATTTCATCATCAATCAAAGAGTAGAAGCAAACCTTTGATATGAGTATGGAAGATGTTGGAGAAACAATCACTAATTGGACATACATTTGAAGATCAAAACTTTAGAATAAAACTACATGCCTATGTGAAGGGATAAATTCACAAGTGTATTATATTTGTAAAGTTAGTTCACTTTAGTTCTAGAAGTTTTTTAAAAGTCACGACAATGAGAAAATCTATATAAGTTAGTTTATATCAACTGACGCGATGAGAGAAGAAGTGGAAGACAGTGATAGAATGTGAGAAGGAGTTCATTTTGTATGACTGAGTATAGTCGGGCTTCTCTGAGTGAGAAAGCATCTGCAAACTTCTAAGTTTTTCATAGTTATGAGAAGAAATAGTTAAAGTTCTGTGTATGAGACTCTCTCCATCATCTCCATGCTTGTCTTCTGTGAAATGATTTCAAAAGTTCAAGTTTTCCAAGCAACTCGATGCCTGGCATCGAGTTTGTGCTGATAAGTCAGTGTTTTATTTTCTGAGTTCCAACTCTTGCTAAATCTTTTTGAAAAAATGATGTTTGTGGAGCAACTCGATGCCTGGCATCGAGTTTCAGCATAAAGTCGATGCCTGGCATCGACTTCCCACATAAAAGTGGTCTTCTTCATGTGTGTGTTCAAGAGGCTAATTCTGGTGCTGAAAAAGTGGCTGAAAAAGCTCAAAGTCGATGCGCGGCATCGACTTTTGGTTGCAAGTCGATGCTAGGCATCGAATTTTTATTTTTAGACAACGAAATTTACTAAAACATGCAAAATTTCCAGTTTTGGAAGGTCATGCAGGGTCATCTTGTGAGGGCCATAACTTGAGTTCTAGAGAGCCGTTTCATGAATATGATAGCTCGTTGGAAAGCTCTACTCTTCTAGTTTCAGCCTATAAAAGATCTTGGAGAAATAATATTTGAGCAGAAGAGAAATTAGCAAAATACTGAAGGTATGTCATTTCAGTGACTAGAAAAGTCTGAAGAAGCAAAGTTCTTGGTTTCGGCTATCATTTCTCAAAGTTTGGAGTGGCAATGAGTTTATGGTGACCATAGAGGTGTTCTAGTGTCACATTAATTCATTTCTTGTGGTGTTTTATACATCAACAAGTGGTATCAGAGCATAAAGGTCCTGAAGAACAAAAGGCGGCAAAGGTACGAGAAGTTTTAAAAAGTTTTTCATTAAAGTTTGAAAGGTGAAGCATTTGAAGACACAAGGCATCAAAAGGTTACTTCAAAACTATCCTCATACACAAAGAACTCCAAAAGGTATTATTCTTTATCCTTTAAGCTCAAAGGTTGCAGCAGAAGGAAAGGAGTATGGCAAATCATATCTCCATTGACAAACTGGACAGAGATAATTACCCCGCATGGGTAATGAGAATGGAAGCCTTACTTATGAGTAAGGATCTCATGATATATGTTACAGGTGAAGAAGAGAAGCCAGTATTTGAAGATGAAAGCCGACCAAAGAAAGAAGAACTAGATGCTTTAAAGCATTGGCAGAAGAAGGGATGCAAGTGCAAAAGCCTACATCTACAATACAATCTCTGATCATTTGCTACCACACATCAGAGGATTGGAATCATCTGAAGATATATGGAATGCATTGGAGTATCATTTCCAAAGTACTACCAAAGCAAGGAAAGCAAGTATATGGTCAGAGTTTACAACATTCAAGAAGAAGCCAAGTCAAAGTATTAGTGATTATGTCACTAAGATGAAGGATCTAGCAGATAGTCTTGGATCCATAGATGAAGATGTTGAAGATCACAGATTGATTGCTCAACTACTTGCAGGTTTGAGAGGGGATGAAAGGTGAAAACCTTTTGTCTTATCAACAGAACTTTCATTAAATCATTATGTTCCAGATTTGAACCAGTTGCTTGGTTTGATGCTCACATATGAGCAAGACTTGAAGGAAGATGGAGATAAAGGACAAAGTTCTGCAATGTACATGAAGAACAAGAAGAAAGGAGATAAAGGTAAAGCAAAGGATGAAGAGGAGTCGAGTTCTCAAGCTTATTATGTAAGAGGTAAAGGCACTGGCAGAGGAAGACCAAGCACTTTTGGAAGAGGTAGAGGTAATCAGAATAACAACAAGAAGGCTTGTTGGATCTGTGGATTGAGTAATCATTTGGCTCATGATTGTTGGCACAACCAACAAGGATCAAACCAGAATCAAAACAACAATAGCAGAGGCCGAGGTGGAAGATATCAAAGTAATTTTCAAAGAGGTAGACAAAGTCAAAGAGGAGGCTATGGTAGAGGTGGAGGAAGAAGTTGGGGACAGAATCAATCCTACAACACCACCTACTACAATTATGCAAATGACACACAGAATGAAAGTCATACATCATTGATGATGAATTCAATCAGCACATCAGATAAAGAAGATCTAAAGGTATTTTACATTGACTCTGGATGTTCTAGTCATTTGTCAAGAAACATAGAATTGATGTCAGAATTGGAAAAAGGCATTTCTAGTCATACAGTTCAAACAGGTGATAATACAAGACATAGTGTACATTCAATTGGAAAAGTGAAATGCAAGAGTGGAGCAGATTTGCTAACCAATGTTTTGTATGTTCCTACAATACCTAAAAACTTGATTAGTGTGGGACAGATAGTTGAAAAAGGTTTTCAAGTCAGGTTTACAAATGAAGGAGTATTTGTTGAAGATCCAGAGAATGGATATAATCGAGTGTCTCTGGTAAGAAAGAAGGTAGACTCTTTACTTTAAGAGTGCAAGGGAACATTGGTCAAGCTTTGCTCACACATGGTGAAGGAGTGATTATAGAACTTGATCTCTGGCATAAGAGATTAGGTCACTTCAATGAAAGAAATTAAAGCTATCGTTGCTAATCAGTCTGTACTAGGATTACCAAATGTGCAGAGTCAACATATGGTTTATAAATGAGAAGCATGTGAAATGGGTAAAGCACACAGGTTACCATTTCAAAAGAAAGGATTCAAACATGATGGATTACTAGAGCTCATTCATACAGATGTATGGGGACCAACAAAAGAAGGATCTATCAGTGGCTCAAGGTATTATGTTCTTTTCATTGATGATGCTACAAGATGGATAACATTATATGTTTTGAAGGAAAGATCAGAAGTGTTTGGAGCCTTCAAGCATTTTCATGCATATGCAAAGAGAGTCACAGGTCAAAAGCTTAAAAGACTGAGGTCTGATGGAGGGGGAGAATACTTCTCCCAAGAGTTCAATGATTATCTTTGGAATGCAGGTATTAAGAGAGAAATAACTTGCAGGTATACACCACAACAAAATGGTGTAGCAGAAAGAAGGAACAAGACTTTGGTTGAGTTTGCTAGAGCTATGCTAAAGGAGAAAAATTGTCCAAATTATCTTTGGGCTGAGGCTATAAATACAGCTACATATCTTGTGAATAGATTACCATGTGCAGCTCTAAATGGAATGACTCCATATGAAGCTTGGTGGGGTAAGAAACCAACACTAGATCATTGTAGAGTGTTTGGATCAATTGCATATGCTTATGTGCCATCACAACTTAAGCATAAACTTGAACCAAAGGTAGAAATATATGTGTTCATTGGTTATGATGAAAAGCAGATGGGTTACAGATTGTGGAATCCTCTAACCAAACAATTTATTGTTTCTAGAGATGTTACATTTGATGAACAGAAAAGTTGGTATGCAGATCAAAGTAATACAGCTGAAGAATTTGAAGAAGAGGTAAGAAGGTGTGAGAAAGGAAAATCAATTGTGGAGGTGAATAGAGATGAAGACTATATGCAAGCAAGTACATCCAGAAGTGGATTAACAAGAAGGAATGAAGAAGCTCCTATATTTGATGAAGAGGTGTATCCAGACACATATGAAGAATGTGAACCAAGGAGGTCAAGTAGGACAAGAAGACAACCAGAAAGGTATTCTTATGATACTTCTTACATAACTCAGAAGAACTATGCATATATGGTCAAAGATGATGAAGAACCTCATAACTATGATGAAGCTAAAGGTAAGAAGCAATGGAAGAAGCAATGAAGGAAGAATTCAATGCACTGGAGGAGAACAAGACATGGGAACTTGTTCCTAAACCAAATGGTAAGAAAGTAATTGGAAATAAATGGGTTTATAAAGTGAAGAAGCTTGCAGATGGAAGTATAGCCAGATACAAAGCTAGACTGGTGGTGAAAGGCTATGCCCAAACCTATGGCATAGATTATGATGAGACATTTAATCCTGTAGCTAAGATGTCAACTATAAGGACAATCATTGCTATTGCAGCTTCAAAAGGATGGACCCTAAGTCAATTGGATATAAAGAATGCATTCTTGAATGGATACATATCAGATGAGGTATCATGGAACAACCTCAAGGGTTTATAGATTCCAGGTATCCAAATTTTGTTTGCAGGTTGAGAAGAGCATTGTATGGATTGAAGCAAGCTCCAAGAGCATGGAACTATAGACTGGTGAAGTATCTGAATGAACTTGGATATCAAAGTTCAAAAGCAGATCCAAGTCTACTCATCAAAAGAACAGGGGAAGGTACAATCTACATTTGTATTTATGTAGATGACATTATAATCACAGGTACTTCAGATGAAGGAATCAAGGAGGTAAAGAGATTACTTGAGAAAGAGTTCAAGATTAGTGACCTAGGAAAGTTATCATACTTTCTTGGAATGGAAGTCACTTATATAGATCATGGCATATATGTATCACAAGAAAGGTATCTTCTGAATCTATTGAAGAAGTTTGATATGGAAAATTGCAGAGAAGCTTCAACTCCACTTGAAGTTAATCACAAGCTCAGTAAATATGATGGTGCAGAATACAAAGATATGAGGAAATATCAATCTCTTGTGGGTAGTTTGATTTATGCTACACTAACAAGACCTGATCTTAGTTATGCAGTGGGAGTCTTGTCACAATTCATGCATTGTCCCAAGGACCCACATTGGATTGCAGGTCAAAGTGTTCTCAGATATATCAAAGGAACTATAAAGGAAGGATTATATTATCCTTTTACATCAGATTTGAAGTTGAGAGCCTACAGTGACTCAGACTGGGCAGGTGACCAGGATGACAGAAGATCAACTCATGGCTACATGATATACATTGGTGATAAGCTTGTAAGTTGGTGTTCAAAGAAACAACATACAGTAGCATTATCATCAACTGAAGCTGAGTACAAAGGACTTGTGGAAGCAGCTAAGGAGGTCATATGGATGCAGACATTGTTCAAAAGCTTGGGCATTGATCAAGGTATACCTACAATACATGGAGATAATATGAGTTCACTTTATCTTGTAGCAAATCCAGTTTTTCATGCAAGGACAAAGCACATAGAGATACAATATCATTTTCTCAGAGAAAAGGTAATGGAGAAGGAGATTGAAGTAGAGTACATTTCTACTAAAGATCAGATAGCAGACATAATGACAAAGAGCTTGAATGGTGTGAAGACCAGCAGATTCAAAAGCATGGAAGGAGTAAACAAAAGAAGATGATATGAAGAAATAGGGAATGTCAATTAGTGATTGAGGGGGAGCTATTGGAGAAACAATCACTAATTGGACATACATTTGAAGATCAAAACTTTAGAATAAAACTACATGCCTATGTGAAGGGATAAATTCACGTGTATTATATTTGTAAAGTTAGTTCACTTTAGTTCTAGAAGTTTTTTAAAAATCACGACAACGAGAAAATCTATATAAGTTAGTTTTTATATCAACTGACGCGATGATAGAAGAAGTGGAAGAGAGTGATAGAATGTGAGAAGGAGTTCATTTTGTACGACTGAGTATAGTCGGGCTTCTCTGAGTGAGAAAGCATCTGTAAACTTATGAGTTTTTCATAGTTATGAGAAGAAATAGTTAAAGTTCTGTGTATGAAACTCTCTCCATCATCTCCATGCTTGTCTTCTGTGAAATGATTTCAAAAGTTCAAGTTTTCCAAGCAACTCAATGCCTGGCATCGAGTTTGTGCTGATAAGTCAGTGTTTTATTTTTTGAGTTCCAACTCTTGCTAAATCTTTTTGAAAAAATGATGTTTGTGGAGCAACTCGATGCTTGGCATCGAGTTTCAGTATAAAGTCGATGCCTGGCATCGACTTCCCACATAAAAGTGGTTTTCTTCATGTGTGTGTTCAAGAGGCTAATTATGGTGCTGAAAAAGTGGCTGAAAAAGCTCAAAGTCGATGCCCGGCATCGACTTTTGGTTGCAAGTCGATGCTAGGCATCGAATTTTTATTTTTAGACAGCAAAATTTACTAAAACAGGCAAACTTTCTAGTTTTGGAAGGTCATACAGGGTCATCTTGTGAGGGACATAACTTGAGTTCTAGAGATCCGTTTCATGCATATAATAGCTTGTTGGAAAGCTCTACTCTTCTAGTTTCAGCCTATGAAAGATCTTGGAGAAATAATATTTGAGCAAAGAGAAATTAGCAAAATACTGAAGGTATGTCATTTCAGTGACTAGAAAAGTTTGAAGAAGCAAAGTTCTTGGTTTCGGCTATCATTTCTCAAAGTTTGGAGTGGCAATGAGTTAATGGTGACCATAGAGGTGTTCTAGTGTCACATTAACTCATTTCTTGTGGAGTTTTATACATCAACAGAAGACTATTAAGAACAGTATGTACAAGTGAACTATCTAGCAAGATTTCATCAGTAGAAATCTATTGCTTCTTCAAACCTTTGATCTAATCCTTCAAAAACTTGTCCATAGAATCTCCTTCATTCGTATGCTCACTCTTAAACTATTTTCCAAGGTAAGCAACACAAGCCTCATTTCTTGCATGGTATAAAGTTGTAAGTGTATCCCAAGTAGCCTTTGCTACCTTGGAGGAGCAAATGTGAGGGATAATGGCATATTTGATAGACAAAGCTATCAATGCATGTGCCTAAGCATCTCTCCCATCCCGATGAAGTTGCTCTGCAGTAGATGCAATAGGAACCACAACACGACCAAGAAATTGAGATCATCCTCTTTAACACCATTTGTATCAACTTCGGTAAGTAACTATATTTTCAAGTGTAGTAGGACATTTTTCAACACCTTACACAATATTCCACAACCCTTTTGCTATCAATACATGAGGTGTCATGTATGCCCACAATGAAATACATCCAACTTATCCTCAACAACCAACGTATGGAATACATCATTTCTTTTAGCGTTGGCCAATGACTAAATACCTTGATGCACAAAATTGATTGGATCTCAAAAAGTTGAAGAGAAACACCCCATCGAGCTGTGCTAAACCTATAGCAGACTTTGAGGCGCTTGTACTAGCGAACTGCAATGTGTATATATGTTTGGTACAAAAGGATGAAATTGCCTCCACAATCGCTACAATAATGCATTCAAAGGCCAAAACAAGCTCAAATCAAAATTTTGATGCCATAGAGCAAAGTCGTTGCCCCAAATATGCTCATGATTTTTTTTTGTGATTTGGAGACTATGATCAGATGAGTGTTGATGATGCCCTAGATGAAGTAGTGACGTGCTCTAATACCAATTATCGGAGTTAGAGGCCCGGAGAAGCACACAAACAACACAACGATGAAGAAGAAGCTTGGAGCACAACACAATACATAATGTATTACCAAGTGAAGTACAAAGATAAGTGATTGATTAGGGTTATAGGTATATACACAAGTTGGGGGCAGGGGGGACCTCCTAAAAAGGAAAAAAAGAGCCTCATTGGTCCTAAGTATGTTCAACACATCAATACCAAAATATATCAACATCAACCAATGGTGAACAAAAGTAATTAAGCCCAACACTTTGTGAAAACCTATGAACTTCTCATGTGGTAGAACCCTTGTACAAAGTTTTGTAATTATTCTATGTGGGCACATATACCATAGTGATATCCCCAATGGAGAGTTTCACCTTGACATAATGATAGTGCACCTCAATATTCTTAGTATGATCATGGAACATTAGGTTCCTTGCAATTATCAATGCACTCTGATGGGCAATGAATATGGTGGTGGTAGAAGTTTGACCAGCACCCAAGTCATTTTTTTGAGTCACACACATTCAATAATATTTGTAAAAGCTACCCTTTGTTGAAGGTTTTGTATTTCAAGCTCAAGAGTGTGGAAACATGCCCCAAATTGAACCTTCCACATCATCCACTATCAAAGGAGGCCGATCTCCATGCGTTGGAGGCATCAAATCATGCCTATAATGGAAAGAAGTTGATTAGAGAAGATTTAGCTCACCTCTTGATGTGATTGGACCTCACTTTTGACATGTATATGCTTTTGATTTGTTAAAGAGGTTGATATGTGACCTTTAAAGTCTCTAATGAGTTGTATTATGACTTAGAGTCATGAAAATACATGCCCAAGCTGCCTCCTTGCTTAAGCACACCCCCTACTAGCTATTCTCTGCATATTTTGCAGAAATTTCACTTTTACACACTCTATCTATCTAGATCATTTTGGTAGACTCCCCGGTCTTGTAATTGTTGTTTCTCCTTCATCCCAACTCCATTTGCAATTATTTTTCTCTTGTTTGAAAGCTTATAAGTTCTACTTTCAGTGACACAAGTCTTAGGGCTCAATGCATGCACATGTGAAGATCCAAAACAGTGTCTGTGTAGTTAGCTAGTACTCTGTGAAGAGATCAAGTTATCTATTTTGTTGTAGCTGGTTGAGGCACCATCTAGTATCCAAATGGAATGATTTTACTCTCCTTTGGAATTTCTTTAAGTCTAGTTTAAAGCTGCAAAGTGTCATTATCATTCTCTACATGTACTTAGAGAAAATTATAAAATATCAAGCCTATGTTAGAAAACTTTCAGGATCTTAGGAGGGTTCATTTGTGTTTGTTGTCACATAGGTGTGTTTATCCTCCAGCAGTGGTATCAGAGCTATAAGGTGGAGTATCAAAGAGATAAGAAGGAGCTATTAAAGTGAAGTAAAGACTTAATCAAAGTTTGAAGGGAGGAACCAAAGAACGGGCACATCAACAAAGAGGGGAAGCAAACAAGTCATCTGTTGCAGAGCAAAGGAGCACATGTGAAGAGCCCCAAAATTTTCAAATTAATGGGCACAATTTTTCTTCTTCAAGGTCTTAGAGAATTCCCTGAAAACCATGTAAATGCACTAGAGGAGTCCTCTAGTTGCATAACCCCAACTTGTTGTAAAATACCCTTTGTAAATTAGTAGGAATTTTTTTTTTTTTTTTGGAATAAAGTGCCGGTCTCTTGTGTGGAAGGACCAAACTTAGGGCACATGTATATAAGTCACTTTGTGACTCTTTGTAGAGACTTTTGGCCATTGTGAAGGAGGAGCTCTTCTGAAATTTCGAATTGGCCTCTTTCATGCAGATTTCTATCTTCTTTTTTATCTTGTATGTGTGTGTATTGCTTGGAATGTGTGTGTAGGACTGTGGTCTACCCCTCCCCATTGTTTTTTATCTACTGTAGTGTGTGTGCGAACTAGTAGGAGTTGTGGCGTGAGTATGGGTGCTTCCCGCCATTCATCTTTTTGGCCATAACTTGAAGCAAAGTTATCAGAATCGAGTGAAACCACTTCTAATAGATGCGTCTCATGGAGAGCTTCGAAACGAGTACCGTATTGCCTATATTCGGAGTTCGGAGCTGGGAGAAATTCTTGATTTTCTGAAAATTGTTGTAAGAGGTATCGCGGCAGACACTTTCAACATTTCAGAGAGTGTGAGAGGTGTATTAGTCTTTTCTTATGCATGCAAGCTTCACCACTTCATTTTCCATCATGTGTGCACATGTCCCCATACACTTGGTTAGGTCGTTCGATCGGATTGACATTTAAATGTGTGTTAATTTCCCACTATATGCACTTGTGTTGCAATCGAGGTACAGTCTCATTGGCACAAGTCCTTGAGTCTTCTTGACTCAAGTACACACGTTTTTGGCATCGTTGCTGGGGAACACTCTGCCGAGGTGCCTTCGTGATGGTTATAGATCGTGTGATAGAATCGTACTTGTAGAAGTGAATTCGTCCGGTGGCAAGTAGTCAATCACTTCAGCACTTGTTACTTCACATCTCAGAGGTGTGTGTGATAAGTTTTAGGTTTAGGGTTAGGAGGTAGGGAGAGAAGGAGGAGATAGGGTTAGGTTAGATGGAGAGGAGAAGTGAAGAGAGGTGAAGTAGGAGTAGGCCAAGACCACCAAAAAAGTCCCAAAAAATCTTCTAAAAATAGTAAGATCCAAATTCTGTCAAAAAAAGTATAAAAACCAAGAAAATGGGCTCATTTGACACTTTAGAGTGTCCTGGTATCGTCTGAGAGCAGCGTGTGGTATCGTGTGCAGGGTATCGTGCTGAGCAGGCCTTCAAAGCTAGCTTGTGTGCCCAAGGTGCAAGCAAGTCTACACCAAGGTGAGGTTCTACAAAGATCATTTACTAAAACACGCTAAACATGCATAAACAAGTGATTAAAGTATGCACAGTATCGTGGGAAAGGAAAACTAGTGTCATAACAATTTCTTGGTGAAGGACAGTGACCTAGGAGTGAAGAGGTGTGTGTGAGGAGCAAGGGGGTGCAAAAGTTTTGGAAATTTCATGCTTTTTGGCTTGAGTATCGCGATCGGTTGAGATTTGGTATCGCGATACCAAAACTCCCTTGTATCGCGATACTCGCCGTAGTATCGTATCGCCGGTATCAGTCCTGGTATCGCGATACCATTTTGGTATCGTGTCGCCAGATTGGTATCGCGATCACACTTTACTACAGTGGTATCGTATCGTTACCTACTGTGGTATCGTATCGTCGACACACCCAGTATCGTATCGCCCACTTGTCAGCTCGTATCATGACACCATGTCAGTATCGTATCGTCCGCTTGCCTGGTTAGTATCACGATACCATCGTAAGTATCGTATCGCCTTGGGTCTCCGGTATCGTATCGTGAGGACGAGGATATCGTATCGCCCCTTATTTTACTATCGTATCGGCGACCCCTGCAAGTATCGTATCGCTTTATTACCTAGTGAAGTATCGCGACACCATACCTGGTATCATATCGCATTATTTTCAAGAGGTATATCGCGATACCAATTTGGTATCGTATCGGCCTTTGCAGGTGATATCGTATCGTGTGAGGAAGTTGGTATCATATCGGGCATTGATCAAGTATCGTATCGTGATCAACAGTAGTATCGTATCGCCTCCCTATCAGGGATCGTATCGCGATATCAAATTTGTATCGTATCGGGAAGATAGTTGGTATCGTATCATACCAGTTGTCCAGTATCGTATCACCTGCTGCATACAGTATCGCATCGCATTGTCTTCTGGTATCGTATCGCGGCCAAGGCAGTATCGCCTAGTGCAGTATCGCCTGGAAGTGGTATCGTCCAGATTGACACTAGCATTTTGTCAGGTAATTTGAGGCGTTGGGAGAGCCGCTCAAGGAGAATCTCTGGGACTTATAGAGAGATTGAGGAGGGTGAATGAACCTGAGGTCAGGAAGAGTGCTAAGTAGCTGAAGAAGCGTCATATCTTCTGTGGGAAGTGCTGCCCAGGTTAGTCATCACTCCATCTACTCAGAGACTTCTAGTGATTCAGAGGAGGAAATACCCATGGCTTCGGAAGACATGCAGGGTCCAACACCAAATAGGAATTTCATGTCTACTGTTGAGGGAGATTACCGTACTTCATTACAGTATGTGTCTACCAATGCCCAGGAGATCCCCATCTACCTGGATGGCTTAAATAGATCTGTGGCTAGGATGGTAACTTCCATGAATGCCACGATTGTACCCCGACCTGCTGTCAAGTATGAGGGAGGAGCGTATGTAGACAAACTTGGTCATATCTACATTGTGACTGAATTTCCTGAGAGGATCAATGAAAGGGGAGAGTTTGCGGACCCAGACAACTCCGAAAGAACACACCCTGAAGAGTTAGTGACTACCCCTAGGGGCAGGTCCCGAGTATCACGAGTCTTGAGAGGAGATTTGATACCTCAAGACGACTACTTGTTGGAGGTCTATATGATCCACGGATCAGACTTGTTGCTTCAAACAGACTTACCTGCTCCAGGGAGAGAAGAAAGCCCCATGACATTCTATGAGCTGAAAGACCCAGATGATGAAACTAGACTCACATACTTGGATAAGGATCAAAGGAGATATTGGGCTGTGAGTGCCTTAGACAGGGCTCGACTGAGATATATGGGTGCGCCTGTATTTCCTCAGAGAGATCAAGCAACTACCTCACAAAATCCTTTTGGGAATCAACAAGAGACGGAACATACCACATCAGGACAGACCAGTCAACGAAGTGTGCCCAACCATACTCACATACAATTTGCAACCCTAGGAGTGCAAACACACAATCAGGCCCACGCAAGGATAGGTAATCAGTGCCGACCACCAGTGAGACCATGACCACCGGTAGGAGGACAGCCTGGAATACCTCCAATAAGACCAGCTGTCCTAGTCTTCCCTGTAATGCCCATACCGCCTGAACCAATGAGAAGACTGAGACCTATCCAAGTGGCAAAGTGTGTGAGAAACCATTATGATGGAATGGGGGAACCCTATGATCACATTGTAGAATTCAAACAAGTTCTAAGGGCTGAGCAAGTGGATGACTTCTTTGTGCAGTTTGAGTCTTTTGGACTCACCCTCACAGGGACAACTCTAACCTGGTTCCAACCCTTAGATCCCAATCAATTTGGAAACATGGAACAATTCTTTCAAGAATTTATTGGGGAGTTCACAAAGAGAGGGATTAAACACAATTCTGCGTCTTTAATCCATAGCTTTAAACAAAACCCTAATGAAACTGTGAAGACTGCTGCCCGAAGATTCAATCAATATGTGAATAGATGCCTAATGGCTGAGAGACCCACTCAACAAAAAATGATTTCATTATTTTTAGATGGACTCACTAACGGAACTCTAAGAACACTAGTGAATGTGAAGAGGCTACAAACATTGAGTGAGTGCCTTCAAGAGTGCATTGATTTGGAAGATAACCTAGCCGAGGACCTTAAAAATACATCCAACCTCACTAAATCAGAAGATTCAAGGAGCACCATCACATCCAACTCCAGTAACATGGAAGAATTAGCAGAATTATTAGCAAAGAAACTAGGAGTCCAGGGGCAAAGAGCTTACCAAAACCTAGCTCAAAGAGTGCCTATGCTACGGAGATGTAACTTATGTGCAGGAGAGCACCCCACACACTTGTGTGTCTGAGGAGGGGCTGGTGCACAACCTATGTATCCATACCACAGGCAGCAACAACAAGGGACTTCTTGGTACTGCCACATAGAACAAAAATACACCAACCACACTACTGAGAACTGTCCCTTCAATAGGCAAGCACGCCCTTTTCAACCACCGCAGTATCGACCATATGGATACCCTCCTAGGGAGCCAGGCAGAGAGATACCAAGATACAACCTATATCCTACACCAGCAGGAGCATCAAGGCCATACGAGCAGGCACCATATCCACCACCACAACCAGTGCTAGGACCCCAACTATCGAAACCTCAACAAGTAGTATCGGTGAAGTATGCTCAACCAGAAGAAAACTTAGAGAGAGCTACAGTACCAGAAGTATGCTCAACCAAGGATAAGGAACCTAGAAAGGAAGATGACCAAGGTGAACGAATAAAAGCACAAGATGAACCTATGTCAATGATACCAGACCTAGAGGCAGATTGGCCAAAAGACTTGTGGAATAGAATCCGAGAAGAGCAATGGAAGAAGAATGGAGTCAGTCCGCCCCCTTTTGATGAAATAGATGTGGAAGATTGTCAACCCCATCCCAACCTGGAGGAAGTATATGAGGAGGTATCAAAACTCGATAGAGGTAGAGAGGAAACCCTGAGCATCTCAACATTGCCTAATTACATGGGAGAATACGAAAGGGACTCTATAATAATACGAGCACCCACAGTACATGGGAAGGGAAGGAAATTCAGAAGAGAGTTCACACAATCTAACAGAACTAAAGAAAACAAAGGTGCAATGCAAATTGACGGTGGAAGAGTTGCTTCAACTTAAACCACAATTATGGAGGCAGTTAGCAAACCAATTAGAACCACAACCAGAGAAAGGAGAAACAAAAGGAAACGAAAAGGAAAGCAAATCAACGATACAAATTCCAGTTGATAAAGTGGGGGAATTTAGTGAAGGAGACGAAGGTAATACATGTCTACCTGTCACCCACAATGGGTACATGACCAAGGCTATTGTAGATACGGGAGCCGGAGTAGGAATTGCCACCAAGGAGATATGGGAAAAGTGGGGAAAACCTGCCTTACGACCCACACGCATGAAACTCCAATTAGCAGACGGTCATGTGGAAAGACCCTTAGGAATATTGGAAAGAATCATCTTAACCACCTGTGGAGTAGAATTTGAACATACATTAGCCATTTGTAAGTTCGAGAAAGCGAACAACTATGAAATGATATCAGGGCGACCCTTCATGAGACAAATGCGGGTAGTACAAGATTGGGGAAGAGATTCGTTATACCTGCAACATCAAGGAAACACCACCAAGATAAATTTGCACATGTTTGCCTATCGAGATGTCCTTCCACTACAATGGAATCCAGTACACAAGGAAGAAGATGACCTATCCATTCACAGCACTGGATCAAGTGATCAATCTTGGATACATGAAGATGCCCAGTTATGGATGTGTAAAGAAGCGAAGAGAGAGGAGAGTAAAAAACAACTATGGCCGATAGGACACCCTAACTATCGATCAGTAGAAGACCCAGATTACATGCCTCAAATCTTTCCTGATGAGATCTTCGAGCCGCATGGATGGATGGAAATTTTAGCAACCTTAGATGTGTGCGTAAATGAAGAAGTTTTGACGATGAACGAATGCATAGATGAGGAAGGCTATGACGTAAATCTCTATATGGTTGTTCTTCAAGAAGTAGAAGAAGGGGAAATCTTGGAAAAAGAATGGAAAGAGGAATATGAAAGCATAGAAATGGAACCAAAATTTGACTCCGAAGAAAGCTACCTAAACACTATTCAGAACAAGAAGGAACAGGATCCAACAAAATCTTAGCAATTGAAGCTGCTCCGAGAATACACAAGCAGAGGGAAGACATGAGTAAGGTAGAGCCGGACCCAGATCTTTTTGAAGTTCCTGAACATTTTAAAAAATACGAAGTAGAAGAGAGAAAAGTAGCCATTCAAATGCCTAGATGAGAGGCACGAGACGGAGAAGCGTACGACAACAAAGAACAAACCAAAAAAATTGTTGTAACAGTAGAAGACGGAGAAGAGCGGTGCACATATATTGGAAAAGATGTATCCGAAGAGGAGGAAGAGGAACTCATACACCTTATCCGGGAGTACCGAGACGTATTCACATGGACCTACAAGGATCTCAAAGGCGTAGAACCCACTATTTGTTCCCATTGAATACCAATGACGACAGACGCAAAACCATCCAAACAACGCCCTTATACATATAATGAGGTTTATGCAGCAAAAATTAAGTAAGAAATAGACAAACTACTAGCGGTAGGATTCATATACGAGATAGAACATACCGAGTGGGTATCGCCATTAGTAGTTGTGCCTAAAAAAAATGGAAAATTGAGAGTGTGCATAAATTTGAAGAAGGTGAATGCAGCCACCATACGTGACAACTACCCATTACCCATCACGGACCATCTATTGGAGAGGGTAGCTGGAAAGGAGGTCTATAGTTTCTTGGATGGATTCTCCGGATACAATCAAGTAGCTATTGCAACTGAGGATCAACATAAGACCGCATTCGCAACCGAATGGGGAGTTTATGCTTTCCGAGTGATGCCTTTTGGACTCACTAATGCACCTGCTACTTTCCAACGATTGATGTGTCATGTTTTCAAGGAATTTTTGAAAAAAAGCATGGAAGTATATTAGACGACCTTTGCACGTACTCCAATCAAAGATGCAATCACATCCCTGAGTTGAGGAAGATATTCAACAAATGTAGACAGTATAGAGTAAGCTCACTGCTGATTTTGAAGACCAAATAATACAGATCATGAAGGAAGCTCACATAGAAAACAAACAACTAGAGCAAATTTTGAAGCCCTTCAATGTACCATATGGTCTTCTCAAGGAACAAATGCGGCATTATATACGAACCGCCACTAATAAAGAGCCGGATAGCAACCTCCAGTTCCACAAAAATATTTTCAATTACACTCAAGAGGAGTTCGAGAAGGCGGATCCAATCTGGAGGAGGAAAATTTTGGAAAAGATTCCTACACTGCGGGTACAGTGGGAAGCATCCCCATATGTGCTTCAAGTCAATCCATCTTTTTGTCCAGTACCCCGTAGGAGAGCCTGGATGCAATTTTGGGAAGGTCAACGCCAGGGAAATATAAATAATCAATGGCTAAACTACCCATTGTTACCTAGTCTGCCACATAATTACCTAACGACAGAGGAATATATGGTAAAAACTATGGAATTTTGGATTGCCAGATATGCTACAGTTCCTGATTTAGCTGTCAAAATGACAAATAAGATATTCAACATGCTCCTTACGGTAATCAAGGTGTTCCAACATGCAAAATACACCTTTTTGAATTTCATCGGCATTACGCAAGGATCCGAAGCTTTAATTTTTGATCTATCTACTATTCCCAGCCGCTTAACTCTCATGGCGTATTATTCTCGACTCATGTTTTTGCCGTCGACATATATGCAAACTTTCGAGGAAGCATTTTTCACCGGCTTCTTTGAAATCGATTCCGAAATTTTCTTCAAAATGACTTCAAACCTGAACGCGCGTCTGGTGCTTATGAAACGAGTTTCTTTGCGGATCATCGACAAGAACCAGAAGACGGAGTAAAGTCCCAACAGTGGAAAGAATTCATGATTTGTCACGCTAATCTGCTGAATCAACGAGAGCAAACAGCCATCCAGACATACACACGTCACCACAAAAAGCCTGTCGGGGACGACAGAGTTCAGGAGGAGGGACGTGTAGAGGGACAATCAAGCAAAAAGAAAAGAAGAAGGAAATCAAAGTCCAAAGCTGCTCAATAAAGATTAAAAGGACCACTCTCTACACAGAGCCCCGCAGGGGCACACACACCAAGGAAAAGCACGCAGTTGGAAAGAGGAACCAGGGCCAACAAGTATCCATGAAGAAGTGCAAAAAGATATCAGGCGGTTCCATAGCCATGAGGGTGCTTCAACCTCTTGAGCAACAGAAGATTCAGATCAAGGCTTAAGAGCTACATCCTCATATGTCTACTAATGGCGTGCATGGCAACCAGAATTAACAGGCAAACCAAATGCATCAGGCCTAGAGGATGTCAAGACAAATATCGAACAGGGCCTTTAAAATGTAATGCCAGTCTAACCAGTAGGCAAAACTGACCAAGGGATGCGTGCGATGATAGAGACAAACAAGAAGTAAAGCCTGTCAAGGGACGACAGAGACAAAGAGGGGGAGAGTGTTGCAGAGCAAAGGAGCACATGTGAAGAGCCCCAAAATTTTCAAATTAATGGGCATAATTTTTCTTCTTCAAGGACTTAGAGAATTCCCTGAAAACCATGTAAATGCACTAGAGGAGTCCTCTAGTTGCATAACCCCAACTTGTTGTAAAATACCCTTTGTAAATTAGTAGGAATTTTTTTTTTTTTTTTTTTTTGGAATAAAGTTCCGGTCTCTTGTGTGAAAGGACCAAACTTAGGGCACATGTATATAAGTCACTTTGTGACTCTTTGTAGAGACTTTTGGCCATTCTGAAGGAGGAGCTCTTCTGAAATTTCGAATTGGCCTCTTTCATGCAGATTTCTATCTTCTTTTTGATCTTGTATGTGTGTGTATTGCTTGGAATGTGTGTGTAGAACTGTGGTCTACCCCTCCCCATTGTTTTTGAGCTACTGTAGTGTGTGTGCGAACTAGAAGGAGTTGTGGCGTGAGTGTGGGTGCTTCCCGCCATTCATCTCTTTGGCCATAACTTGAAGCAGAGTTATCAGAATCAAGTACTTCCAGTAGATGTGTCTCGTCGAGAGCTTCGAAACGAGTACCGTATTGCCTATATTCGGAGTTCGGAGCTGGGAGAAATTCTTGATTTTCTGAAAACTGTTGTAAGAGGTATCGCGGCAGACACTTTCAGCATTTCAGAGAGTGTGAGAGGTGGATTAGTCTTTTCTTATGCATGCAAGCTTCACCACTTCATTTTCCATCATGTGTGCACATGTCCCCATACACTTGGTTAGGTCGTTCGATCGGATTGACATTTAAATGTGTGTTAATTTCCCACTATATGCACTTGTGTTGCAATTGAGGTACAGTCTCATTGGCACAAGTCCTTGAGTCTTCTTGACTCAAGTACACATCATCAAATCAAATATGAAACTTCTTCAAGAGGAGTAGCTCTATTTTTTAAAGGTAAAATCCATCTTTTCCAACTTCATTGAATCAAGGGGGAGGTTCAAAAGAGCTATAAGCACCATGGCTGATCTCAATGCTCAGATTGAGAGGCTTGAAAAGGAAAACTACCAACTATGTCGATTTAGAATAAGCAATTTTTGGTGGGGGAAGGTTTCTGGGGACTTGTGAGTGGTGGAGAGCCAAAAACCTACATAGATGAGGTAAATCCAACCAATGAACAGAGAAGAGTAGTAAGAGAGTGGGATGAAAGGGACAAAAGAGTCATTTTTATTTTATCTCAGCATATTATCAACTCCATGATAGGACATATTGAAGATTTGGATACATCAAAGAAGGTGTGGGAGTACTTGGAGAGATTGTGCTCAACCTCCACAAAAGCTACAAAAATTCAGCTCAGGAATGAGGTAAATGATCTTAGGAAAGACCCCTCTCAAGGTGCTAATGATTACATATTAAAGGTTAAAGAGCTTGCAGATGCACTAGGGTAGTGCCCTAGATGATGATGATCTTGTCGCCCACACCCTAAATGTACTTAGGGATGATGAAAAATGGAGGGCATTCACAACTTCAGTGTATGTAAGGGACTCTCTTCCTGATTTTTTATCAACTAATCACTCTCATGGTGACAGAGGAGATGAAACTTGGTGGTCATAATGCCAAGGATAGCCAAGGGCAATTATTGTATGTAGGTAGAGGAAGAGGAAGAGACAACCAAGGTGCTACAAGGGGAAGAGGAAGATATGAAAGCAATCAAGGAGGTCAAGGAAAACACAAAAATGAAGGTCAAAGAGGTGGAAGAGAAAAAAATAGAGGAAGAGGTGCAAGATTTGGTCGAAGAGGACAACCCACTTCAAATGGATGCTTTATATGTGGTAAGCCTGGTCATTTTGCAAATGAATGTTATCATAGAGCTCAAAGACAAGGGAATCAAAGCAACAATAACAATTGTAGAGGGCAAGGTAATTATGCAAACACATCATCCATCCAGGGGAATGATTATTTACTTGCCATGAGGTATGGTGAAGATACAACTCAAGCTAGTGAAGGTGTATGGTATGTAGATAGTGGATGTAGCAATCATATGTCATATTGGAAGGATCTTTTTAGTAATTTGTAGGTCCCAAAGCATCAAGGACATGTGGGAACAGGTAATAACTCAGAGCATACCATTCAACATGTCAAAGATATCATTTTGGGAGGAAATCAAAGGGCAAAGTGCTTATCAGAGGTATTACATGTTCCTAGTATTACCAAAAACTTGATTTCAGTAGGCCAAATGATAGAAAAAGGCTATCAAGTTATGTTCAATGACGTGTTTTAGACATCATTCACACAGATGTTTGGGGTCCAACAAGAGAAGCATCCCTTGTTGGAAATAGGTGTTTTGTATTTTCATTGATGAATTTTCAAGAAAAGTATGGTTGTATTGCATTAGAAACAAATCAGGCGTGTTCCACTACTTCATGAAGTTCAAAGCATAGGTGGAGAAGGAGTCTGGCAAGTTTATCAAAACTTTGAGATGTGATGGAGGAGGAGAGTAATTCTCCCATGAATTTTATGAACTTTTTCTGGTCAATGGAATCAACAGACAATTTACATGCAGGTATACCCCTCAACAAGATGGGGTAGCAGAGGGAAAGAACAAATGTATAGCAGAGGTATCAAGGTGTATGCTCAACGAAATGAATATGCCGCATTGTTATTGGGAAGAGGCTACATATATAGCCACATACATCATGAATAGATGTCCTACATCATGTATACATCATCTAACCCCTAAGGAAGCATGGAGTGCAAGAAAACTTTGCATTTCACATCTTAGAATCTTTGGTTGTATATGCTATGTACATCTACCTCAAGAGTTGAGGTCAAAGTTAGATGCCAAATCTGAAAGGTGTATCTTTTTGGGATATTCTATGGAAAAAAGGGGTATAAATGCTATACTCCCATCACCAAAGAGCTGAAGGTAAGTAGGTATGTTGTCTTTGATTAGTTGAAGCCTTGGTATGCATGCACGAGTCCATTGCAAGTTGAAGAGATACGTGAGACAAATAAAAAGAATGATAATATAATTCAAGAAAGCATGGATTTAAGTGGTCCAAGCAACTCATCCAACACAAATACATCCTCACCATGGAGTGTAAGGCTTAGGGAAAGAGAGAACAGATATGAAGAAAGCAAAGTCAAAGGCAAAGAGAAGATTTCAATTGAAGAAGGAAGCTATGTGCATGAGAGCATGTTGGAAGATGAAGAGATAGAAGAAATTCAAACTCCAAGAGTGGTAAAACAAAGAAAGAAGATGGCAACCACACCTAAAGGAAGTGAAAGAAGGTATTCAAGAGTAAGATATCTAGTTCAAAGGCTAACATATGATAATTTCATTGCAAAGCATTATGCATACATGACTCAGGTAATCAAGGACAAAGAACCAACTAGTTATGAAGACGCTAAGAATTGCAAGGAATGGCAAGAGGCAATGAAGGAAGAGCTCAAGGCACTTGATGAGAGCCATACTTGGAGCTTGGTACTATCTCAAGAAGACATGAAGGTGATAGGTAATAAGTGGGTTTACAAAATTAAAAGAAATTCAGATGGTTCTATTTCTAGGTACAAAGTGAGGTTGGTGGTGAAAGGCTTCTCCCAAAGCTATGGGATAGATTACGATGAGACTTTCAGCCCCGTAGAAAAGATACCAACAATTAGGACTTGAATTGAAGTGGCCACATCAAGGAAATGGAGCTTATATCAGTTGGATGTGAAGAATGCCTTCCTCAATGGAGAGCTTGAAGAAGTAGTCTACATGAGACAACCTCAAGGATTTGCTAGTATGAGGTACTCAAATCATGTTTGCAAGGTAAGGAAAGCATTATATAGAATAAAGCAAGCCCCGGGGGCCTAGAATCAAAGGTTAGTGGATCATTTATCAAGTTGTGGATACAAAGAAAGTGTTGCAGATCCATCACTTTACATGAAGAAGCAAGGAGAGAAAACGGTATACATATTTTGCATGCACCCACTCATGATCATCTTATGGTAGCAAGAAAAGTGCTCAGATACATCAAGCACACCATCAACCAAGGTCTATTCTACTCATATGATGCTGATCTAAGTGTCAAAGGATATAGTGATGCTGATTGGGTAGGTATCAAGGATGATCAAAGGAGTACATCGGGTTATGTTTTCATGATAGGTACAAAAGTGATCTCTTGGAGCTGTAAGAAGCAACCCACTATTGCTCTTTCATCCACAAAGGTTGAGTACAAAGGCTTAGCATAGTATTTACAAAAGAATTTTTGCTTTTGTAATTTCTTCTCATATTTTTCTTCCTTCTTCCAATGTACAGCATTTGCAAATTTCTATTTACTAGTAGATCAGCTCCATTTACCTTTGCCCTTCTGACTAGCCAAGAAAGCTTGATCTGCAACACACATAATGGACCTGTTCTGCCTAGATCAATCTTCCTGTAATAGAACAGAGTCTAACTCCTTAAATGTCAAGGCATTTGGATTGCCTTTCATAATCAAACAAAGAGTAGAAGTAGAACTTTGATATGAATCATGAAGACCATTCAAAACGGTCTGCACAAGTGAGCTATCTGGTATAACTTCATCAACAAAATCAAATGTTCCTTCAAGTCTTTGATCTTTTTTAGAAAATTGTCCATAGAACCACCTTCATTCATATGCTCACCCTCCAACTATTTTTGGAGGTAAGCAACGCGAGCCTCATTCCTAGCCTGGTATAATGTGGTAAGTGTATCCCAAGCATCCTTATCTGTTCTGCAAGAATGAATGTGAGGAACAATGGCATGTTTGATAGACAAGGCTATCAATGCATGTGCCTGAGCATCTCTGCCATCCCAACAAATTTTCTTTAAAGTAGGTGCAACAAGAATCGTAGAACAAACAAGTTTCTGCAGAATATCACCATCTTCGACACCATCTGCATCAGCTTCAGTACCTGTATTTGCAGGTGTAATAGGATGTTTTTCAACACCTTGCATGAAATTCCATATTCCTTTTGCAACCAATACATGACGCATCATATAAGCCCACAATGGGTAATTCGTACCATCCAACTTATCCTCAATAGCCAACATACAAAATACATCACTGCTTTCAGCCATGGCCACTTACTAAAATACCCTGATGCAAAAAAATGAATGTATCTGAAAAAGTTGAACAGAAGTACCCTGACAAGTTCTGCTAAACATGTAGTAGACTTTGAGATGCTTATACTGGCAAACTAAAATTGCTATACATCTTTGGCACAAAAAGACAAAATAGCCTACACAAGCATTGCGATAATGCGTTCGGAGGCCCAAACAAGCTCAGATCGCGATTTCGGCACTACAAAGCAAAGCGGTTTTGATCTCCTAATCACCCTAAGTATGCTCACCAAATTTTGTGCGATTTTGAGACTATGACTGGAGGGGTGCCAATGATGGCCTAGATGAAGCGAGGACCTACTCTGATACCAATTGTTGGAGTTCGAGGTCTGTGGAAGCACACAAACAACACAAGGAAGAAGAAGAAGAAGCTTGGAGCACAACACACAATACTGAATGTATTACCACTAGAATGTACAAAGATAAGTAACATTTTAGGCCTATAGGTGTATATAGAAGCCGAGGGAAAAAAACCTCCTAAAGAGGGAAAAAAGTGCCTTGGCAGTCCTAGTGCATTCACACACATCACTACCTAAATATATCAACAGGGTATACCCATTGAAAGCAAAGTCGCAAGTGTTTATGTGCTTCAAATAGTTTTTGGTTTTGTCTGAAAATCCATCAACATGTAAAATGGGCACCCTCCATTCTGATCAGGGGGGAATATATGGTGTTGTAGAGTAAAAGAGCACAAAAGAGGAGCCCCAAAATTTTCACAATTATGGGCACAATTTTTCTTCTTCAAAATCCTATGAAACTCCCTTGAAGCTATGTAAATGCACTAGAGGAGTCCTCTAGATGCATAAGCCCAATCATTGTATCATAAACTTTGTAAAATATTAGGAAAGTAGAGTGAGTCAATAAAAGTGCCTGTCTCTTGTGTGAAAAGACCTTGTTTAGGGCACATGTATATAAGTCACTTTGTGACTCTTGTAAAGAGCTTTTGCCATTGTGAGCTCTGAAGAAGATTTTCGAATTTGCTTCTTTCCTGCTAATTTCCTCCTTCTCCATGATCTTTTGTGGGTGTGTAATGATTGAAATGTGTGTGTAGGATTGTTGTCTATCCCTTCCCATCACTTATGAACTACTGTAGTGTGTGTGTGTGTGAGCTATTATGAGTTGTGAAGCGAGTGTTGGTGTTTCTTGCCATTCACTCTTCTTCTCATAACTTGAAGCACGTTTGTCAAATTCGACTGAAAATACAACAAGTAGATGCGTCTCATTGAGAGCTTCGAAAGGAACCTATTATTGACCGTATTTGGAGTTCGGAGCTGAGAGAAAAGTTCGAATTGTACTTATTGCTGTAAATGGTATCGCGGCATGCATTTTCAGAGGATTAGTGAGTTGGAGAGGTAGCTAAGACTAGTCACATACATTGTAGCTTAGAGACTTCACTTACCATCATGTGTACATATGTCTTCATACACTTGGTCCTTGTGGTTCCTCGAATTGATAATTAAATGCGTATTAATCCAATACTATATGCACTTGTGGGGCGATTGAGGTACAGTCTCATCGACACAAGTCCTTAAAGCTTCACGGCTTAGGTACACACATTTTTGGTGCCGTTGTCGGGGAGAAAAAGACCTAACCAAGGTGCCTTCGTGATGGTTATAGCTCTAGAGTGAAGAAATCATACTTGTAGAGGTGAATTCCTTCAGTGGCAAGTAGTCAAATATCCCAGCACTTGTTACTTCACACTCTTGGAGTGTGTGCAATAAGTTTTTAGGTTTAGGGTTAGGAGTGAGGAAGTAAGGGAAGAGTTAGGGTTAGGCAGGCGAGAGGAGTAGAGTAGGGAGAAGAAGAACATCTCAAGAAAGCCCAAAAAATCAAATTTGGTTCAGTTCAGGCACTAGGAAACACCTAAAGATCTATCATTTGAAGAGCCATCATCATATGAAGAGGCAAAGACCAAGGGAGAATGGAAGGAAGCTATGGACGAAGAAATTGAAGCACTCAAGGAGAATGATACTTGGGAGCTAGTGCCAAAGAAGGAGTCTATGAAGGTAATTGGTTCTGGATGGATTTACAAAATCAAGAGAAATTCAGATCAATAAACAAGTATAAAGCTAGACTTGTGGCTAAGGGTTTTGCACAAACCCAAGGATTTGATTATGAAGAAACTTTCTCACCTATGGCCAAAATGCCAACCATCAGGGTATTGGTAAGTGTGGCTGCGTCAAGGAATTGGAATATGTACCAATTGGATGTAAAAAATGCTTTTCTTAATGGATAGATTTCAGAGGAGGTCTACATGGCTCAACCTCCTGGTTATGAGGACCCAAGCAAGGTAACATATGTGTGCAAACTAAACAAAGCTCTTTATGGATTGAAGCAGACACCTAGGGCATGGAATTATAGGTTGAGTACCTATCTCCAAGATCAAGGATTCATCATGAGCAAAGCAGATACTTCTGTGTTTGTCAAGAGAAGCAATTACCTATGTGTGTTTGTTGATGATATCATACTTACAGGTAGCAATGCCAATGGCATCAAGCAGATCAAAAACCAAATGATGCAGGAGTTCAAAATTAGTGATCTAGGGTCACTAAAGTATTTTCTTGGATTTGAGTTAGTCTATAGAAATTCAAGAATTTATATTACTCAAAGAAAGTATGTGCATGACATGTTGAAGAAGTTTCACTTGGAGGATACCAAGATAGCCAGCACTCCTATGGAGGTAAACCAAAACTGCTCATGAAGGTGATGTGCTTGACAATATTGCAGGATACCAAAGCATAGTTGGAAGCCTAAATCATGCTACATTGACAAGGATTGATATTGCTTATGGTGTAAGTGTCTTAAGTCAATTTTATCTAATTGCACATGGTTTTGAGAACAGTCCGACTTAGAGCACCTTATATGTTAAGCGTGCTAATGATGTGCTTCTGATAATTGTTGTGTCTGATTTGGGGCATTTGCATCATTATTTGGACATTCAGTTTATGCAAGTTGATGGCGGAATAGCTTTGTGTCAAATGAGATAAATTGACACATTATTGCACTGTTTTGGCCTTGAAGACTATAAACCTATTGCCACTCCTATGGAAACAGGTTTATGATTGAGTCTTCATGATGATGGAGATGCATTTGATGTTGTTCTCTATCAGTAGACTATTGGATTGTTGATTTACTTATGCATTACTTGGCCAGATATTCAAATTTTTGTCTCATAGATAAGCAAGTTTATGCATTGCCCAAGTGTCAAGCATTGGCATGCGGTTAAGTGCATCTTTCACTATTTGAGTCGTAACCGAATTCTTGGATTGTTTTATCCCAAGGGGGAATCACTATCGCCAGATTTACATGCTTTTTTTTACTTTGATTGGGTTGGTTGCTATGACACTCGTGTGTCCACCAATGGTTTTTGCTCCATGCTTGATAGCTCATTCATATCTTGGTTGAGCAAGAAGCAGCCTAATGTGGCCACTTGAGTTGTGAGGCTGAGTATAGGGAAGCTTTCACAATGAATGTTGAGTGTGTGTGGCTAAGATGCCTTATGGTTGATTTGGGTGCTGGTCAGTCTTCTGCCACCACCATCGTCACTGTCAGTCAGAGTGCATTGGCAGTTGTGAGGAAGCCTATGTTCGATGCTCGCACTAAGCACATTGAGGTGCACTATCATTATTTTAGGGAGAGGTTCTCTACTGGAGAGATTAGCTTGGCATATGTGCCCATGCAGGAGAACATTGTAGAACTTTTCACAAGGGCTCTGCCTAGGGAGAAGTTTGAAGCTTTTCACAAAGCTTTGGGCTTACTTCCTTTTGTGGATTGATTCCACATAGCTTGGCACTTCCTTATACATGAGTGCCAGCTCCTTGTTCACCGCATCACTCCCAAGGGGGATATGTTGATATATTTTGGTAGTGATGTGTGTGAACAAAGTAGGACTATCGGGGCACTTTTTTCCCTCTTTAAGAGGTTTTTTCCCCCGGCTTGTATATATGCCTATTGCCCTAATGGGTAACTTATCTTTGTACATTCTAGTGGTAATACATTGAGTATTGTTTGTTGTGGTCCAAGCTTCTTCCACTTCCTTGTGCTTTTTACATGCTTTCACAAAGCTTGAACTTGAGCAATATGACTTGATTAGAATAGAAGAAGGATTGACCCCCAAGCTAAAATTACCTTGACTGAAGTGGAAATGTAAGCCAGATAGTATTGGACTTCTAAGCTTAGACTACCACTTAAGTGGATTCTTTGGTATGGGATGCGTGATTTATTATGGGTAATCAAATCTTGAACTTGGGACATGCTCAGTAAGCTTGGGGCAAAGAAAACAAAAATCTTTGAACAGTTCTCTTAACTGAGGGGGACAATAAAACATTGGAAATAGATAAAATATTTCAAAATCTAATAAACAATAATAGAAAAAGCACAATTATCAATATAAATTAAGGTTGTTTTCGAGGATAAAAAAATATTTAAGGAAGGGAGAAATTTCACGAGATCCAATAGCTTATGCTCTAAAAAGAGCAAATAAGGTAAATGATATACAAGAAATAACGTAAATAGAGTTGGAGTACTTCAAGTGCTTCACACTTCTTTCATTGCATCTTCCAACCTATACAAAATCCTCAAGGATTTGGAGTTCTCAAGGAATTTTGATGTAAGTAAAGACTTTCATAAATCATAGGGATTCGAGAAATAAAATCCTAAGCGGTTTTGGAAGAGCTACATAGAAAATCCTAAAGATATGCTGATTCTTCATGGGATAACACAACGTAAGTTGTGGATTGCAATAGAAAAGACCTAAGGAAAAAGGTTTAATGGGTGAAGAATATAAGTTAAATCCTCAAGTAAAACCCATGAGTAAAACATTAGGGCTTTGGAAAAGGGGTGTAATAGAGAAAGACTTAGTCTTATCTTTTATTTGGCCAAAGAGAGAAACTAAGCCAAATGGACCATCATGGTCAAAGATCAAGTCAAGCATTAAGTGTGTTCAGATCAGTCACACCACATTAAATTGCTAACCAAACATGCTTGAAAGGCAAGTAAGATCATTTGTGTGTATCCAAGTACCTTAGTCCTTGCTCTTATAATTTGATCCCATAGATCATAGCGTATGATTAAGAGAGAAATAAAGAGGACAAAGAATGTTAAATTTAAGCATAGATGTAGTTCTATGGACATGATGATCAACCTAATGGTATGGAATGATTGGAAAAACTACCATCGAGTACTTTTTTTTATGGTCAAAAGAAAAATGGATGTTATGGAAGGAGAGACAGGAGAATCAAGTCAAAGACGAAGAAGAAGAAAATAAAAAAGAAAAACTACTCAATAAAAAGAACCACCCTCTATCCAAAGGCCTGTAGGGGCACGTATCAGGCTTCACACGCATCAGGCTATAACGAGAAATAGGGAGGACCTGAGCACAACGAATAAGAATAAAAGATCAGCCCATTTGGATGCTCATGAAATCTAATGAGGCCAAAGAACTCTAGTGAAAAGTGACTAAGATAATCACATTCTTACCCACTGCATGTGTGCGGTGAGAAGAAATAAACAGGCCTCAACAATGCAATGGGGTTGGAGGAATGCAAACAAAGAAATAAACAAGGTCCTTCCAACATGTGGAGGTTGATGCATAGCAAAGAGTGACCAATATCAATGTCACTCTAGCCACTGGGTGCATGTAGTGGAAACAAACGAACATGCCAAAACCAATGCACCATGTCCCAAGTTATGATCAGTTCCTTGACCACTTGTTAAACCATATCATTACGACTTCCACAGGAGCTGGTAGTGGTCAACTATAAAGATGCTATCAACTAATAAGGAACCATATCTACTATAGGCACAAAGCTAGAGATAAGAAGCAAAGCCTCTCAAGGGATGATAGAGACAAAGAGGGGGAGAGTGTTGCAGAGAGCTACGAGCTCAGAAGCAGAGAAAATGAGCCCCAAAAATTTTCAATTTTGGGCATCAATTTTTCTTCTTCAAATTTCTATGAAAACTTCTTCAAGCCACGTAAATGCACTAGAGGAGTCCTCTAGATGCATAAATCTCAAACATTGTATCATAATCCTTGTAAAATAGTAGTAATTTAGGCTTTCTTTAATAAAGTTCCGGTCTCTTGTGTGAAAGGACCATTTTTAGGGCACATGTATATAAGTCATTTTGTGACACTTTGTATAGACTTTTTGCCATTGTGAGTAGGGGAGAACTCAAATTTTCGGATTTGCCTTTTCTTCCTCTTGTATCTCGTTGCTTGTGAGCTTGCATGTGTGATTGTAGCTTGAATTGAGTGCATGGAAGTGTTGCCTACCCATTTCATTGCTTTTCTGAAGTGTGTAATGTGTGTGTGAAGCTTGAGGAGTTATGTAGTGAGATTAGGTGAGTTGCAAAGCTCAGTTTTTTGCCCATAAGTTGAAGCAAGTTTGTTAGAATCAAAACGCCGTTGGATGTGTCTCATTGAGAGCTTTGAAACAAACCCACTACTGACCATATTTCGAGTTCAGAGTAGAGAGAAAAGTCCGTTTTTATGCTTACTGCTGTCTCATGTATCACGACACCATTTCCACCCATGTGAGTGATGAATGTGAGAGATGACACTCATCTGCATGCAAAGGTAGCTATTTCACTTCATTGACCATTGTGTAAGTGCAAGCCTTCATACACTCGATTAGGTTCAAGATACTTTTCGGATTGATAATTTAAATGTGTGATCCCCACTATATGTACTTGTTGGTGATAGAAGAATAGTCTCTTTCATCACAAGTCCCTAAGTTGTCACTTAGGTACACACGTTTTTTGGCACTATTGCTAGGGACTAGGAGTCCAAGCGATGTACTTGTATGATGGTAAGAGCTTGTAGGTGAAGGTACAAGTTTGAAGTGGTGAGTACTCTGCTTTGGCGAGTCATTTCACATTGCACTTATTACTTCGCACTTAGAAAGTGTGTAGTAAGTTGTTAGACCTAGGGAAGTGAGAGTGAGTGAGTAGGAGTAGAGAGTAGAGAGGAAGTAGGAGAAGAGTAAGTAGGTAGATCCCCAAAAATCCCAAAAATTTTCATTTCAGTACCTCATAGTCTTGGGTTAGCCTAGGAGTATAAAAACCAAAAAAATTTCATTCAGTAGTTCACTTGTATTGGCAAGTATTGTGGAGCTCAGACGACTAGTATTGCGGGTGTGTTATCGTGAGCTTTTACAACCTTCTAGAGCAACCTATCAGGGGAGAAGCTTAGAGAGATCATCAGTGAGATGAGATTAAGTGGATTTCCAAGTTAATGGGAGAGGTATCATGGGATAGAGTGAGAATCTGATTTCCACAAGCACATAGAGGTCGAGAGGAGTGCACAAGGAGCACATTCATGCAAAATTTTCAAAAACCTTCTTTCATTTGAGTGAGATAAGACCAAGTATCGTGATCGGTCGAGTTCAAGTATCATGATACTTGAATTCTTGTGTGTCGTGATGCCTAGCAGGTATCCTGTATTGCCGATACCTATACTCCACATGTATCGCAATACCTAGGTATCGTGTATCATTGGGTCGAGTATCGTGATACTTAAGTATCATGTATCACGACACTTAATTATCGTGTATCGTTTCATGCCAAGTATCGTTTGCACTATAGGTATTGTGTATCATTGCTCTTGTGTATCATGTATGGTGTATCGTCCAAGTCCCAAGTATCGTGTATAGTTAGAGACTAGTGTATCGTGTATCATGACCTATCAAGTATCATGTATCATGGAGATCAAGTATCGCATATCGTTTGGATCTGAGTGTCGTGTATCATTTGTGCTTCAGGTATCATGTATCGTGACTTTGCCAGTATCAAGTATCATCACGATCATTGAGTATCATGTATCATGTATCATCCCAATCTTAGGTATTGTGTATCGTGTATCATGTATCATCTCAAGTGGAGTATCATGTATCGTGCAAGGCCAAGTATCATGTATAGTGGGAAACTATAAACAACTTGGAAGTCTAGGAAAAGAAAGTTCCATTTGGGTCAAATAAACTCCAAGAATAAACACAAATCAGGGAGACCCACTAACTCGACTTAGGGATTATTGAATGAACTTGTGCTCAGGATGTGTCCTAAGAAGCCGATGTCGGAGAGATTTCCTATATTTGTCTACTCTTGTATACCTATATTTGTCTACCTAAATGTATTCATGTTGCTAATTAATTGTGTAGAGTTGTGTTAGACATGTGTCTATGAAAATGGAAAAGTGAGTTATTAGGCTTATATGTTTGCCTTCTTCTGAATACAAGGAACCCCTAATACATGTGTGATTCCACCCTAAGTATGTGCCTGCTATGTATGTATCTTGATATCTCTTTTACTAAAATCATCCAATTCTGTTATAAACTTATGTGTTTAGTCATAAAACCCTAAAAAGATACTTATTCTAATTATGTATCTATGTGTATTAATCATATTAAGTATTAAATAATAAAAAAATATTATGTGCAAAATGTGTGAATTTATAATTATTTGATTTATTTTTTGTCAATCTATGTACAATTTATATTATGTGCTTAATTATTTCATTAAAATAAACTAGCATAATAGTTAACTAATATAATAAATATCTGATTAATAGCCTTTTATTATTAAATTCTATACGTGTGTTCATGTTAAAGTGCAAGTGAACATAAGCCTAAATTATACGTATGCATGAGAAGTGTTAGTTGTTTATTAGTTTGCATGATGTGTGTTTGATAACTAAGTGAGTGCATGATTAATAGTATTAGTTCACTAATAGCATTAATATGCACGTACAAAATTGTATGAATGAATATATATAGCTAATGCTTAGTAATATTTTTTCCTAATGCTTATTTATGCAGATACGTGAAGAGAGAGAGAGAGAGGTTCTTTCAAGTGTGCAGGGCTATCGCATACAGCAGAGAGAGAGAGAGAGAGAGAGAGAGAGAGAACCATCGATGTTGTAGACTTGGACACGCGTATCAAAAAACACAGAGGAGAGAGAGGGAGTGAGAAGCATGTAGAGGGGAGAGAGAGAGAGAGAGGGAAAGAGAGAGAGTTTCTGATCGCTCTGAGGTTTTTTTCCAAAGATTCTTGAGCCTTGTTCTTAACGTGTTATTTTACTTTGCATCGTTATCATTATATCCACAGACACCACACTGATTTTGATTAATGAATGTTTCTCATATTGCCATTGGGAGTAGTTCACTATGTATTAATTATCTAGTGATCAAGATCCCTCGGGTCTAGAGGATGAAACAAAAGAAGATGACATACATGTTTCTTCTTTTATCTGAGAAGTGATCCGCATAATTCATGATACAGCTGTTTCTGAAAGTTAAAGGCAAAGCTTCTCTGAGGAGTTGCTTGTGTGTAAATCGAGCAGTATTATGGGCTTGCTAAATAAGCGACAGGATGGTAATCCTGAGCTGATTTATAATCTGTATTGTATCTTTGTCGTGGTCGGTAGATAAAGCAAAAGCAACTTTGTATCGACTATTCTTTGAAAACGCAAGGGCTCCAATGGGGCTGGAAGCTTATCAAGGACACATGAATCAACAAACAGAGTTCAGGAAAGCGGGAATGGGAGTGGTTTGGATAAAGGGCATAAGAAGGAGTCGGATTTTGCATTTCCCACTCTGTTATCATCGCAAGAAAATCAAGTCGGTAAAATGGGGCACTCCAACCATGTCTGTCTGCGGTTAAATGGTGAAGATCAAGGCATGTTTTCTTTCAAAAAAGAGGTGTTTATTGCCATATTTTAAGGATTTGGAGAGAAGGTTAAGAAATGGTGGATGGAAGCAGATTGAGATAAAGGAGATGATTGCAGCATCTCTGCTGGATGACGAGTGCTTCAACTTAGTTGAAATGAGGCAGGCATTCATAATGCTCTGAGTAGGGATGCAGATTTGAAGTCAATGTCATTATGGAAGGGAGGATGGAGCCAACCTGATGTTGTAGAAATCCTTAGTTAAGATATTTTGAGTTAGATGGGTTGTCCGTTTGTACAATGATTAGTCGAAGTAATGTAATAGAGAGAGAGAGAGAGGACATAGGTTTATGCAGAGGTCGTGATTGTGATGGCAGCTATAGAAGATGCACAATGCAAGGAGAAAGATGAGTGGGCTGGAGAAAGGGATAGCTTGCAGTGTAGACGGCTGCTTGCGCAGATGTTGAGAGAGATAGAGAAAGAAAGAAATGGAGATAGCCCTTCGGGCAGTGCATTGTAGACGCAACTGAGAGAGAGAGAGAGAGAGAGAGAGAGAGAGAGAGAGAGAGAGAGAGAGAGAGAGAGAGAGAGAGAGAGAGAGAGAGAGAGAGAGAGAGAGAGAGAGAGAGAGAGAGAGAGAGAGAGAGAGAGAAGCTACAGAGAGATACCGGAGCAGATGCTACAAAAGGTTGCATGTGGTAGAGAGAGAGAGAGAGAGAGGGGGACCATAGTCGGAGGTTGTGATATAGAAGTCTAATTTTTTTTCTTCTGATTGCGTATTTTCGTTGACCTCTCTTTATTTGTGAAGGAATACAAAATTCTAATGATCAACAAAGGTGAAGAGTTCCTTGTAGCCTTTTGCATGAAGATGATTGCTTTATTGAAGTATATATGTATATTTTAGGTGTTCAATGGAAAGCTTATATTCCTTTATGTATTTTGTCTTTTGTCTATGGGTGAGCTTACAAGGTGGATCCAAGTGTAATAAAGGATCTATCTTTTGTGTTAAAAGTAGGACCTTATGTGTATGTGTGTTTCCTTTGCATGCTCATGTACGAAGTTAGATCTAATCATTCTGCAAAAACTCCTTTTGAAGCTATACCACCAAATTTGTTTCAGAACAATATATCTACTATGGTCACTAGAATGTTAAGACATTATATGCTATTTATTTACTAGACTAATACCTTGTTACCATCTTGGAGCATGAACCATCACTTACCACCCCTTATCGCTCATCTAACTATAAAAATCATGTACGACATGTGATACTGATTCATCCCTTGTTCAATTTTTGATGCATGTATGCATAAATGCATGTGCAACATGCATGTGCATGAGTGCATGTGTATGTGAGATGAATGCATGTGTATGAGTGCATGTGTATGTGAGAAGGGTGTATCTGAGATGAATGCATGTGCATGAGTGCACATACTGAAAATGCATCCTAGTTCCTAAAGTATGCAATGAAACACCCAGCGTGTAGTCACTTAGTGAGGCTACTGTGCTTAGGAACCCGATATGAAAAGTGATGCTACTGTGCTTAGGATTTTTTGTGTTTTCAGTCTTAATTAAAAACGTTAACCTTTAAATTCTTCTTGTTTGCAGGTGAGTGGAGGAAGAAGCTGCAACCACAAGTGAAGATCCTGCTACGATCTACTCTTTTCCCTGGTTGTTGAGGGCTATTCTCTAGGGAACTGAGCGCCTCCACGAGAAGAAGGGTATTCAAGTTGAAGAATCCTCGTCACTTCATCCCCCCCCCAAATCAACATACAAGAAGACCATTAATATACGATCACTTTTAGTTTGTACTTAGGTTTGATTTATTAAGAAAGTTTGTAAAGAATTATCACAGTGCACATTAGAACCCTCTGCATCGAGCAACTTTAGGTAAGGAGTTTTTTCAAGTTCTTTTACTTTCGTACAATCACATCACAGAAAAAGAAGGATTGTTTTCATTGCATTAGAAATTAGTCACATTACACTTGCATTTGTAAGGCATTGAAACATCATTGCATTAAGAAGGATTAGTTTTTTTTAGCATTGTAAGCAACTACATATTAGATCACAGGATTGTTTATTTGAAAACAAAGGATAACTTTATAAAGTACTTGAAAAAATTTACTTTATTGCATGAAAAAAGGTTTATTCTAAACAAAAAGAATGAGTTTTTTTAAATTACTTAACACTTACTTTATTGCACAAAAAGAGTTTATTCTAGAATAGATAGGCTTAGGTTTTTGATTTAAAGTAGTTGTTATTATTTCTTTCCTAATCCATTAAAATCCTAAAACAAATTAAGAAAATTTATTTAAGTAATTAGTAGTATTTCTTTTTTTTCCTACTACATTAAAATCCAAAACATTCAAATTAAGAAAACTTATAAAAACTATCTAAATATATAATTTTCATTAAAGTAATGTTTGAGATTTAAAACTCAAAGGTTAGAAAATTAAAGTAAACTTTGGAATTAAAGACTCACAAATTAAAAAGAAAACAAATTATAAAACCAAACTTCAAGTCAAGAGATATTACAAATTTAGGTTAGACTCAAGTTAAAGTAAACAAGTTGAAAATATATTGAGAAAGGAAAATATTAATAGAAAAAGCCTAGGATTTAGTAGAGTCATTATTCATGGCTTTATCATCTAGGGATAGGTTTAGACAGTTTAGAGAGAGATTAGAGCCTGCTATTAGAGACTTACAACTCCATTCTAAGCATTATCAAGAACGCAAGATGGAGGAAATGTTTAGGAACATGATGATAGAGAAACAAGGAACATGCACTGTACAAGAAATCTTAAGAGAAAAGCGCAAATTTACTGGTTTAAATATCACGGAGTACCTGGATGCATTTGAAAAACAAGTGCAAATCCAAGGTTTACCTGATGATGTATTAATCAAGTACTTTGGTCGTGTAATCTCTAGTTCTATACTAGAAAGCATTCAAGTACACACTAATAAATCTTGGGAGGATTTTAGGAAAGAATTGCACAAAATATTTTATCTTGAGGATTTTAGTCAGCATAGCCGTGACGGATTTTTGCGATGGGTAAACTCCTTAAAGAGCAATGAGTCTCTAACTCATTTTCATGGCGAGTTCATGAGACGATTTTCCCAACTTCCTGAAGAGGATAGAAATGCATTAAATCCGGACCTGATTATTTATTTCCTCAAGATATTGAGTCTTGAGGATAGAGTTGAGGTAGAAAGATGAATAGAAGAGCCAGGCAAAAGATATGTTCTTACAGATGATTGGGAAAAAGGCAAACATGAAATAGAGGCTGTAGCCCAAATGAAGCAACGACAGTCTGTTTTATATGCAAAACCTAATTCTTCTCAGCCTAGGGAGATACCTATTATGGGAGAATCTAATTTGCCAATGCCTCCGACTGTGGCTACGGCTAACACTGCACTTACCCCTAAAGCTCCGATTGAATTTGAATTAGATATTTTATGTAAACAGATGGAAAATGTTATGAATATGCCGACATCTCTTTCCAAAGAGGTTGCCCAAGTAAATAATAAAGTATATTCCATGAGTTTCAATGAGCCTGGAGCTAGCAGTAGTGGCATAGGGCAAGCAACACCTATACAATTGGTTATGCCATAGTACATTCCTCAGCCAGTTTTTCAGCCAGCTCCACTTACTCAGTTTGCTGCTTAGCCAACTTTACAAAGGAACATTGAAAGAAAAGGTACTCACAGAAAACAGTGTGTTTGGTGTGATAGCCAGGAATATGCAACTTATTTTTGTGATGAGTTAAAGAGTGCAAAAGAAAATCAATTAGTAGTTGAGATTGATAGGAAATTGTGTGACGTTAGGTCACGATTTCCTTTAGCTGTTAACTGGGGCAAAGGAGGTATGAAAAAATTTTATGAAAATTTAACGATCTCTAATACAACTGCCAGTAGCTCGACTGCTAGATTAGAGCCAGTAGATGATAGACCTCTTTCTACTGCAAGCCAAAATCCTTATTCGATTGAGGTGCTGGTGAGAGGTAGAGATGAAATAATGTGTAAAATAGCATGGCAATCTCCTGTTAACCAAGCCTCTGTCTTTTCTCACATTGCCAATGTTGAGGAGAAATGGAGACGAGATGATATGCAGGATGATATAGAAGAGGGAGATAGGAGAATGACCAGAAGACAAACGAGAGAGAATGAGAAGAAAAATGACAAAAAGGTACAATTTGAAGATACTACAAATTTGTCTCAAGAGGAGGAAAGAAGAATAATTAAAGAAGGAAGAAACCAACAAATGAGAATATGCAATCACAGGAAAGTCGGAATACCCCAAGTAAGGATGAAAAGAGGAAATCTAAAAATGAAAATAATAAAAAAAATGTGAGTTCAAGGATAGTTTTATTAGACTAATTAGAAGGAGATGATTTCCACTGCCACAAGACAAAGATATGCAAGATGTAGCAGAAGAAACTCTAGCTATGAATGATGTTGTAACATTAAGTGATAGTAATTATGAAGAAGAAGAAGAAGAGTTTACGACTGGAAGTGTGAATAAAAATTTTTCAGGTCCTATTCAACCTGATGAGGAAATGTTGAAAAGTGAAAGTAAATTTAACACAACCTTTTGGGCATGAGAAACTCCAGAAGTGAAAACTAGGATTGGAGATGAAATTATAGCAAAGATGAGAATGGAAACAAAAGTGATGAATGATCGGTCAGCATATGCAAGAATTCGATCTAAATCTGGGATGGATTCTTTGCAAGTCATGACATTCTCCCCAAATCATTCAAGAAATAGGAAGAATCTATAGAGAAACCCCCTTGACTTGTACAGTCATGTGTGTGAAGATTCACCACTTGTTAGAGAATTTGGGGCATATTACAACCAAAATTTCTGTTAGATTCCACTATTGAGAGGGAAAATAGTGGACATTATTTTGATGTCTTGTCTTAACGATGTATATAAATTTGAAAATTTTTAGTTTGCACGCCTACTACTAGTTTGCATCATATTACAAAAGAAAACCTTACAAAAACATTTAGAAAAGGAAATGAAAAATATTTTAGAAAATTAGGATTAATTTTACCTGATGAAAATATTGAAGGTATAATTGAACTCTTGAAAAGTACTACTTTGTTAGAAGAGCTTGAAACTGCTTCCCAAGAAAATCTAGAATTAAAACTGATTATTCTAGACTCTATTAAAGAATATGAGTTTATTACTAATTTTATTCTAGAACATGAAATTAACATTGATACTAAATATAAGACACTCGAGAAGAAAATTAAGCCTGTAGCTCAACCCTTACCTAAGGATAGTTATGATATATTTAGACAAGTATCTGAGGACCCTATTCTTAGAGACTGATCTAAGATAGGTCATATGTTTACAGAAGAAACTAAGAAATATATTAAATTTGGAGATGAATTTCTTTCAGAGATAGAAAAGGATCAATTTAGAAAAATGATCGTACATCATGGAAAAGCATTTTCTTTATTTCCACACGAAATAAGATGTGCCGATCCAAAGCTTGTAGCTCCGATGATTATATTTATTGTACCGCACATTCCTTGGAATCTTTGATCGATACCAGTCCCAAAGACTCATTTACTTGAGCTAATGAGATTGTTAAAGGAGAAGATTGTCATGAGAATTTTGGAACCATCATTGGCACCTTACTCCAATAGGTGGTTCACGGTGCCAAAAAAGAACAGGAAGCTATGCTTTATTCAGGATCTGCAACCTGTGAACAAAGTCACTATTAGGAATGTAGGAACGGGTCCTATTGTAGATGAGTTTACCGAGGCCTTTGCCGATCACTCTATCTATTCAATGGGAGATATGTACTGAGGATATGATCAATTTCAATGAGCTATTGAAAGTAGAGATGTGACCATGATGAAAACTCCTTTGGGTCTAGTACGTATGTGTACTTTACCACAAGGAGCGACGAATTTTGTGGCACACATGATGAACGCGATGAAGCTGGTCTTACATGACTTTATCCCCAAAGTGATAATGCCTTTTATTGATGATATTCCAATAAAAGGGTGTGTGGAAAAAGAGAAAGATGAGATTTTAGATTCATCTGGTTGTAGAAAGTTGTTTCGAGCCACATTTCTGATTGTGAAAAGATCTTTCAAAGGTTTGAGGAGGTAGGACTTACTTTCTCTTTAGAGAAGTCAACTTTTGGTGTTAATGAAGTGCTGATAGTTGGACATTTATGCGAATATTATGGTCGTAGGTCTTACCTACCAAAAGTTGATGCCATTAGTAGAATTTTTGAGAGGTGTTGTAATGTTAGTGAAGTAAGGAGATTCTTAGGTGCATGTGTCTTTTATGTCATCTGGATCCCTCATTTTGCTCATGTTGCGAACCCACTATATGATTTGTTACAAAAAAGAAATTCTATTGGACTGAAGAGCATGCTAGAACTATGAGACGACTGAAGCAATTGCTTATCAATGCTCCAATCTTGAAACGTATTAATTATTCAGGAAATAAGCCTGTAATCCTAACCATTGATACTAGTTCTATTGGTATAGGCTGGATCATTGGACAGGATGATGAGAAGGAGCAAAGATATGCAGTTCCTTTTGGAGCAAAAATCTTGCATGATACTCAAAGAAATTATCCTAAGATGAAAAGAGAGCTATGGGGATTAGTTACTGCTTTAAAAGCAGATAAGGAATATTTTATAGGAGCTAATGTAGTAGTTGAGACTGATTGTCTTTCATTAATTGGATTAATTGCCAATTGTTCATCTCCAGATATTTCTATGTTACGTTGGATTGATTTTATTAAGTTTATTGATCTAGCTTTTGTACATATTGCTGGAAAGCATAATACCATTGCTGATATGCTCTCACGAGCAAAATTTGATGATGATCAAGAAGCAATGGATAGACATATAAACTTAATTAATTATGAACCATCTACTTTTTTGTATGAAAGATTTAGAGAAGATGACTATGAGGGAGAATGGAAGGATATAGGATACAATCTGAGTACGTTTCAGCCTATTCCAAATTGGTCATCAAATCAATTCCAGAACATTAGGAAGAAGTCTTTCAACTTCTTCTTGAAAGATAGATATCTTTGGCAACATGCTAAAGGGAAGGTGAAAAATCCTCAAAGAGTGGTAGGCTTAAAAAATTTTCAAGTGCAAGTTATGAAGGAAATGCATGAATGAATATGGGCTGATCATAAGGGTTTTGTAGCTATGTATGAGAAGATTGGGAAAATTTACTGGTGTCCGAGGATGTTTGTAACTGTAAAAGAATTTATGAGCACTTGTATGATGTGCCCGTTGCATTCCTTAGTCAAACATAGAGACACTTTACATCTGACCTATCCACCTTGTATTCATTACAAGTGGGTAGTCGACCTTGTGACTATGCCTAAAAGCAATAATGGTATGAGATACATAGTACTTGCACGTGAAGATTTAACAAATCATGTTGAAGATCGAGCACTTCATTCTAATACTACTTATAATGTATGCTTATTTCTTTTAGAAGAAGTAATATCTAGATTTGGATATTGAGAGAAAGTAGTAGCAGATCGAGGTGAACTAGATGCTAGAGAGACAAGAGAGTTCTTTGCTCATCATGGGATTCGATTGTCTCTTATGACAGCCTACAACCCAGAGGCAAATGGAAAGATTGAAAGAGGGCATCCTTCCATAGTAAAAGAAATTTCAAAGGCATGCCATGGTGATATTGAAATATGACCAAAATACTTACCATTTGATCTATGGGCCGATAGGATGACGTACACGAGAATGCCGACTGAACCCATGTACTGTCAAAAGCCAATATTTCCTATACATACTCAGATAGTAAACTGGATGAGCTTAAAATGGGAAAACAATGTAACACAAGAAGAATTATTAGCATTAAGAATTAAACAATTAAAGAAGGTAATGAAAATTTAAAAGAAGCTATTAAAAAATTAAAAACATCACAATTGAAAAATAAAATTTACTTTGACAAGAAACATCGACTGAGGCCAACACCCATAGAGAGTGGGGATTGGGTGCTTGTATATGATAGTACGTTTGAGACTCAATATGGTGCACATCGTAAATTAACTAAACATTGGTTTGGCTCATATGTTGTTATTTCTGTTTTTGACACAGGTACATATATGTTACGAGAACTTGATGGTACTATTTTAAGAAATGTGATTGTAGGAAAGAGGATAAAACTATTTAAAAGAAGGGCAAGCAGTGTATACGAGCTCGATGAAGACTTCCTAGAAGATGAAGATGAAGATGAAGCATAATTAGGTGAAATAATTCTAATTGTTCTTTATTTTTTATAAAAATTCCTTTTCATGCATTTCATAATTAGGGTTTTATATGTTTTTGGAATGAAACAAAATTGATTAAAATTATGTGAATAATGAAAAAGAAATCAAATTAAGAATGTAAATATAAGTTGAAGGTCCAATTTAGGGAATTTATAATTTGTTATGAGGATAGGAGAGTGGAACACTTGACTTGCAGTCCTTAGTAAAGGTAAATTTACTTTATACAAGTAGGCTTCTTTATTTTTTGAAACCATTTAGCAAATGAGATCCTAGTTCTCATTGTAGCATGCTTATAGAACCTCAACTCTGATTAGGGGTTAAGCCTTTCCCCTTTAACAAAAAAGTTACGAAGAAAAAAAAAGAAAGAAAAATGAGAACATCAAGTAGTACATTAATTGTTCCTACAAGATGGAAAAAGAAAAAGAAAAGAAGAAAAAGAAAAACAAAGAAAAAGAAAAAGAAAACAATTATTATAATTCAGTTGTGGTCTCGAAATCACTTCTGAAATGTATTGCGGGCTATATGATGCGGAGGTCTTCTATAGAAGAATTAGTCACATGTATCTTATGGCAGACGACTAAGAGATAAAAGATAGAATACTTTTATAAATTAAATATTACTTTTGAATAGGGTTAATGGAATGGTAAGTACTGCGACTATCTAAATGACTATAATAGGATTTTCTAAATTTGTCTTTTGACCTCATGCATTGAACGAGCCGATTTCCAATTCATATTTACATACTTTTATGAATTTTTTTAGTATCAAAAACTTAAATTGAATATAGAAACATTTCCTATCATCTTATTTAAAGTTAATTTATAAGTGTTTTCCAAAGTATTTGATGCTGCTTTCCATGATCTGCAGGTTGGCCCATCGAGACGATGTGCAGGTTTGGTGGGGGTAGATGTCGGAGAGATTTCCACGTCCGAATTGACATGCTAAAAAATAAAAACATTTTGATTTCAAGCATAGTTAATAAATTAATAATTAAAATAACTATTTAATAGTTAAATAATATAATAAATATATGATTAATAGCCTTTTATTATTAAATTCTATACATGTGTGCATGTTAAAGTGCAAGTGAACATAAATCTAAATTATACGTATGCATGAGAAGTGTTAGTTGTTTATTAGTTTGCATGATGTGTGTTTGATAACTAAGTGAGTGCATGATTAATAGTATTAGTTCACTAATAGCATTATTATGCACATACAAAATTGTATGAATGAATATATATAGTTAATGCTTAGTAAGATTTTTTCCTAATGTTTCTTTATGAAGGTACGTGGAGAGAGAGAGAGAGAGAGAGAGAGAGAGAGAGAGAGAGAGAGAGAGAGAGAGAGAGAGAGAGAGAGAGAGAGAGAGAGAGAGAGAGAGAGAGAGAGAGAGAGAGAGAAGTTCTTGCAAGTACGCAGGGCTGTCGCATACGACTCACACACACAAAGAGAGAGAGAGAGAGAGAGAGAGAGAGAGAGAGAGAGAGAGAGAGAGAGAGAGAGAGAGAGAGAGAGAGAGAGAGAGAGAGAGAGAGAGAGAGAGAGAGAGAGAGAGAGAGAGAGAGAGAGAGAGAGAGAGAGAGAGAGAGAGAGAGAGAGAGAGAGAGAAGTTCTTGCAGGTATGCAAGGCTATCATATATAGTAGAGAGAGAGAGAGAGAGAGAGAGAGAGAGAGAGAGAGAGAGAGAGAGAGAGAGAGAGAGAGAGAGAGAGAGAGAGAGAGAGAGAAGTTCTTGTAGGTATGCAAGGCTATCATATATAGCACACACACACACACAGAGAGAGAGAGAGAGAGAGAGAGAGAGAGAGAGAGAGAGAGAGAGAGAGAGAGAGAGAGAGAGAGAGAGAGAGAGAGAGAGAGAGAGAGAGAGAGAGAGAGAGAGAGAGAGAGAGAGAGAGAGAACCATTGATGTTGCAGACTTGGATATGCATATCAAAAAATGCAGAGGAGAGAGAGGGAGTGAGAAGCATGTAGAGAGAGAGAGGGAAAGAGAGAGAGTTTCTAATCACTCTAAGGTTTTTTTCTAAAGATTCTTGATCCTTGTTCTTAATGTGTTATTTTACTTTGCATCGTTATCATTATATCCATGAACACCACACTGATTTGATTAATGAATGTTTCTCATATTGCCATTGGGAGTAGTTCACTATTTATTTGTTATCCAGTTGTAGAGGAGGTACTGGGGTATCTACTTTTAACAGGAGCATGCAGCAAGCACTCCAGTACTTCACCTACTCAAGGGAGGTTCTCCTTAGGGAAATATACCCTTTAACACTTCTGTGAGCAGGCAGATATCAATGATTGCACATAGTTGTGAATACCCAAGAAAATATTAATGACAACTAACAATGAAGGAAGACCAATCACTCCTTAGTTCGAACGGATGATTACAACATAGGGAAGAGAAATGCTCTAAAGTTGATGCTCTGGGCTAGCATGCCACTCCAGAACTAAACACATTCATTACAAGAGATTCGTCCAATCCATACAATGAACACAGCTAGATGCAGATTAGCTCTGATCAATACAAAGTCTGAAGAATTGCTCTAAGGAAAAGAGCATAAAAATACCACTGACTCACACTGAAAGACAAGGCCAGGCCACTCTCTTCACACTATAGTGCTATTAGCCCTTGTTGGCATCATATGGGAAGAAGCCAAGTATGGGCATGCATGCGGATCTAGCACTAAGGCAACCTATTAAAATTTTTCCAAACCTTACATCATTTTAAAAGTGATTCTCATCACTAGAAATCCTTGTAAATACCGTTTCATCTTTTTTTTAGCTCCATTTTGTACAAGCCGAGGAGTCCTTGAGCTTGGGGAGCCTTAGAAGTAGTTGCCTGCCAATTTTCATATTTTTTAGATCTCGTTTGAGCCCTCAAATAAGCCATGGAACCTAATTTTTAACTAGGCCGGACACTAGGTCTAGACAGGGCCAAAGCTAGTCAAAAACTATAAATAGAGCTAGAGAGCTCATTTTTGGGGAGCTTCTTGTAGTTTTGAGCTTGTATGAGAACTTGGTTGTAATAGTAGTGATTCCATTGTGTTACTCTCTTTGTTCTTGCCGTGTGTGCACGTTTGTGTATATGTGTGTGCATGTTTGTGTGCTTCTCACTCACACATTTGTGTCTTCACTTGCTCGAGGTCTTCATACCATCCTCATGTCTTCCCGGATTGACATTAAAGGAGGTGCTACTCATCACTGAGCTACACCAAATTTTGGCACCGTTGCCGGGGATTCGAGCTTTGAGGACGAGCGTGTGATGGTAAGACGTAGAGAGGACGCGTTGGAATGGTAAGTAGTAGGTAATTTTCTTGTTTTTTCTCTATCTCCATCTCCATCTCCATCTCCATCTCCATCTCCATCTCCATCTCCATCTCCATCTCCATCTCCATCTCCATCTCCATCTCCATCTCCATCTCCATCTCCATCTCCATCTCCATCTCCATCTCCATCTCCATCTCCATCTCCATCTCCATCTCCATCTCCATCTCCACCTCCATCTCCATCTCCTTCTCCACTTCATATTCCCTCTTCCTTGTCATTATCCTCATTTGCTTTGTGTGAGTTTGAGAGAGAGCGAGAGTGCATTGTTGTTTTGTGTGTTTTTGCATGTTTCTTGCAGGTTTTAGCATCATCACCATCTCCAACAAGCTCGGCAGGTACGAAATCTTTCTGTGCAGGCCCCGAGGCGTCGAGCTCGAGCTATCGCGACACACCGAAAAGTTGACCCAATCACAATTCTGAGTGCACCAAGACACTCCACAGTCTGAGAGCTCTTAGAATCACTAGCCTGATCAAGAAAATTCACCATATCCCAACCTATCGCGACACACCGAGGTATCGGGACACACCGAGGTATCGCGACACTCCCAAGTATCGCGACACTTCGACATATCGCGACACTCCCAAGTATCGCAACACTTTTGTTGAAGAATCACTCACATGAATTTGACATACACACAGTCATAAAGACAAAGAAAGATAAAGAGAAGCAGAATCAAAGTAATCAGAAAATCAAAGCCTTAGTGAAGGGACAAATTCACAACCGTAATGTACAGCGCAGAAGCTTCCAGAATTAAAGTTTGTTAGAGTTTGTTACACCGGATCAAAACTGTATATAAAGAGAAACGAGAACAAAAAGGAGAGAGAGCGCGAGCATGAGTGAGCAAGAAAGTGCGTGAGTAGAGTGCATCATATGAATAGAGCGCATATAGAAATCAAGAATAGGTTTAGAAGACGCCAGAGATCACGTATGTAAAGATGAATAACAGAAACCTGAAATGTCAGGTATTCATCTGAGAGAGATGGTAAGAAGAAACTACTCAGTGTAGGAGAGTTTCCATAGCTTGAGCAAGAAGAGGCCAAGCTAGTTTTTGTACTCATCTTCTCTAATAGAAAACACATGTTCATGTGGAAGCTTGTGCGCATTCTTCGTATGTGAAGAAATTTGAATATTTTCTTGTTACGGTATAAAGTTAGTTAACAGTTACAGTTTTCTCAGTAAACGAATGTTTCGATCAATTACAGTTCCTTTAGTAAACGTATTTTTCAATCAGTTACAGTTTTCTCAGTAAGAGTGTTTTTCGGTAGAACAACGAAGTATATCTCGCAAAATAAATTAAAGCTTTGTTTGAGAGATAGCTTATCTTGTAGCTAGACATCTCTACTATCAGTTTATCAAAGATTTCGGTGAAATGGATATGTACACACAGTACAAAGTCTGATCGGAAAGAGGCATTCTGAACTGGTGAAGTTTTTCCTTAAACTTCAGAAAGAGTTCATTCAGTGAAGGAAGTTCACGCATCACTTCCTTACTTCTTGTATATTCACTTGAAGTGACTACAAATAGAATTGCAGTTGATTCCGGTAAGATTCCGGTATAATTACTGTGACAGTCTCGTGACAGTCCGGTGAAGTTCTAGTGAATTTCTCAGTAAATTCAAAACGCAGTCTTATATGTTGAGTGAGAGTAACTTTGCTAAGCTACTGCTGATTATAGAGGTGTTCTAATATCGCTCTAGCTTAGTCAAACTCCAATGGCGCGACGAATTCCGTAGGCTTGACAAGGTTCAAGCCTTTTTCGCGTTAACCCCAACAAGTGGTATCAGAGCAGGTTAACCACCACAAGTGGTATCAGAACAAGAAAAAGTTCTGAAGAGCAGAAAAGATTTCTAAGAAGAAGAAACGGAAAGAGAATTTGAAGAATTCTCATAAAGGAAGGTGAAAGCTAACAAACGACATCAAGAAACGTTCCGAAGTCAATTTCAAGGGCAAAGGTTTGTAAAAGGTAAAACCTTTTAACATTACACTCATCTGAAGTAACAGAAACAAGAAGATTATGGCAGATCATGTTTCTATTGACAAATTGGACAGAGATAATTATCCCGCATGGGTAATGCGCATGGAAGCCTTACTTATGAGTAAGGACTTAATGATGTATGCGACCAGAGAAGAAAAGAAGCCGACTTTCGAAGATGATAGTCAACCGTAAAGAGAAGAATTAGAAGCCTTGAAGCTGTGGCAGAAGAAAGATGCAACGGCAAGAGCTTACATTTATAATACCGTTACAGACCATCTACTACCGCACATTAGAGGTATGGAGAAAGCGGAGGACATATGGAGTGCATAGGAAGATCATTTCCAAAACACTACGAAAGCTAGGAAGGCTAGCTTATGGTCCGAATTCACAACGTTCAAAAAGAAGTCGAATCAAAGCATTAGTGACTACGTTACTAAAATGAAGGATCTAGCAGATAGTCTTGGATCCATAAATGAAGATGTCGAAGATCACAGATTGATAGCACAAGTGCTCACATGTTTGAGAGGAGATGAAAGGTGGAAACCTTTTATACTCTCAACCGAACTTTCTTTAAATCATTTTGTACCAGATTTAAATCAGTTGCTTGGTTTGATGCTCACATATGAGCAAGACCTGAAAGGAGATGGAGATAAAGGACAAAGTTCTGCAATGTACATGAAGAACAAGAAGAAAGGAGATAAAGGCAAGTCAAAAGATGAAGAAGAGTCGAGTTCTCAGGCTTATTATGCAAGAGGTAAAGGCACTGGCAGAGGAAGAGCAAGAGGTTTTGGAAGAGGAAGAGGTAGTCAGAATATAAAAAAGAAGGCTTGCTGGATTTGTGGATTAAGTAATCATCTGGCTCATGATTGTTGGCACAATCAACAAGGATCAAATCAAAATTAGAACAGTAATAACAGAGGCAGAAGCAGAAGATATCAGAGTAATTTTCAAAGAGGTAGAAAGAATCAAAGAGGAGGCTATGGTAGAGGTGGAGCAAGAAGTTGGGGACCGAATCAATCCTACAACACCACCTACAACAACTACCCAAATGACACATAGAATGAAAGTCATACATCATTGATGATGAACTCAATCGGCACATCAGATAATGAAGATCTAAAGGTATTTTACATTGATTCTGGATGTTCTAATCATTTGTCAGGAAATATAGAACTGATGTCAGAACTGGAAAAAGGTAGTTCTAGTCATACTGTTCAAACAGGTGACAATATGAGACATAGTGTACATTCAATTGGAAAAGTGAAATGTAAGAGTGGAGCAGATTTGCTAACCAATGTGTTGTATGTTCTGACAATACCTAAGGAATTTGATTAGTGTGGGACAGATAGTTGAGAAAGGTTTTCATGTAAGATTTACAAATGAAGGAGTATTTGTAGAAGATCCCGAGAATGGATATCATCAGATTGTCTCACGTAAGAAGGAAGGTAGACTCTTTACTTTAAAAGTACACGGGAACATTGGTCAAGCATTGCTCACACATGGTGAAAAGGTGATTACAGAACTTGATCTCTGGCATAAGAGATTAGGTCATTTTAATGAACGAGGAATAAAAGCTATGATTTCAAATCAGTTGGCACTGGGATTACCGAAAGCACGGAACCAACATATGATTCATAAGTGCGAAGCATGTCAGATGGGAAAAGCCCACAGGTTACCTTTCCAGAAGAAAGGATTCAAACATAATGGAGTACTTGAACTCATTCATACAGATGTATGGGGTCCAACCATAGAAGGATCTATTAGCGGATCTAGGTATTATGTTTTATTCATTGATGATGCTACAAGATGGATAACTCTTTATGTTTTGAAAGAGAAATCAAAAGTGTTTGGAGCTTTCAGGCATTTTCATGCATATGCTGAAAGACTCACAGGTCGAAAGCTTAAGAGACTGAGGTTTGTTGGAGGGGGAGAATACTTCTCCCAAGAGTTCAATGATTATCTTTGGAATGCAGGTATCAAGAGAGAAATAACCTGCAGGTATACACCACAACAAAATGGTGTAGCAGAAAGAAGGAACCGAACTCTAGTTGAGTTTGCACGAGCTATGCTAAAAGAAAAAGATTGTCCAAATTATCTTTGGGATGAAGCTGTAAATACAGCTACATACTTGGTAATCAGATTACCATGTACAACTTTAGATGGAATGACCCTTTATGAAGCTTGGTGGGGAAAGAAACCAACACTTGATCATTGCAAAGTGTTTGGATCAGTATCTTATGCTTATGTACCATCACAACTCAGACATAAGCTTGAACCAAAAGCAGAGAAATATGTGTTCCTTGGATATGATGAAAAGCAGATGGGTTACAGGTTATGGAGTCCTCTAACAAAACAGTTCACTGTTTCCAGAGATGTTATATTTGATGAACAGAAAAGCTGGTATGCAGATCAAAGTCATACAACGAAAGAATTTGAAGAAGAGGTAAGGAGAAAAGAGAAAGGGAAATCAATTGTGCACATGGATAGAGATGAAGATTATATGCAAGCAAGTACATCCACAAATGGATTAACAAGAAGGAATGAAGAAATTCCTATATTTGATGAAGAAGTGTATTCAGACACTTATGAAGAGTGTGAACCAAGAAGGTCAAGCGGGACTAGAAGACAACCAAAAAGGTATTCTTATGATACTTCGTACATAACTCAGAAAAATTATGCATATATGGTCAAAGATGATGAAGAACCTCAAAACTATGATGAAGCTTTTGGCAAGAAGCAATGGGAAGAAGCAATGGAAGAAGAGTTCAACGCATTGGAAGAGAACAAGACATGGGAGCTTGTTCCTAAACCAAATGGTAAGAAAGTGATTGGAAATAAATGGGTTTTCAAAGTTAAGAAACTTGCAGATGGAAGGATAGCCAGATACAAAGCTAGACTGGTTATCAAGGGCTATGCTCAGACGCATGGCATAGATTATGATGAGACGTTTAGTCCGGTGGCAAGGATGTCAACCATAAGGACAGTGATTGCTATATCAGCATCAAAAGGATGGAAGCTAAGTCAGCTAGATATAAAGAATGCATTTCTGAATGGATATATATCAGACGAAGTCTATATGGAACAACCTGAAGGGTTTGTAAGTTCCAGATATCCAAATTTTGTTTGCAGATTAAGAAAAGCACTTTCTGGACTGAAGCAAGCTCCAAGAGCTTGGAATCACAGGCTTGTGAAATATCTCAATGAACTTGGATTCCAAAGTTCGAAGGCAGATGCAAGTCTACTCATCAAAAGAACAGAAGAAGGTATGATCTACATTTGTATTTATGTAGATGACATTATAATCATAGGTACATCAGATGAAGGAATTAAAGAAGTGAAGAGATTGGTTGAAAAGGAGTTTAAGATCACTGATCTAGGAAAGTTATCATACTTTCTTGGAATGGAAATCACATACACAGATCATGGTGTATATGTTTCGCAAGAAAGGTATCTCCTAAACTTACTGAAGAAGTTTAATATGGACAATTGCAGAGAAGCTTCAACACCGCTTGAAGTAAATCATAAACTCAACAAATATAGTGGTGTAGAGTTTAAAGATATGAGGAAGTATCAGTCGTTAGTGGGAAGTCTAATTGATGCTACGCTAACGAGATCTGATCTTAGTTATGCAGTGGGAGTTCTCTCAGAGTTCATGCATTGTCCGAAGGATCAACATTGGGTTGCAAGACAAAGAGTTCTTAGATACATCAAAAGAACTATAAAGGAAGGATTATATTATCCCTTTACGTCAGATATAAAGTTGAGAACGTTCAGTGACTCAGATTGGGCAGGAAGTCAAGATGACAGAAGGTCAACACATGGGTATATGATATACCTAGGAGATAAGCTAGTGAGATGGTGTTCGAAGAAACAACACACAGTGGCTCTATCGTCAACAGAAGCCGAATATAAAGGACTTGTAGAAGCAGCTAAAGAAGTAATATGGATGCACACCTTGTTCAAAAGCATGGGTATTGATCAAGGTATACCTATCATATATGGAGATAATATGAGCTCGTTGTATCTTGCAGCAAATCCAGTATTTCATGCAAGAACAAAGCACATAGAAATTCAGTATCATTTCCTGAGGGAAAAAGTGATGGAGAAGGAGATAGAAATAGTGTACACTCCGACAAAAGATCAGATTGCAGATATTTTGACAAAGAGCTAGGATGGAACAAAGACAAGCAGATTCAAAGAAATGGCAGGTATAAAAGAAAGAAAAATATATGAAAGACAGGAAGAGTCAAATTAGTGATTGAGTGGGAGCTGTTGAAGAATCACTCACGAATTTGACATACAGATAGTCATAAAGACAAAGAAAGATAAAGAGAAGCAGAATCAAAGTAATCAGAAAATCAAAGCCTTAGTGAAGGGACAAATTCACAACCGTAATGTACAACGCAGAATCTTCCAGAATTAAAGTTTGTTAGAGTTTGTTACACCGCATCAAAACTGTATATAAAGAGAAACGAGAACAAAAAGGAGAGAGAGCACGAGCATGAGCGAGCAAGAAAGTGCGTGAGTAGAGCGCATCGTGTCAGGGGAGCACTAGATTGTGCTCTCTGACTACACAAGACAAGATTTCGGAAACACAGTTCTGATTACAAGAATACCCACGAAGGGAAAATGCTACAAGAATATACGATCGATACAAGATGTCCCACAACCCGGGACCAATAGGTATGGAAAACTCGACTAGAGATGATACAGGAGATCCCACAACCCGGGATCGTAGGTAGGAAACAAGATATCTCGATTACAAGAAATCCCCTCAGGGATATGAACTGGATACAAGAAATAACTAGAAAGGATCTCGTACTACGAGATTACAATAGGACAAGAAAGGATGTCCACAATACAAGACTAGACAAGACTAGAGCTAGAAACAAGACTAGAACTTGAACTGGAACTTGAATGTACTTACTTGGAGGTCACGACTCCTTGAGCTCCCAAGACTGGCATTGGCAAGACTGATTATGAATGTGGCCAACCCCTCCTTATATAGGTTTTCAAGGGCGGTTCCCAAGGCGGTTGCGAACTGATGATGTCATCATGATGTCATCGATTTGTAACAAGACCTCCCAATGTCAGAATTCAGCGAATAGACAGTTGATCTTGGGGTTTTGGCACATTCCGGACGCAATGGAAGCATTGGTTTCTCCTAATTCTGAACCAATCATGAGATACAGGGTTCACATGGAATCTTAGGTTCAGGATGGTTTCCTTCGTCCATGACATCACCTCCCCCTCAAGCGACGAGTTCCACGAGGAGCGGTCATGTTATCTGGTCTCGGCTTCGTTGGATTTTTCTTATGGAATTCTCGAACCTTGATTGGTGCTCTCTGAAGGTTTTCTGCAGGTTCCCAAGTACGATCACTGATGTCATACCCTTTCCAATGAATAAGGTATTCCAATCTTCCCCGGGATATTCTGGAATCTAGGACATGCTCGACTTCAAATTCTTCATGATCATCAATCTCAATAGGTGGTGAAGGACTAGGTCTCTCCCCCCTCAATGGTGAAATCTGATATGGTTCCAACATGGATACATGGAAAACTGGATGTATTCTCATGGTACTCGGTAACTGGAGTTTGAAGGTGACTGGATTAATCTTGGCCAAGATGGTAAATGGTCCAAACTTTTGATGATCTAACTTTGCACAAGGCCTTGAAGTTTGTAAATTGTTTCGGAGTAACCATACTTTATCCCCAATTTGATACGATGGATTCTGGACACGATGTTGATCTGCATAGTACTTATATTGTTGTTGAGCTTTATGGATCTCTTCCTTCAGTTCTTTGTGAATGTCCATCAGGTACTGGGCCTTGTCTCTGGCAGCTGGGTTCTTGACATGATTTGAGAGTTGTATATCCATCCTTGGATGTTGTCCATAGTTTGCAAAGAAGGGAGTTTGCTTAGTAGATGCATGAACACTATTGTTATAGGCAAACTCTGCAAAGGGTAACAACTCAAACCAGTCATTTTGGTGATAGTTGCTAGTGCAACGGAGATATTGCTCCAGGACTTGATTCACTCGTTCTGTTTGTCCATCAGTCTGTGGATGATTTGCTGTAGATAGTTTAACTTGAACACCAAGGAGCTTGCAAAGACTGTTCCAAAAGCTGGATATGAACTGTGGACCTCGATCACTGACAATGTCATCAGGCAATCCATGAAGCCTAAATATGTACCTAAGAAAAAGTCTGGCAGTGGCTGCACCTGTGATTGCCTTGGTAGTTGGAATGAAGTGTGCCATCTTTGTAAATCTATCCACAATAACAAGAATGGCATCATACTTATCTGACTTTGGTAGATCTGTGATGAAATCCATCGACAATGAAGCCCATGGCCTTTCTGGAATAGGTAGAGGTTGCAAGAGGCCATGAGGTTTATGTCGGGGTACCTTAGATCTATTGCAAGTATCACAGGTTCGAATGTATTCTTTGACTTCCTTCCACATCTGAGGCCACCAAAAGTCCCTTGATATGAGTTCTATTGTTTTATTTACTCCAAAATGTCCTGCTGCAAGGTTGTCATGGCGTTGTTGAAGTACTTGGATCCTGGGCTTTCCTGGAGGGACATACAATAGGTTCTTATAGAGTAGTAAACCATCCTTTTCCTGAAATTCGTTTACTTCTTGGAATTTTCCTTCTTGAGCTTTCTGCTTAACGTTACAAAACAATTCATCCTGTGGTAGATTCTCACGGATCAACTGATTCAAGGCTGAATCTTCATGATGGCTTGAAGAGATAGCTGCTAACTGGAGATGCTCGGGCTTGAGTAATACACTCTCTTGTTGATCAAAGGCCTCTTCACCCTTCTTTGGTGCAAGGTAAGATCTTCTGGATAGGGCATCTGACTGACATTGATGACGTCCTGGACGGTATGTGATGACAAAGTCGAATCTGGATAAAAAGTTACTCCATCGAGATTGCCTTCTATTGAGGATCCGGGTGGTCATAAAATACTCTAGGTTCTTGTGATCTGAATATACAATGACTTTATGAGCTGCTCCTTCTAGATGGTGACGCCAGGTATCAAACGCGTCTACTATGGCAAGGAGTTCTTTATCATGAATTTCATAATTAATTTCTGGAGGGGAAAACTTCCTTGAATGATATGCAACTGGATGTAGTTGTCCATCATCTCCATATTGGGAAAGAATGGCCCCTAGAGCAAAGTCCGATGCATCTGTCTCAAGGAAGAAGGGCTTACTAGAATCAGGATGAACTAGGATTGGAGCAGTAGTGAATGCTGATTTCAAGGTCTGAAAGGCCTTCTCTGCTTCTTCGGTCCATGAGAATTTGGAGTTCCCTGTAAGCTTGGTAAGAGGTGTCACTATCTTGGAGTAATCTCTGATGAATATCCTATAGAAATTGGCAAACCCCAAAAAACATTGTACATCTCGAACACATGAAGGTGGTTGCCAATCAAGGATTGTCTCAATCTTCTTAGGGTCCATAAAAATTCCTTTATCTGATACTATGTACCCTAAAAATTCCACTTCTGTCTTATGAAAAGAACACTTCTCCAATTTCGCATACAATCCTTTTTCTCTTAGTTTCTCTAGGACTATCTTTACATGATCTTCATGATCCTCTAGATTTTTTGAAAATATCAAGATATCATCAAGGTATATTACAACAAAATCATCTAAATATTCTCGAAAAATATCATTCATCATATGTTGGAAGACAGCTGGAGCATTTGTAAGACCGAAGGGCATAACTACATATTCAAAATGCCCATACCTTGTTCGAAATGCTGTCTTCCATTCGTCTCCTTCTCTGATCCTGACAAGGTTGTAAGCTCCTCGAAGATCAATTTTCGTGAAGAATTTTGCTTTTCCAAGGCGTTCCAAGAGCTCTGATATGAGTGGTAGAGGGTATCTGTTTTTTATAGTGACTTTGTTCAATCCACGATAATCTACACACATCCGGAGAGTCCCATCCTTCTTCTTTACAAATAGAATAGGAGCTCCTGCTGGAGACTTCGAGTGTTTGATAAACCCCTTTGCTAGATTCTCATCAATGTTCTTGCGTAGTTCTGTAAGTTCCTCTGGAGATAGTCTGTAGATTGGTCCAAAGGGTGGTTGTGTTCCCTCTTGAAGATCTATGGGACAATCATAAGGTCTATGCTCTGGAAGGATATCTGCATTCTTCTTTTCAAAAACATCTTCAAAGCCGTTGTACTGATTGGGTAGCTGTACTGGATCATCTTTCTTGGATTCTTGAGCTGGTATGGCATAGATCATATATGTAGGTTCCTTCCTTACTGCATGTATGAAGGCTTTAGCTCCAACATATGTTGGGTTCTTCTGGATATCTCGACGGGTGATTTTATTCTTTTCCCAATTAATTTCTGGATTATGTTTCTTTAACCACGGCATTCCGATGATAACCATATTTGCTGGACTCGATATTACATTGAAACATATGTGTGAATCATGGTCACCAAGGTGTACTCTTAGTGGTATGGTTTCCATGGTTATATTCCCCGATGCTAGAGGCCGTCCATCTACTACTTCGGCTACTACTGGTCTGTTCTTTCGAAGTACTGGAATTCCATGTTTCTTAACGAGTCCTTCATCAATGAAACATGAGGACGCTCCTGAATCTACTAGAGCTATGAGGGAAAGGGTCTTCTTAGACAGGATTAACTTGACAGGGGCAAGACATGTTTCTACGGGTGTGGATGGAATTATGAGACCCTTTCGTATATCATGGTCCGGCTGTATGGTCTCTTTTACAACTGGACTTCCTCGTTTCCCTGCTCTACAAGGGTGGCTGCGACTTTGGAGTTTGTTCTCTTGTTGGGACAATTAACTGCAATGTGGCCAGGGTTTCCACAATATAGACATAATTTGTTATCCCTCCTTCTTTGTTTCTCTTGTGGTGTTAGAGGCTGGAACCTAGTTACATCTATCTGCATAGGTTCGGGCATAGTGTCATCTCTAGGAGTAGGCTGGAAAGGTTTCCATTGGCGAGGTCTTCCTTCTACTTGTTTTTCTTGTTTCCTTTCAAAAAGACGGTTATCACATTGAATGGCTTGGTTGATGTATTCATTCAATGTCTTCACCTCTGGCATCGTGAGTAGAAGGTCCTTCACGTCATCCCTTAAGCCCCATCTAAATTGGCTAATGAAATAATCTTCATGCCAAGTGAGGTCACATATCAATTGCCTAAATTCTGATGCATAGGTAGAGGCAGGGCGGTTACCTTGACGTAGCTTTCGAAGTTTTGTTTCTGCCACTCGACTCGTGTCTGCATCTCCAAATGTGGCGACAAGCTCTCCAAGAAATGCCTCATAATTATGAAGTACGGCCATATCCTTCTCCAAGATTGGGGCGAACCATGATAAAGCTTGACCATAGAGCAAGGTTCCAATAAAACCGACCTTGGATGCATCATCAGGGTATCTATCAGGCTGCATGCGAATGTACAATTTGACTTGTTGCAAGAATCCTCGAAACTTTGTACGATCACCATTGAACTTTTCTGGCATGCAAATCTTGGGTTCCTTCACAAATGATGTACTGGGCCGTTGGTTCACTTGAATACTCCCTTGATTCGCTTGAAGACTCCCGATTCGTTCTTGTAATTCTTGAAGGAGTGTACCTACATGCACTGGATGTCCCATCTCGACTTGTGTCTGTCGACGACTTAGGTCTTCGACTTGTTGTTGGAGACTCTGAAGTGATGCTACGATCTGTTCATAAGCGTTCTCCATGATGTCTGGTCTTGGATAGAAGATAGTCTTGCCAAAATGTCAGGGGAGCACTAGATTGTGCTCTCTGACTACACAAGACAAGATTTCGGAAACACAGTTCTGATTACAAGAATACCCACGAAGGGAAAATGCTACAAGAATATACGATCGATACAAGATGTCCCACAACCCGGGACCAATAGGTATGGAAAACTCGACTAGAGATGATACAGGAGATCCCACAACCCGGGATCGTAGGTAGGAAACAAGATATCTCGATTACAAGAAATCCCCTCAGGGATATGAACTGGATACAAGAAATAACTAGAAAGGATCTCGTACTACGAGATTACAATAGGACAAGAAAGGATGTCCACAATACAAGACTAGACAAGACTAGAGCTAGAAACAAGACTAGAACTTGAACTGGAACTTGAATGTACTTACTTGGAGGTCACGACTCCTTGAGCTCCCAAGACTGGCATTGGCAAGACTGATTATGAATGTGGCCAACCCCTCCTTATATAGGTTTTCAAGGGCGGTTCCCAAGGCGGTTGCGAACTGATGATGTCATCATGATGTCATCGATTTGTAACAAGACCTCCCAATGTCAGAATTCAGCGAATAGACAGTTGATCTTGGGGTTTTGGCACATTCCGGACGCAATGGAAGCATTGGTTTCTCCTAATTCTGAACCAATCATGAGATACAGGGTTCACATGGAATCTTAGGTTCAGGATGGTTTCCTTCGTCCATGACACATCGTATGAATAGAGCGCATATAGAAATCAAGAATATGTTTAGAAGACGTCAGAGATCACGTATGTAAAGATGAATAACAAAAACCTGAAATGTCAGGTATTCATCTGAGAGAGATGGTAAGAAGAAACTACTCAGTGTAGGAGAGTTTCCATAGCTTGAGCAAGAAGAGGCCAAGCTAGTTTTTGTACTCATTTTCTCTAATAGAAAACACATGTTCATGTGGAAGCTTGCGCGCATTCTTCGTATGTGAAGAAATTTGAATATTTTCTTGTTACGGTATAAAGTTAGTTAACAGTTACAGTTTTCTCAGTAAACGAATGTTTCGATCAATTACAGTTCCTTCAGTAAACGTATTTTTTGGTCAGTTACAGTTTTCTCAGTAAACGTGTTTTCTGGTAGAACAACGAAGTATATCTCGTAGAAAAAATTAAAGCTTTGTATGAGAGATAGCTTATCTTGTAGCTAGACATCTCTACTATCAGTTTATCAAAGATTTCGATGAAATGGATATGTACACACAGTACAAAGTCTGACTGGAAAGAGGCATTCTGAACTGGTGAAGTTTTTCCTTAAACTTCAGAAAGAGTTCATTCAGTGAAGGAAGTTCACGCATCACTTCCTTACTTCTTGGATATTCACTTGAAGTGATTACAAATAGAATCGCAATTGATTCCGGTAAGATTCCGGTATAATTACGGTGACAGTCTGGTGATAGACCGGTGAAGTTCCAGTGAATTTCTCAGTAAATTCAAAACGCAGTCTTATATGTTGAGTGACAGTAACTTTGCTAAGCTACTGCTGATTATAGAGGTGTTCTAATATCGCTCTAGCCTAGTCAAACTCTGGTGGTGCGGCGAATTCCGTAGGCTTGACAAGGTTCGAGCCTTTGTCGCATTAACCCCAATAAGTGGTATCAGAGCAGGTTAACCACCACAAGTGGTATCAGAACAAGAAAAAGTTCTGAAGAGCAGAAAAGATTTCTCAGAAGAAGAAACGGAAAGAGAATTTGAAGAATTCTCATAAAGGAAGGTGAAAGCTAACAAACGGCATCAAGAAACGTTCCGAAGTCAATTTCAAGGGCAAAGGTTTGTAAAAGGTAAAACCTTTTAACATTACACTCACCGAAAGTAACAGAAACAAGAAGATTATGGCAGATTATGTTTCTATTGACAAATTGGACAGAGATAATTATCCGCCATGGGTAATGCGCATGGAAGCCTTACTTATGAGTAAGGACTTAATGATGTATGTGACCGGAGAAGAAAAGAAGCCGACTTTCGAAGATAATAGTCAACCAAAAAAAGAAGAATTAGAAGCCTTGAAGCTGTGGCAGAAGAAAGAAGCAACGGCAAGAGCTTACATTTATAATACCGTTACAGACCATCTACTACCGCACATTAGAGGTCTGGAGAAAGCGGAGGACATATGGAGTGCGTTGGAAGATCATTTCCAAAACACTATGAAAGCTAGGAAGGCTAGCTTATGGTCCGAATTCACAACGTTCAAAAAGAAGTCGAATCAAAGCATTAGTGACTACGTTACTAAAATGAAGGATCTAGCAGATAGTCTTGGATCCATAAATGAAGATGTCGAAGATCACAAATTGATAGCGCAAGTGCTCACAGGTTTGAGAGGAGATGAAAGGTGGAAACCTTTTGTACTCTCAACCGAACTTTCTTTAAATCATTTTGTACCAGTTGCTTGGTTTGATGCTCACATATGAGCAAGACCTGAAAGGAGATGGAGACAAAGGACAAAGTTTTGCAATGTACATGAAGAACAAGAAGAAAGGAGATAAAGGCAAGTCAAAAGATGAAGAAGAGTCGAGTTCTAAGGCTTATTATGCGAGAGGTAAAGGCACCGACAGAGGAAGAGCAAGAGGTTTTGGAAGAGGAAAAGGTAGTCAGAATATCAACAAGAAGAAAAATCAGAACAATAATAACAGAGGCAGAAGTGGAAGATATCAGAGTAATTTTCAAAGAGGTAGACAGAATCAAAGAGGAGGCTATGGTGGAGGTGGAGCAAGAAGTTGGGGATCGAATCAATCCTACAACACCACCTACAACAACTACGCAAATGACACACAGAATGAAAGTCATACATCATTGATGATGAACTCAATCGGCACATCAGATAATGTAGATCTAAAGGTATTTTACATTGATTCTGGATGTTCTAATCATTTGTCAGGAAATATAGAACTGATGTTAGAACTGGAAAAAGGTAGTTCCCGTCATACTGTTCAAACATGTGACAATAAGAGACAGTGTACATTCAATTGGAAAAGTGAAATGTAAGAGTGGAGCAGATTTGCTAACCAATGTATTGTATGTTCCGACAATACCTAAAAATTTGATCAGTGTGGGATAGATAGTTGAGAAAGGTTTTCAGGTAAGATTTACAAATGAAGGAGTATTTGTAGAAGATCTCGAGAATGGATATCCTTAGATCGTCTCAGGTAAGAAGGAAGGTAGACTCTTTACTTTAAAAGTACAAGGGAACATTGGTCAAGCGTTGCTCACACATGGTGAGAAGGTGATTACAGAACTTGATCTCTGGCATAAGAGATTAGGTCATTTTAATGAAAAGCCCACAAAAACAAATCAGTTAGCACTGGGATGACAGAATGTACAGAACCAACATATGATTCATAAGTGCGAAGCATGTCAGATGGGAAAAGCCCACAGGTTACCTTTCGAGAAGAAAGGATTCAAACATGATGGAGTACTTGAACTCATTCATACAGATGTATGGGGTCCAACAAAAGAAGGATCTATCAGCGGATCGAGGTATTATGTTTTATTCATTGATGATGCTACAAGATGGATAACTCTTTATGTTTTGAAAGAGAAATCAGAAGTGTTTGGAGCTTTCAGGCATTTTCATGCATATGCTGAAAGACTCATAGGTCGAAAGCTTAAGAGACTGAGGTCTGATGGAGGGGGAGAATACTTCTCCCGAGAGTTCAATGATTATCTTTGGAATGCAGGTATCAAGAGAGAAATAACATGCAGGTATACACCACAACAAAATGGTGTAGCACAAAGAAGGAACTGAACTCTAGTTGAGTTTTCACGAGCTATGCTAAAAGAAAAAGATTGTACAAATTATCTTTGGGCTGAAGCTGTAAATACAGCTACATTTTTGGTAAACAGATTACCGTGTACAACTTTAGATGGAATGACCCCTTATGAAGCTTGGTGGGGAAAGAAACCAACACTTGATCGATACAAAGTGTTTGGATCAGTAGCTTATGCTTATGTACCATCACAAAACAGACATAAGCTTGAACCAAAAGCAGAAAAATATGTGTTCGTCGGATATGATGAAAAGCAGATGGGTTACCGGTTATGGAGTCCTCTAACAAAACAGTTCACTGTTTCCAGAGATGTTACATTTGATGAACAGAAAAGCAGGTATGCAGATCAAAGTCATACAACGGAAGAATTTGAAGAAGAGGTAAGAAGAAAAGAGAAAGGGAAATCAATCGTGCAGGTGAATAGAGATGAAGATTATATGCAAGCAAGTACGTCTAGAAATGGATTAACAAGAAGGAATAAAGAAATTCCTATATTTGATGAAGAAGTGTATTTAGACACTTATGAAGAGTGTGAACCAAGAAGGTCAAGCAGGACTAGAAGACAACCAAAAAGGTATTCTTATGATACTTCGTACATAACTCAGAAAAAATATGCATATATGGTCAAAGATGATGAAGAATCTTAGAACTATGATGAAGCTTTTGGCAAGAAGCAATGGGAAGAAGCAATGGAAGAAGAGTTCAACGCAATGGAAGAGAACAAGACATGGGAGCTTGTTCCTAAACCAAATGGTAAGAAAGTGATTGGAAATAAATGGGTTTTCAAAGTTAAGAAACTTGCAGATGGAAGGATAGCCAGATACAAAGATAGACTGGTTATCAAGGGCTATTTCAGACGCATGGCATATATTATGATGAGACGTTTAGTCCGGTGGCAAGGATGTTAACCATAAGGACACTGATTGCTATAGCAGCATCAAAAGGATGGAAGCTAAGTCAGCTAGATATAAAGAATGCATTTCTGAATGGATATATATATCAGACGAAGTCTATATGGAACAACCTGAAGGGGTTGTAAGTTCCAGATATCCAAATTTTGTTTGCAGATTAAGAAAAGAACTTTATGGACTGAAGCAAGCTCCAAGAGCTTGGAATTACAGGCTTGTGAAATATCTCAATGAACTTGGATACCAAAGTTCAAAGGCAGATGCAAGTCTACTCATCAAAAGAACAGAAGAAGGTATGATCTACATTTGTATTTATGTAGATGACATTATAATCACAGGTACATCAGATGAAGGAATTAAAGAAGTGAAGAGATTGCTTGAAAAGCGGTTTAAGATCAGTGATCTAGGAAAGTTATCATACTTTCTTGGAATGGAAATCACATACACAGATCATGGTGTATATGTTTTGCAAGAAAGGTATCTCCTAAACTTACTGAAGAAGTTTAATATGGAAAATTGCAGAGAAGCTTCAACACCGCTTGAAGTAAATCATAAACTCAACAAATATAGTGGTGCATAGTTTAAAGATATGAGGAAGTATCAGTCGTTAGTGGGAAGTCTAATTTATGCTACGCTAACGAGACCGGATCTTAGTTATGCAGTGGGAGTTCTCTCACATTTCATGCATTGTCCGAAGGATCAACATTGGGTTGCAGGACAAAGAGTTCTTAGATATATCAAAAGAGCTATAAAGGAAGGATTATATTATCCCTTTACGTCAGATATAAAGTTGAGAGCGTTCAGTGACTCAGATTGGGCAGGAAGTCAAGATGACAGCAGATCAACACATGGGTATATGATATACCTAGGAGATAAGCTAGTGAGCTGGTGTTCGAAGAAACAACACACAGTGGCTCTATCGTCAACAGAAGCCGAATATAAAGGACTTGTAGAAGCAACTAAAGAAGTAATATGGATGCAGACCTTGTTCAAAAGCATGGGTATTGATCAAGGTATACCTATCATACATGGAGATAATATGAGCTCGTTGTATCTTGCAGCAAATCCAGTATTTCATGCAAGAACAAAGCACATAGAAATTCAGTATCATTTCCTGAGGGAAAAAGTGATAGAGAAGGAGATAGAAATAGTGTACACTCTGACAAAAGATCAGATTGCAGATATTTTGACAAAGAGCTTGGATGGAAAAAAGACAAGCAGATTCAAAGAAATGGCAGGTATAAAAGAAAGAAAAATATATGAAAGATAGGAAGAGTCAAATTAGTGATTGAGGGGGAGCTGTTGAAGAACCACTCACGAATTTGACATACAGATAGTCATAAAGACAAAGAAAGATAAAGAGAAGCAGAATCAAAGTAATAAAAAAATCAAAGCCTTAGTGAAGGGACAAATTCACAACCGTAATGTACAGCGTAGAAGCTTCCAGAATTAAAGTTTGTTAGAGTTTGTTACACCGGATCAAAACTGTATATAAAGAGAAACGAGAACAAAAAGGAGAGAGAGCGCGAGCATGAGTCAGCAAGAAAGTGCGTGAGTAGAGCGCATCATATGAATAGAGCGCATATAGAAATCAAGAATAGGTTTAGAAGACGCCAGAGATTGCGTACGTAAAGATGAATAACAGAAACCTGAAATGTCAGGTATTCATCTGAGAGAGATGGTAAGAAGAAACTACTCAGTGTAGGAGAGTTTCCATAGCTTGAGCAAGAAGAGGCCAAGCTAGTTTTTGTACTCATCTTCTCTAATAGAAAACACATGTTCATGCGGAAGCTTGCGCGCATTCTTCGTATGTGAAGAAATTTGAATATTTTCTTGTTACAATATAAAGTTAGTTAACAGTTACAGTTTTCTTAGTAAACGAATGTTTTGATCAATTATAGTTCCTTCAATAAACGTATTTTTCGGTCAGTTACAGTTTTCTCAGTAAACGTGTTTTCCGGTAGAACAACGAAGTTTATCTCGCAGAATAAATTAAAACTTTGTATGAGAGAGCTTATCTTGTAGCTAGACATCTCTACTATCAGTTTATCAAAGATTTCGGTGAAATGGATATGTTTACACAGTACAAAGTCTGACCGGAAAGAGGCATTCTGAACTGGTGAAGTTTTTCCTTAAACTTCAGAAAGAGTTCATTCAGTGAAGGAAGTTCACGCATCACTTCCTTACTTCTTCTATATTCACTTGAAGTGATTACAAATAGAATCGCAGTTGATTCCGGTAAGATTCCGGTATAATTACAGTGACAGTCTGGTGACAGTCTGGTGAAGTTCGAGTGAACTTCTCAGTAAATTCAAAACGTAGTCTTATGTGTTGAGTGACAGTAACTTTGCTAAGCTACTGCTTGTTGATGTATGAAACACCACAAGAAATGAATTAATGTGACACTAGAACACCTCTATGGTCACCATTAACTCATTGCCACTCCAAACTTTGAGAAATGATAGCCTAAAGTGAGAACTTTGCTTCTACAGAAATTCCTAGTCACCGAAATGACATACCTTCAGTATTTTGTTGATTTCTCCTAGCTCAAGTATTATTTCTCCATGAAACTTCTCAGGCTAAAACTAGAAGAGTAGAGCTTTCCAACAAGCTATCATATGCATCAAACGGATCTCTAGAACTCAAGTTATGGCCTTCACAAGATGACCGTGTATGACCTTCCAAAACTGGAATTTTTTCTTGTTTTAGTAATCCTGGTGTCCAAAAATAAAAAATTCGATGCCTGGCATCGAATTTCAGTCCAAGTCGATGCCGGGCATCGACTTTGGGCTTTTTTTGGCTATTTTTCTGCACCAGAAACACTCTATTTTACACACACATGAAGAAGATGACTTATATGCTAGAAGTCGATGCCGGGCATCCATTTTATGCTGGAACTCGATGCCAGGCATCGAGTTGCTCCACAAACTTCATATTTTTAGAAGATTCAACAACAGTTAACACACAGAGAATGAAAAAATGACTTATCAGCCAAGATTCGATGCCAGGCATCGAATTGCTCAGAAAACTTGAACTTTTGAATTCATCACACAGTAGGCAAGCATGGAGATGATGGAGAGAGACTCATACACAGAACTTTACTCAGTTCTTTCTCATAACTATAAAAAACTCAGAAGTTTTTACAGTTGCTTTCTCACTCAGAGAAGCACGACTATACACAGTCGTATAAAATGAACTCCTTCTTCTACTTCTTCTTTCTGTCTCTCTCTCCGCGTCAGTTGATACAAACTAACTTATATAGATTTTCGTATTCTCGTGATTTTAAAAAACTTCTAGAACTAAAGTGAACTAACTTTACAAATATGATACACTTGTGAATTTGTCCCTTCACATAGGCATGGTGTTTTCTTCCTAAGATTTGACCTTCAAATATATGTCCAATTAGTGAGTGTTTCTCCAACAACTCCCCCTCAATCACTATTTGACAATCCCTGTTTCTTCATATCATCTTCTTTTCTTTTACTCCTGCCATGCTTTTGAATCTGCTGGTCTTCACACCATCCAAGCTCTTTGTCATTATGTCTGCTATCTAATCTTTAGTAGAAATGTACTCCACTTCAATCTCCTTCTCCATTACCTTTTCTCTGAGAAAATGATAATGTATCTCTATGTGCTTTGTCGTTGCATGAAATACTGGATTTGCTGCAAGATAAAGTGAACTCATATTATCTCCATGTATTGTAGGTGTACCTTGATCAATACCTAAGCTCTTGAACAATGTCTGCATCCATATGACTTCCTTAGCTGCTTCCACAAGTCCTTTGTATTCTGCTTCAGTTGATGATAATGCTACTGTATGTTGTTTCTTTGAACACCAACTTACAAGCTTATCACCAATGTATATCATGTAACCATGAGTTGATCTTCTGTCATCCTGGTTACCTGCCCAATCTGAATCACTATAGGCTCTCAACTTCAAATCTGATGTAAAAGGATAATATAATCCTTCCTTTATAGTTCCTTTGATATATCTGAGAACACTTTGACCTGCAATCCAATGTGGGTCCTTTGGACAATGCATGAATTGTGACAAAACTCCCACTGCATAACTAAGATCAGGTCTTGTTAGTGTAGCATAAATCAAACTACCCACAAGAGATTGATACTTCCTCATATCTTTGTAGTCTGCACCATCATATTTACTGAGCTTGTGATTAACTTCAAGTGGAGTTGAAGCTTCTCTGCAATTTTCCATATCAAACTTCTTCAACAAGTTCAGAAGATACCTTTCTTGTGACACATATATGCCATGATCTGTATAAGTAACTTCCATTCCAAGAAAGTATGATAACTTTCCTAGGTCACTGATCTTGAATTCCTTTTCAAGTAATCTCTTTACCTTTTTGATTCCTTCATCTGAAGTACCTGTGATTATAATGTCATCTACATAAATACAAATGTAGATTGTACCTTCCTCTGTTCTTCTGATAAGTAGACTTGGGTCTGCTTTTGAACTTTGATATCCAAGATCATTGAGATACTTCACCAGTCTATAGTTCCAAGCTCTTGGAGCTTGCTTCAATCCATACAATGCTCTTCTCAACCTGCAAACAAAATTTGGATACCTGGAATCTATAAACCCTTGAGGTTGTTCCATGTATACCTCATCTGATATGTATCCATTCAAGAATGCATTTTTTATATCCAATTGACTTAGAGTCCATCCTTTTGAAGCTGCAATAGCAATGATTGTCCTTATAGTTGACATCTTAGCTACGGGACTGAATGTCTCATCATAATCTATGCCATAGGTCTGGGCATAGCCTTTCACCACCAATCTAGCTTTGTATCTGGCTATACTTCCATCTGCAAGCTTCTTCACTTTATAAACCCATTTATTTCCAATAACTTTCTTACCATTTGGTTTAGGAACAAGTTCCCATGTCTTGTTCTCCTCCAGTGCATTGAACTCTTCCTTCATTGCTTCTTCCCATTGCTTCTTACCTTTAGCTTCATCATAGTTCTGAGGTTCTTCAGCATCTTTGACCATATATGCATAGTTCTTCTGAGTTATGTAAGAAGTATCATAAGAATACCTTTCTGGTTGTCTTCTAGTCCTGCTTGACCTTCTTGGTTCACATTCTTCATATGTGTCTGGATACACTTCTTCATCAAATATAGGAGCTTCTTCATTCCTTCTTGTTAATCCACTTCTGGATGTACTTGCTTGCATATAGTCTTCATCTCTATTCACCTGCACAATTGATTTTCCTTTCTCACATCTTCTTACCTCTTCTTCAAATTCCTCAGCTGTATTACTTTGATCTGCATACCAACTTTTCTGTTCATCAAATGTAACATCTCTAGAAACAATAAATTGTTTGGTTAGAGGATTCCACAACCTGTAACCCATCTGCTTTTCATCATAACCAATGAACACATATTTTTCTACCTTTGGTTCAAGTTTATGCCTATCCTGTGATGGCACATAAGCATATGCAATTGATCCAAACACTCTACAATGATCTAGTGTTGGTTTCTTACCCCACCAAGCTTCATATGGAGTCATTCCATTCAGAGCTGCACATGGTAATCTATTCACAAGATATGTAGCTGTATTTACAGCCTCAGCCCAAAGATAATTTGGACAGTTCTTCTCCTTTAGCATAGCTCTAGCAAACTCAACCAAAGTCCTGTTCCTTCTTTCTGCTACACCATTTTGTTGTGGTGTATACCTGCAAGTTATTTCTCTCTTAATACCTGCATTCCAAAGATAATCATTGAACTCTTGGGAGAAATATTCTCCCCCTCCATCAGACCTCAGTCTCTTAAGCTTTTGACCTGTGACTCTCTCTGCATATGCATGAAAATGCTTGAAAGCTCCAAACACTTCTGATCTTTCCTTCAAAACATATAATGTTATCCATCTTGTAGCATCATCAATAAAAAGAACATAGTACCTTGAGCCACTGATAGATCCTTCTTTTGTTGGTCCCCATACATCTGTATGAATGAGCTCAAGTACTCCATCATGTTTGAATCCTTTCTTTTGAAATGGTAACCTGTGTGCTTTACCCATTTGACATGCTTCACATTTATAAACCATATGTTGACTTTGCACATTTGGTAATCCTAGTACAGACTGATTAGCAACCATAGCTTTAATTCCTCTTTCATTGACATGACCTAATCTCTTAGGCCAGAGATCAAGTTCTGTAATCACTGCTTCACCATGTGTGAGCAAAGCTTGACCAATGTTCCCTTGCACTCTTAAAGTAAAGAGTCTACCTTCTTTCTTACCAGAGACAATCTGATTATATCCATTCTCTGGATCTTCCACAAAAACTCCTTCATTTGTAAATGTGACTTGAAAACCTTTTTCAACTATCTGTCCCACACTAATCAAGTTTTTAGGTATTGTTGGAACATACAAAACATTGGTTAGAAAATCTGCTCCACTCTTGCATTTCACTTTTCCAATTGAATGTACACTATGTCTTGTATTATCACCAGTTTGAACTGTGTGACTAGAAATGCCTTTTTCCAATTCTGACATCAATTCTATATTTCCTGACAAATGATTAGAACATCCAGAGTCAATGTAAAATACCTTTAGATCTTCTTTATCTCATGTGTTGATTGAATTCATCATCAATGATGTATGACTTTCATTCTGTGTGTCATTTGCATAGTTGTAGTAGGTGGTATTGTAGGATTGATTCTGTCCCCAACTTCTTCCTCCACCTCTACCATAGCCTCCTCTTTGATAATCCACAGATCCAGCAAGCCTTCTTGTTATTATTTTGATTACCTCTACCTCTTCCAAAACCTCTTGGTCTTCCTCTGCCAGTGCCTTTACCTCTTGCATAATAAGCTTGAGAACTAGACTCCTCTTCATCCTTTGCTTTACCTTTATCTCCTTTCTTCTTGTTCTTCATGTACATTGCAGAACTTTGTTCTTTATCTCCATCTCCCTTCAAGTCTTGCTCATATGTGAGCATCAAACCAAGCAACTGGTTCAAATCAGGAACATAATGATTTAATGAAAGTTCTGTTGATAAGACAAAAGGTTTCCACCTTTCATCCCCTCTCAAACCTGCAAGTAGTTGAGCAATCAATCTGTGATCTTCAACATCTTCATCTATGGATCCAAGACTATCTGCTAGATCCTTCATCTTAGTGACATAATCACTAATACTTTGACTTGGCTTCTTCTTGAATGTTGTAAACTCTGACCATAGACTTGCTTTCCTTGCTTTGGTAGTACTTTGGAAATGATACTCCAATGCATTCCATATATCTTCAGATGACTCCAATCCTCTGATGTGTGGTAGCAAATGATCAGAGATTGTATTGTAGATGTATGCTTTTGCACTTGCATCCTTCTTCTACCAATGCTTTAAAGCATCAACTTCCTCTTTCTTTGGTCGGCTTTCATCTTCAAATACTGGCTTCTCTTCTTCACCTGTAACATATATCATGAGATCCTTACTCATAAGTAAGGCTTCCATTCTCATTACCCATGCGGGGTAATTATCTCTGTCCAGTTTGTCAATGGAGATATGATCTGCTATAGTTCTTTCCTTCTGCTGCAACCTGCGAGCTTAAAGGATAAAGGATAATACCTTTTGAAGTTCTTTTTGTATGAGGATACTTTTGAAGTAGCCTTTTGATGCCTTGTGTCTTCAAATGCTTCACCTTTCAAACTTTACTGGAAAACTTTACAAAACTTCTCGTACCTTTGTCGTCTTCTACTCTCGAGAATCTTTCTGCTCTGATACCACTTGTTGATGTATGAAACACCACAAGAAATGAATTAATGTGACACTAGAACACCTCTATGGTCACCATTAACTCATTGCCACTCCAAACTTTGAGAAATGATAGCCTAAAGTGAGAACTTTGCTTCTACAGAAATTCCTAGTCACCAAAATGACATACCTTCAGTATTTTGTTGATTTCTCCTAGCTCAAGTATTATTTCTCCATGAAACTTTATAGGCTAAAACTAGAAGAGTAGAGCTTTCCAACAAGCTATCATATGCATCAAACGGATATCTAGAACTCAAGTTATGGCCTTCACAAGATGACCCTGTATGACCCTCCAAAACTGGAATTTTTTCTTGTTTTAGTAAAATCCTGATGTCCAAAAATAAAAAATTCGATGCCTGGCATCGAATTTCAGTCCAAGTCAATGCCGGGCATCGACTTTGGGCTTTTTTTGGCTATTTTTTTGCACCAGAAACACTCTATTTTACACACACATGAAGAAGATGACTTATATGCTAGAAGTCGATGCCGGGCATCCATTTTATGTTGGAACTCGATGCCAGGCATCGAGTTGCTCCACAAACTTCATATTTTTAGAAGATTCAACAACAATTAACACACAGAGAATGAAAAAATGACTTATCAGCCAAGATTCGATGCCAGGCATCGAATTGCTCAGAAAACTTGGATTTTTGAATTCATCACACAGTAGGCAAGCATGGAGATGATGGAGAGAGACTCATACACAGAACTTTACTCAGTTCTTTCTTATAACTATAAAAAACTCAGAAGTTTTTACAGGTGCTTTCTCACTCAGAGAAGCACGACTATACACAGTCGTATAAAATGAACTCCTTCTTCTACTTCTTCTTTCTGTCTCTCTCTCCGCGTCAGTTGATACAAACTAACTTATATAGATTTTCGTATTCTCATGATTTTAAAAAACTTCTAGAACTAAAGTGAACTAACTTTACAAATATGATACACTTGTGAATTTGTCCCTTCACATAGGCATGGTGTTTTCTTCCTAAGATTTGACCTTCAAATATATGTCCAATTAGTGAGTGTTTCTCCAACACTGCTGATTATAGAGGTGTTCTAATATCGCTCTAGCTTAGTCAAACTCCGGTGGCGCGGCGAATTCTGCAGGTTTGACAAGGTTCAAGCCTTTGTCGCGTTAACCCCAACAAGTGGTATCAGAGCAGGTTAACCACAACAAGTGGTATCAGAACAAGAAAAAGTTCTGAAGAGCAAAAAAGATTTCTCAGAAGAAGAAACGGAAAGAGAATTTGAAGAATTCTCATAAAGGAAGGTGAAAGCTAACAAACGGCATCAAGAAACGTTCCGAAGTCAATTTCAAGGGCAAAGGTTTGTAAAAGGTAAAACCTTTTAACATTACACTCACCGAAAGTAACAGAAACAAGAAGATTATGGCAGATCATGTTTCTATTGACAAATTGGGCAGAGATAATTATCCCGCATGGGTAATGCACATGGAGGCCTTACTTATGAGTAAGGACTTAATGATCTATGTGACCGGAGAAGAAAAGAAGCCGACTTTCAAAGATGATAGTCAAGCGAAAAAAGAATAATTAGAAGCCTTGAAGCTGTGGCACAAGAAAGATGCAACGACAAGAGCTTACATTTATAATACCGTTACAGACCATCTACTACGGCACATTAGAGGTCTGGAGAAAGCGAAGGACATATGGAGTGCGTTGGAATATCCTTTCCAAAACACTACGAAAGCTAGGAAGGCTAGCTTATGGTCCGAATTCACAACGTTCAAAAAGAAGTCGAATCAAAGCATTAGTGACTATGTTACTAAAATGAAGGATCTAGCAGATAGTCTTGGATCCATAAATGAAGATGTCGAAGATCACAGATTGATAGCGCAAGTGCTCACAGGTTTGAGAGGAGATGAAAGGTGGAAACCTTTTGTACTCTCAACCGAACTTTCTTTAAATCATTTTGTACCAGATTTAAATCAGTTGCTTGGTTTGATGCTCACATATGAGCAAGACCTGAAAGGAGATGGAGATAAAGGACAAAGTTCTGCAATGTACATGAAGAACAAGAAGAAAGGAGATAAAGGCAAGTCAAAAGATGAAGAAGAGTCGAGTTCTCAGGCTTATTATGCAAGAGGTAAAGGCACCGGCAGAGGAAGAGCAAGAGGTTTTGGAAGAGGAAGAGGTAGTCAGAATATCAACAAGAAGGCTTGCTGGATTTTTGGATTAAGTAATCATCTGGCCCATGATTGTTGGCACAATCAACAAGGATCAAATCAAAATCAGAACAGTAATAACTGAGGCAGAAGCGGAAGATATCAGAGTAATTTTCAAAGAGGTAGACAGAATCAAAGAGGAGGCTATGGTAGAGGTGGAGCAAGAAGTTGGGGACCGAATCAATCCTACAACACCACCTACAACAACGACGCAAATGACACACAGAATGAAAGTCATACATCATTGATGATGAACTCAATCAGCACATCAGATAATGAAGATCTAAAGGTATTTTACATTGATTCTGGATGTTCTAATCATTTGTGAGGAAATATAGAACTGATGTCAGAACTAGAAAAAGGTAGTTCCAGTCATACTGTTCACACAGGTGACAATACGAGACATAGTGTACATTCAATTGGAAAAGTGAAATGTAAGAGTGGAGCAGATTTGCTAACCAATGTGTTGTATGTTCCAACAATACCTAAAAATTTGATTAGTGTGGGACACATAGTTGAGAAAGGTTTTCAGGTCAGATTTACAAATGAAGGAGTATTTGTAGAAGATCCCGACAATGGATATCATTAGATCGTCTCAGGTAAGAAGGAAGGTAGACTCTTTACTTTAAAAGTACAAGGGAACATTGGTCAAGCGTTGCTCACACATGGTGAAAAGGTGATTAGAGAACTTGATCTCTGGCATAAGAGATTAGGTCATTTTAATGAAAGAGAAATAAAAACTATGATTTCAAATCAGTCAGCACTGGGATTACCGAATGTACAGAACCAACATATGATGCATAAGTGCGAAGCACGTCAGATGGGAAAAGCCCATAGGTTACCTTTCTAGAAGAAAGGATTCAAACATGATGGAGTACTTGAACTCATTCATACAGATGTATGGGGTCCAACAAAAGAAGGATCTATCAGCGGATCGAGGTATTATGTTTTATTCATTGATGATGCTACAAGATGGATAACTCTTTATGTTTTGAAAGAGAAATCAGAAGTGTTTGGATCTGTCAGGCATTTTCATGCATATGCTGAAAGACTCACATGTCGAAAGCTTAAGAGACTGAGGTTTGATGGAGGGGGAGAATACTTCTCCCGAGAGTTCAATGATTATCTTTGGAATGCAGGTATCAAGAGAGAAATAACCTGCAGGTATACACCACAACAAAATGGTGTAGCAGAAAGAAGGAAGCGAGATCTAGTTGAGTTTGCACGAGCTATGCTAAAAGAAAAAGATTGTCCAACTTATCTTTGGGCTGAAGCTGTAAATACAGCTACATACTTGGTAAACAGATTACCGTGTACAGCTTTAGATGGAATGACCCCTTATGAAGCTTGGTGGGGAAAGTCATTCAACGAAAGAATTTGAAGAAGAGGTAAGAAGAAAAGAGAAAGGGAAATCAATCGTGCAAGTGAATAGAGATGAAGATTATATGCAAGCAAGTACGTCTAGAAATGGATTAACAAGAAGGAATGAAGAAATTCCTATATTTGATGAAGAAGTGTATTCAGACACTTATGAAGAGTGTGAACCAAGAAGGTCAAGCAGGACTAGAAGACAACCAGAAAGGTATTCTTATGATACTTCGTACATAACTCAGAAAAATTATGCATATATGGTCAAAGATGATGAAGAACCTCAGAACTATGATGAAGCTTTTGGCAAGAAGCAATGGGAAGAAGCAATGGAAGAAGAGGTCAACGCACTGGAAGAGAACAAGACATGGGAGCTTGTTCCTAAACCAAATGGTAAGAAAGTGATTGGAAATAAATGGGTTTTCAAAGTTAAGAAACTTGCACATGGAAGGATAGCCAGATACAAAGCTAGAATGGTTATCAAGGGCTATGCTCAGACGCATGGCATAGATTATGATGAGACGTTTAGTCCGGTGGCAAGGATGTCAACCATAAGGACAATGATTGCTATAGCAGCATCAAAAGGATGGAAGCTAAGTCAACTAGATATAAAGAATGCATTTTTGAATGGATATATATCAGAAGAAGTCAAATTAGTGATTGAGGGGGAGCTGTTGAAGAATCACTCACAAATTTGACATACAGACAGTCATAAAGATTAAGAAAGATAAAGAGAAGCAGAATCAAAGTAATCAGAAAATCAAAGCCTTAGTGAAGGGACAAATTCACAACCGTAATGTACAGCGCAGAAGCTTCCAGAATTAAAGTTTGTTAGAGTTTGTTACACCGGATCAAAACTGTATATAAAGAGAAACGAGAACAAAAAGGAGAGAGAGCGCGAGCATGAGTGAGCAAGAAAGTGCGTGAGTAGAGCGCATCGTATGAATAGAGCGCATATAGAAATCAAGAATAGGTTTAGAAGACGCCAGAGATCACGTATGTAAAGATGAATAACAGAAACCTGAAATGTCAGGTATTCATCTGAGAGAGATGGTAAGAAGAAACTACTCAGTGTAGGAGAGTTTCCATAGCTTAAGCAAGAAGAGGCCAAGCTAGTTTTTGTACTCATCTTCTCTAATAGAAACCACATATTCATGTGGAAGCTTGCGCGCATTCTTCGTATGTGAAGAAATTTGAATATTTTCTTGTTACGGTATAAAGTTAGTTAACAGTTACAGTTTTCTTAGTAAACGAATGTTTCGATCAATTACAGTTCCTTCAGTAAACGTATCTTTCGGTCAGTTATAGTTTTCTCAGTAAACGTGTTTTCCGGTAGAACAACGAAGTATACCTCGCAGAATAAATTAAAGCTTTGAATGAGAGATAGCTTATCTTGTAGCTAGACATCTCTACTATCAGTTTATTAAAGATTTCGGTGAAATGGATATGTACACACAGTACAAAGTCTGACCGGAAAGAGGCATTCTGAACTGGTGAAGTTTTTCCTTAAACTTCAGAAAGAGTTCATTCAGTGAAGGAAGTTCACGCATCACTTCCTTACTTCTTGTATATTCACTTGAAGTGATTACAAATAGAATCGCAGTTGATTCCGGTAAGATTCCGGTATAATTACAGTGACAGTCTGGTGATAGTCCGGTGAAGTTCCAGTGAATTTCTCAGTAAATTCAAAACGCAGTCTTATATGTTGAGTGAGAGTAACTTTGCTAAGCTACTGCTGATTATAGAGGGTTTCTAATATCGCTCTAGCTTAGTCAAACTCCAGTGGCACGACAAATTTCGCAGGCTTAGCCTTTGTCGCGTTAACCCCAACAAGTGGTATCAGAGCAGGTTAACCACAACAAGTGGTATTAGAACAAGAAAAAGTTCTGAGGAGTAGAAAAGGTTTCTCAGAAGAAGAAACAGAAAGAGAATTTGAAGAATTCTCATAAAGGAAGGTGAAATCTAACAAACGGCATCAAGAAACGTTCCGAAGTCAATTTCAAGGGCAAAGGTTTGTAAAAGGTAAAACCTTTTAACATTACACTCACCGGAAGTAACAGAAACAAGAAGATTATGGCAGATCATGTTTCTATTGACAAATTGGACAGAGATAATTATCCCGCATGGGTAATGTGAATGGAAGCCTTACTTATGAGTAAGGACTTAATGATGTATGTGACCGGAGAAGAAAAGAAGCCGACTTTCGAAGATGATAGACAACCGAAAAAAGAAGAATTAGAAGCCTTGAAGCTGTGGTAGAAGAAAGATGCAATGGCAAGAGCTTACATTTATAATACCGTTACAGACCATCTACTACCGCACATTAGATGTCTGGAGAAAGCGAAGGACATATGGAGTGCGTTGGAAGATCATTTCAAAAACACTACGAAAGCTAGGAAGGCTAGCTTATGGTCCGAATTCACAACGTTCAAAAAGAAGTCGAATCAAAGCATTAGTGACTACGTTACTAAAATGAAGGATCTAGCAGATAGTCTTGGATCCATAAATGAAGATGTCGAAGATCACAGATTGATAGCGCAAGTGCTCACAGGTTTGAGAGGAGATGAAAGGTGGAAACCTTTTGTACTCTCAACCGAACTTTCTTTAAATCATTTTGTACCAGATTTAAATCAGTTGCTTGGTTTGATGCTCACATATGAGCAAGACCTGAAAGGAGATGGAGATAAAGGACAAAGTTCTGCAATGTACATGAAGAACAAGAAGAAAGGAGATAAAGGCAAGTCAAAAGATGAAGAAGAGTTGAGTTCTCAGGCTTATTATGCAAGAGGTAAAGGCACCGGCAGAGGAAGAGCAAGAGGTTTTGGAAGAGGAAGAGGTAGTCAGAATATCAACAAGAAGGCTTGCTGGATTTGTGGATTAAGTAATCATCTGGCTCATGATTGTTGGCACAATCAACAAGGATCAAATCAAAATCAGAACAGTAATAACAGAGGCAGAAGCGGAAGATATCAGAGTAATTTTGAAAGAGGTAGACAAAATCAAAGAGGAGGCTATGGTAGAGGTGGAGCAAGAAGTTGGGGACCGAATCAATCCTACAACACCACCTACAACAACTACGCAAATGACACAAAGAATGAAACTCATACATCATTGATGATGAACTCAATCGGCACATTAGATAATGAAGATCTAAAGGAATTTTACATTGATTCTGGATGTTCTAATCATTTGTCAGGAAATATAGAACTGATGTTAGAACTAGAAAAAGGTAGTTCCAGTCATACTGTTCAAACAGGTGACAATACGAGACATAGTGTACATTCAATTGGAAAAGTGAAATGTAAGAGTGGAGCAGATTTGCTCACCAATGTGTTGTATGTTCCAACAATACCTAAAAATTTGATTAGTGTGGGACAGATAGTTGAGAAAGGTTTTCAGGTAAGATTTACAAATGAAGGAGTATTTGTAGAAGATCCGTAGAATGGATATCATCAGATCGTCTCAGGTAAGAAGGAAGGTAGACTCTTTACTTTAAAAGTACAAGGGAACATTGGTCAAGCGTTGCTCACACATGGTGAAAAGGTGATTACAGAACTTGATCTCTTGCAGAAGAGATTAGGTCATTTTAATGAAAGAGGAATAAAAACTATGATTTCAAATTAGTCAGCACTGGGATTACCGAATGTACAGAACCAACATATGGTTGATAAGTGCGAAGCATGTCAGATGGGAAAAGCCCACAGGTTACCTTTCCAGAAGAAAGGATTCAAACATGATGGAGTACTTGAACTCATTCATACAGATGTATGGGGTCCAACAAAAGAAGGATTTATCAACGGATCGAGGTATTATGTTTTATTGATTGATGATGCTACAAGATGGATAACTCTTTATGTTTTGAGAGAGAAATCAGAAGTGTTTGGAGCTTTTAGGCATTTTCATGCATATGCTGAAAGACTCACAGGTCGAAAGCTTAAGAGACTGAGGTTTGATGGAGGGGGAGAATACTTCTCCCGAGAGTTCAATAATTATCTTTGGAATGCAGGTATCAAGAGAGAAATAACCTGCAGGTATACACCACAACAAAATGGTGTAGCAGAAAGAAGGAAGCGAGCTCTAGTTGAGTTTGCACGAGCTATGCTAAAAGAAAAAGATTGTCCAAATTATCTTTGGGTTGAAGCTGTAAATACAGCTACATACTTGGTAAACAGATTATTGTGTACAACTTTAGATGGAATGACCCCTTATGAAGCTTGGTGGGGAAAGAAACCAACACTTGATCATTGCAAGGTGTTTGGATCAGTAGCTTATGCTTATGTACCATCACAACTCAGACATAAGCTTGAACCAAAAGCAGAGAAATATGTCTTCGTCGGATATGATGAAAAGCAGATGGGTTACAGGTTATGGAGTCCTCTAACAAAACAGTTCACTGTTTCCAAAGATGTTACATTTGATGAGCAGAAAAGCTGGTGTGCAGATCAAAGTCATACAACGGAAGAAGAGGTAAGAAGAAAAGAGAAAGGGAAATCAATCGTGCAGGTGAATAGAGATGAAGATTATATGCAAGCAAGTACGTCTAGAAATGGATTAACAAGAAGGAATGAAGAAATTCCTATATTTGATGAAGAAGTGTATTCAGACACTTATGAAGAGTGTGAACCAAGAAGGTCAAGCAGGACTAGAAGACAACCAGAAAGGTATTCTTATGATACTTCGTACATAACTCAGAAAAATTATGCATATATGGTCAAAGATGCTGAAGAACCTCAGAACTACGATGAAGCTTTTGGCAAGAAGCAATGAAAGAAGAGTTCAACGCATTGGAAGAGAACAAGACATGGGAACTTGTTCCTAAACCAACTAGTAAGAAAGTGATTGGAAATAAATGGGTTTTCAAAGTTAAGAAACTTGTAGATGGAAGGATAGCCAGATACAAAGCTAGACTGGTTATCAAGGGCTATGCTCAGACGCATGGCATAGATTATGATGAGACGTTTAGTCCGGTGGCAAGGATGTCAACCATAAGGACAGTGATTGCTATAGCAGCATCAAAAGGATGGAAGCTAAGTCAGCTAGATATAAAGAATGCATTTCTGAATGGATATATATCATACAAAGTCTATATGGAACAACCTGAAGGGTTTGTAAGTTCCAGATATCCAAATTTTGTTTGGAGATTAAGAAAAGCACTTTATGGACTGAAGCAAGCTCCAAGAGCTTGGAATTACAGGCTTATGAAATATCTCAATGAACTTGGATACCAAAGTTCGAAGGCAGATGCAAGTCTACTCATCAAAAGAACAGAAGAAGGTATGATCTACAATTGTATTTATGTAGATGACATTATAATCACATGTACATCAGATGAAGGAATTAAAGAAGTGAAGAGATTGTTTGAAAAGGAGTTTAAGATCAGTGATCTAGGAAAGTTATCATATTTTCTTGGAATGGAAATCACATACACAAATCATGGTGTATATGTTTCGCAAGAAAGGTATCTCCTAAAATTACTGAAGAAGTTTAATATGGACAATTGCAGAGAAGCTTCAACACCGCTTGAAGTAAATCATAAACTCAGCAAATATAGTGGTGCAGAGTTTAAAGATAGGAGGAAGTATCAGTCGTTAGTGGGAAGTCTAATTTATGCTACGCTAATGAGACCGGATCTTAGTTATGTAGTGGGAGTTCTCTCACAGTTCATGCATTGTCCGAAGGATCAACATTGGGTTGCAGGACAAAGAGTTCTTAGATATATCAAAAGAACTATAAAGGAAGGATTTTATATTATCCCTTTACATTAGATATAAAGTTGAGAGCGTTCAATGACTCAGATTGGGCAGGAAGTCAAGATGACAAAAGATCAACACATGGGTATATGATATACCTAGGAGATAAGCTAGTGAGCTGGTGTTCAAAGAAACAACACACAGTGGCTCTATCGTCAACAGAAGCCGAATATAAAGGACTTGTAGAAGAAGCTAAAGAAGTAATATGGATGCAGAACTTGTTCAAAAGCATGGGTATTGATCAAGGTATACCTATCATACATGGAGATAATATGAGCTCGTTGTATCTTGCAGCAAATCCAGTATTTCATGCAAGAACAAATCACATAGAAATTCAGTATCATTTCCTGAGGGAAAAAGTGATGGAGAAGGAGATAGAAATAGTGTACACTCCGACAAAAGATCAGATTGCAGATATTTTGACAAAGAGCTAGGATGGAACAAAAATAAGCAGATTCAAAGAAATGGCAGGTATAAAAGAAAGAAAAATATATGAAAGACAGGAAGAGTCAAATTAGTGGTGAGGGGGAGCTGTTGAAGAATCACTCACAAATTTGACATACAGACAGTCATAAAGACAAAGAAAGATAAAGAGAAGCAGAATCAAAGTAATCAGAAAATCAAAGCCTTTGTGAAGGGACAAATTCACAACCGTAATGTACAACGCAGAAGCTTCCAGAATTAAAGTTTGTTAGAGTTTGTTACACCGGATCAAAAGTGTATATAAAGAGAAACGAGAACAAAAAGGAGAGAGAGCGCGAGCATGAGTGAGCAAGAAAGTGCGTGAGTAGAGCGCATTGTATGAATAGAGTGCATATAGAAATCAAGAATAGGTTTAGAAGACGCCAGAGATCACGTATGTAAAGATGAATAACAGAAACCTGAAATGTCAGGTATTCATCTGAGAGAGATGGTAAGAAGAAACTACTCAGTGTAGGAGAGTTTCCATAGCTTGAGCAAGAAGAGGCCAAGCTAGTTTTTGTACTCATCTTCTCTAATAGAAAACACATGTTGATGTGGAAGCTTGTGTGCATTCTTCGTATGTGAAGAAATTCGAATATTTTCTTGTTACGGTATAAAGTTAGTTAACAGTTACAGTTTTCTCAGTAAACGAATGTTTCAATCAATTATAGTTCCTTCAGTAAACGTATTTTTCAGGTAAACGTGTTTTCAGGTAGAACAATGAAGTATATCTCGCAGAATAAATTAAAGCTTTGTATGGTAGCTAGACATCTCTACTATCAGTTTATCAAAGATTTCGGTGAAATGGATATGTACACACAATACAAAGTCTGACCGGAAAGAGGCATTCTCAACTGGTGAAGTTTTTCCTTAAACTTCAGAAAGAGTTCATTCAGTGAAGGAAGTTCACGCATCACTTCCTTACTTCTTGTATATTCACTTGAAGTGATTACAAATAGAATCGCAGTTGATTCCGATAAGATTCCGGTATAATTACGGTGACAGTCTGGTGACAGTCCGGTGAAGTTCCAGTGAATTTCTCAGTAAATTCAAAACACAGTCTTATATGTTGAGTGACAGTAACTTTGCTAAGCTACTGCTGATTATAGAGGTGTTCTAATATCGCTCTAGCTTAGTCAAACTCCGGTGGCGCGACGAATTCCGCAGGCTTGACAAGGTTCGAGCCTTTGTCGCGTTAACCCCAACAACTTCCACCTATCTCGACACTCCCAAGTATCGCGACACTTCCACCTATCACGACACTTTCACCTATCGCGACACTTCGACCTATCGTGACACTTCCACCTATCGTGACACTTCCACCTATCGTGACACCTCGACCTATCGTGACACTTCCACCTATCATGACACCTCCACCTATCGCGACACATCAACTCGACCTATCGCGATACACCGACTTAACACATGAATTTTTAGGGTGAACTAATTGATTGAACTGAGGTACTTTTGGGCTTAAATCTTGGGCACATTGGTATAATATTAGAGCCTTAGAAGTGGGCAAAATACCTAAAAACCAGGGAGGAGTTTCCTGAACCTTGAGAGCCTGTTTTGACCCCTTAGTGCCTGAATGGTCATAACTTCACCATACGAACTCCGATTGATGAGATTTTGGTCTCGTTGGAAAGCTTGTTGAGTTTTAGAACATGTATTTTTAAGTTGGCCTTTAGGTGGGACTAGGTGGTCATAAGATTTTGAGGGTATAGGGAGTTACTCCAAGGGGGGCCTGTAATTATTGATGCGTGTCTTTCAATCCATTATGGTAAAGGAGCTATATTAACTCGTGAGCTTTTGCAGGAACGTTGCGTGCAATCCAGGAAATTCAAAGCAAGCTAGCAAGGGTGAGTACCAAGCTTGGGAGAAGGCTTCCTGGGCTGGTGTAGCAGTCTGAGCAACCAGAGTATTGAGGTTGGAAGTTCTCTCAACCCTCCTTTGTCAATTCCTAGCTTAGGCTAGTACGACTTAGGTGTGGTGATTAATTAGAGCAACGCTAGGCACGAATCAATTCCAAGAGAACTAATCAACTAAGTGCAAGTATTAAGTAGGACTTAAGTACGAAAACCCTAAGGGACAAAAGTAAACTTGAACCGATCAAATATCAAGTGCGAAATTCACTTAAGTAATCCTAACGACGTGATTCCAAACAAGAGCTTAACACAATATTCAACTAAAAAGAACAAAGTGATTGGTACAAATTAACCTGCAACGAGAGTGTACTTGGGACCAAGGGAGTAGAGAAACCAAGCATATGAACCTTAGGTCAGGCAGACACTTAGGCTGAGACTGACAAAGCCTCATATCTTCTGAAGCTAGTGTCAATCACACTACTAGGTCTTGGGCCCAACAGTTGAGTGATTACCCATACACTCCCAAATCAAAAATAGGTGATTCTGAGATGTCCTATAACATGGAGAGATTAGTAGGTAGTTCAAGGGTGGCGTATCTAGAAAAGCCAGAAGGATCTTACAAGACTCAATTGGAATACATCAGGACTAATCGTCTAGGTGCTCGCATCTACGAAGACGGCCTGAGAAGATCTGTGGTCTAGATTAAGAACCCCGATCAACCCTATGGATTAGAACACGTGGTAGTCAAGTTCGAGAATGGAGCATACCTAGATAAAGAAGGGACTATTTATGTAGTCACCACCCTTCCAGATAGAACAGATGAGTTTGGGAATGTGATCACTGAGACCAACATGGGTGATATAGAACAAGGGAACTTAGAGAGAGAGCCAAGAACTCCCCGTGGTAAATCTTTCTTGACCAGGATCATGACTCTAGAGTGGATTCCCCAGGATAATAAAAGTATAGATTTGCTTTTAAACCGAGAAACCGATGAGGCTTTTTGGAGGTATAAGCCTGCCGAGTCTCAAGAAGTAGGTGCTCTCACAATTTATGAGTTTAAAGATCCTGATAGCCCAGGCAAAGTAACCTACCTAGACAATACATTAGAGAGGGTCTTCGTGGTCATTGAGCATGGTAGACACGCCTACACATGGAAGGGTGAATTTGTTTTTCCCCAACCTCGGTCCAATGTGTCCTATAGTCACCAAGGAGTTGGACCTCCCAAGCTCATGGAGCTCAACGAGATAGAAGTAGAGACAGACCTGAAGTAAGCTTTGCCAACCTCTTGGGAAGAGAAATGATGAGAACAGAAACAGACAGAGAAGAAACCGAGAGGCCTAGAGTCCCAAGGAACCAAAGAAATGTTGATGAATTCCCTTTGCCAAGGCTGAGAGAACACACTAGGACCCTGAGACCAACTCAACTGGTGAAGTCCATGAAGAACTTTTTTGATGGCACAGGAGACCCATACAATCATGTAGCTGAATTTAGACAAGTCTTGAGAGCGGAACAAGTGGAGGACCTATTCACGCAATACAATGCTTTTGGTCTAACCCTTAGGAACACTGCCCTTACATGGTTTCAACCCCTGAATGAGAGACAGTTTAGGAGCATAGACCAACTTTTAGAGGCTTTTGTCACTGAATTCTCTAAGAGTGGCATACGGCATAATGTTGGTGCATGTCAATCATCAATTGAAGGATTATGAAGAAATGAAGTCAAGAGATTAAGAAGATAACAAATTCAGAAGTTTGAAGGAAGGACATACTCAGAAATTCAAAGTTATGTACACATATGTACATTAGTTCAGATATAGCTGACTCACACTTATGATTAGTCATAAGTTTGTATATATTTGCCTATAAATAGTTTGAAAGAGTCAGGACATAAGAGAGAGAGACATAGAGAAGAAAGTTGAGATGAGTTAGGAGATGTACATTGTACAAATCATCCATCAGATGTATGAAGGAAATAGATAAGTGAAAAGTTCAGAAATGGCGCGTCGATCTTCTCTGTCATTCTCCTTCTGTGTCTAATCTTTTGAGAAATCCTTTTGCACGTATCTAAGTCAATAGCTAATCTATCTATGACTAAGATTTGAGAGGCTAATTGCAATCAAGCTGAGAGAATTTAGTTTAGGAACATTCATATGTGAAGATGTTCTGAGAGTTGAAAAATTGGCGCAGATTTCATGTTCAGAGAAATGAACATTGCTCAGTGCACAGTGTAAAGTTTTACACAAGTGAGGGCTCAAAATCTAAGTTGGAAGGTAAGCCATCTATGGCTAAAAGATCTTGATCAAACGGGTTCGACATTGGGAGAACTATAGCTAAGAAGTTGCAGGTGTCAAAGTCGCCATTGCAGAGAAGGTGTTTCAGACATAGGTAAAGTGTTTCACACATTTCTCAATGTGTACTCAATCATTTTGAGAAATTTAACTTGGAAAAGTTGCGCAACCTTAAGGCGAAGTATTGTGCAAAGTTTTATTAAAAACTTTATAGGATTGATTAGTCAATGAGTGATTAATCTGCAACAGACTTTCCAGAAATTTCAGTTTTCAACAGTTAGCCAAAATTCTGATAATTTGGTGATTGTTTTCTAAAATTAAGTGGAGTCTGAAGTTGTTCTTGATATAGAGGAGTTCTAAGTTCAAGTACAACTTGTTCTTTTGGAGATTAACACTCTCCATCAGTGGTATCAGAGCAGGATATGTCAAAATTGAAGTGAAGAAGACTCCGACTACTGCAGAAACACAAATCTTTACATCTCGAAGGTGCAAAGGGATAAAGGTTGAAGCAAACTTGAAGGTAGACACATTGAAGCTGTCAAAAGGATAAGAAGAAGTAGATTCAAAGTCAAGGTACATTTATTTCTCATAAAGATTAAAGAATTGGCAATACAGGTAAAGAAACAATGGGAGATAGTCTCCAAATTGAGAAGTTGGATAGAGAGAACTATCCAGCTTGGTCTATGAGAATGGAAGCTCATATGATGAGCAAAGATTTGATAGCATACATTACAGGTGAAGAAGAGAAGCCTAAGTTCAGAGATCCTAGTGTTCCAACTAGGGAAGAATTGTCAGATTTAAAGAATTGGATGAAGAAGGATGCTCAAGCAAGGAGCATAATCTACATGGCAGTCAATGACTATTTGCTTCCTCACATTAGAGGACTTCAAAGTGCAAGTGACATTTGGAATGCTTTGGAAGAGCATTTCCAAAACACAACCAAATCAAGGAAGGCTTCACTATGGGCAGAATTTACTACTTTCAAAAAGAAGGCCTCACAATCAATTTCTGATTATGTGACAAAGATGAAGGACATTGCAGATTCTCTAGGTGCAGTGGATGAAGATATTGAAGAAGATAAATTGGTAAGACAAATTCTCACAGGGCTAAGAGGAGATGAGAAGTGGAAGCCTTTTATTTTGTCTACAGAACTCTCATTAGATCACTTTACTCCTGATTTGAATCAATTGTTAGGTCATATGCTAACTTTTGAGAATGATGTCAAAGGAGATGTTGATAAGAGTGCAGGTCATGCAATGTACTCTAAAGACAAGAAGAAAGCTAACAAAGGAAAACAACAATCAGGTGAAGAAGAAGGTACTTCAAACCAAGCAAATTTCATAAGAGGAAAAGGAAATGGCAGAAGTAGAGGAAGAGGCAGAAACAACAAAGATAATGCAAGAGCTTGTTGGATATGTGGTAAGACCAATCATCTATCTCATGATTATTGGCACAATAATCAGAACAATGGTAATTATCAGAACTTTAATCAAAGAGCAAGAGGTGGTAGATTTCAGAGAGGAAACTTCAGAGGTAGAGGTGGTAGGAATTCTTTTGGAAGAGGTGGAGGAAGAAGCTTCCAAAATCAATCCTATAATAACACCTACTACAACTATGCATCAGATCAGAAGGAGGATTCTACTCTCATTATGAATGCAACATATGAAACCTCACATGAGGACATGAGAGTGTTCTACATTGATTCAGGATGTAGTAATCATTTAAGTGGAAATATTGCTTTGATGACTGATCTAGATCATAATGCAATTAACCATACAGTTCAGACAGGTGATAATACAAAGCATAAGGTAAAGTCAATTGGTTCAGTCAAAGCTAAAGATGGGAGCACTCTTCTGAGTAAGGTTCTTTATGTTCCCACAATTCCAAAGAATTTGATCAGTGTAGGTCAAATTGTGGAAAAAGGATATGAGGTAAGATTCACCAATGATGGAGTCTATGTTGAAGACCCTAGTCAAGGGTATAAACAGGTTGTTACAGGAAAGAAAGAAGGAAGGCTCTTCACATTGAAGGTACAAGGAAATGTTGGACATGCTATGTTCACATATGGAGAGCAGAAGGTGTCAGAATTGGATCTTTGGCACAAAAGACTTGGACACTTCAATGAAAGAGGTATCAAAGACATGATTAATAATGATTCAGTGCTTGGGTTGCCTAACATTGCAGGTCAACACATGACATACAGATGTGAGGCATGTCAATTAGGTAAGGCTCATAAGCAATCCTATTCCAAGCATGGGTTTATGTATTCAGAAAGACTTGAGTTGGTACATACAGATGTGTGGGGTCCTTCAAAGGACTTTAGTATAAATGGTTCAAGATATTATGTCATATATGTTGATGATGCTACCAGATGGATTACAATTTATGTGATTAAAGAAAAATCAGAAGTGTTTAATACATTTAAACACTATCATGCATATGTAGAAAGGATTACAGGTCAAAAATTGAAGAGACTAAGGTCAAATGGAGGGGGAGAGTATTTTTCAAATGAATTCAATGATTACTTGTGGAATGCAGGTATAAAGAGAGAAGTTACTTGCAGGTACTCTCCTCAACAAAATGGTGTAGCAGAAAGGAGAAATAGGACTCTTGTTGAGTTTGCAAGGTCCATGATGAAAGAGAAGAATTGTCCAAATTATTTGTGGGCAGAGGCTGTAAATACAGCTACTTATTTGGTCAATAGATTGCCTTGTAAAGCCTTGCAAGGTATGACACCATATGAAGCTTGGTGGGGTAAGAAACCTACCTTGGATCATTGCAGAATATTTGGATGCTTGGCATATGCATATGTGCCATCCCAATTGAGGCATAAGTTGGAGCCTAAAGCAGAAAAGTATGTATTCATTGGTTATGATGATAAACAAATGGGATACAGGTTGTGGAGTCCATCCACAAAGCAATTTCTTGTATCCAAGGATGTTACATTTGATGAGCAAGGTACTTGGTATGCAGGTAAATATAATATACATGCAGATGTTGAAGAAGTAGTGGATCAAAGGAAAGGTAAAGCAAAGATTCAATTACTTGATGAAAGTGAGAATAATGAAGTACAGGTTGAAGTTGAAGAGAGGCCAAGGTTTGATCCAGAATGTGATGAACCAGAGACTTCAAAAAGTTCAGAAGTTATGATTAGTCATAAGTTTGTATATATTTGCCTATAAATAGTTTGAAAGAGTCGGGACATAAGAGAGAGAGACATAGAGAAGAAAGTTGAGATGAGTTAGGAGATGTACATTGTACAAATCATCCATCAGATGTATGAAGGAAATAGATAAGTGAAAAGTTCAGAAATGGCGCGTCGATCTTCTCTGTCATTCTCCTTCTGTGTTTAATCTTTTGAGAAATCCTTTTGCACGTATCTAAGTCAATAGCTAATCTATCTATGACTAAGATTTGAGAGGCTAATTGCAATCAGGCTGAGAGAATTTAGTTTAGGAACATTCATATGTGAAGATGTTCTGAGAGTCGAAAAATTGGCGCAGATTTCATGTTCAGAGAAATGAACATTGCTCAGTGCACAGTGTAAAGTTTTACACAAGTGAGGGCTCAAAATCTAAGTTGGAAGGTAATCCATCTATGGCTAAAAGATCTTGATCAAACGGGTTCGACATTGGGAGAACTATAGCTAAGAAGTTGCAGGTGTCAAAGTCGCCATTGCAGAGAAGGTGTTTCAGACATAGGTAAAGTGTTTCACACATTTCTCAATGTGTACTCAATCATTTTGAGAAATTTAACTTGGAAAAGTTGCGCAACCTTAAGGCAAAGTATTGTGCAAAGTTTTATTAAAAACTTTACAGGATTGATTAGTCAATGAGTGATTAATCTGCAGCAGACTTTCCAGAAATTTCAGTTTTCAACAGTTAGCCAAAATTCTGATAATTTGGTGATTGTTTTCTAAAATTAAGTGGAGTCTGAAGTTGTTCTTGATATAGAGGAGTTCTAAGTTCAAGTACAACTTGTTCTTTTGGAGATTAACACTCTCCATCACATAATACCTCCTTCCTGATTCATAGCTTTAAGCAAACACCTCAAGAGACGGTCAGACTAGCAGGAAGACGGTTTAAGCAATACCTAGAGAGGTTCCCAATGCCTGAGTTACCCACACCAGCCAAGCAAGTGGCTTTGTTCTTAGATGGATTGTTGAGCACCAAGCTCAGGTCATATGTATATCTGAAGGACCCCAGAACTATAGAAGAATGCGTACGCATATGCATAGACATTGAGGATAATCTAGGCGAGGAGTTGGAGCTATCAAAAATCTACAAGGATTCAGATAGCTCTAGTAGCCTTATGTCGGGTCAATCCACGTCCATTGAAGAACTTGCAGAAAAGGTAGCTCAAAAATTAGGAGTCTCTAGCAAACAAATCCCAAGGTTTGCCCCGGTTAAGCGCTGCTATACTTGTGGAGGTGACCATATGGCAAGTGTATGTCCCATTATGGCTCAACCCCAAGTGAATCCTAGTAGCTAGTACTGCACAATAGAGCGAAGGTACACCAACCACACCGCACAAGACTGCCCTTATAACAAACAAATTGTCAGGCAAAATTACCCTCAGCCATATCCACAACAGGGTAGATACCAGAATCAGTACCCACCACAGCAATACGGCAGACCACAGCAACCTTATCAGCCACCTTATCAAGGGCAACAAAGACCTCAACCAATCCTTGCCCAGCAACCCCCTGCTCCAACTAATGTAATCCCAGTAAAATATGCATCTACTGAAGAAAATCTGAACAGAGCCATAGTCCCAGTCACACCGTTGCTATCAGACAGTGATCCAAGTGACCATAGTTTTGACTCCACACATATTGACAGCCCACAGGCTTAATACATGCAGTCACCCGAGCATAATGAGCCATACTATTATGAGGACGCAAGTGAAAATAGTGGGGAACCTGAGTATGCTAATGTCATGTACACGAACCCCAACTCTAGACTTCAACCTAGGCAAGTGCGATCCCCATTTCCTAGAGGACCATGCTTCAGATGTCAGGGAGATCACCTTATACGTGATTGTCCACTGCCTGCCCCTACACAACCCCAACCAGTGACAATTCAGGGCTTTTGTCAAGATTGTGGGAAAGAGCATCTCTTACGAGATTGCCCGAAGAACCCTAATAACCTACCAAAAATCAGTCCTATCAACATCATTGGGTTAGTGGTAGACTCTAGGGAAAGTATAACGTCCACAACCCCCATGCATGTGGTCACTAGAGCTCAAGCCTGCAGCAAACCCAAGGAGTAGGACAGGAAAAGAGTTCTGAGGTCAGTGAGATAGAGAGCCTAACAAAGAAAAGGACAAGAGCTTGGAGAGATAGTCGGGAAAGAATGAAAAGACAATGGTCACAGAAAATGAGCGAACTTGAGGAAAGCTTGAGAGAAACCAAAGCGAAGATAAGTGAACTCGCATGTTAAAACCACTCTCACACTACACCACCACACCCCTTTCCATCTCCCTCCAACCCATCACCTTCCATTCCCCAACTTTCTAATCCACCACACGTAGCCCACCCACTTGAGGAACGTATCTCCACTCAAATGCTGGCCATGAGGACCATTGAAGAAACCATACTGCAATCAGAATATTTCAGGCACCCCGCCTCCAGAAGACTAATAACTAGTTCAGAGTTATAGTATAAGCCCTATTTTGTACTATTGGCAGACTACAACGCAGAGATCAAAAGAGTCACCAATAGGCATCCTTCCTTTGCAACACAGTTCGAACCAAAGGATATTCCAGAGGAAGCCAGAAAAGGGGCCATATTCCAACCCATTTGGAGACAGAAATTATTGGAGACCTATCCGGAAATGCTACGAACATGGGATCATGCTCCCATGCATTTGAAATATAACCCTTGCTTTGGGCCAGTGCAGAGAAGAAGATCATGGAAAGCGTTTGCCATCAAGGTTTAGAACAATGCAAATTGCAAACAATGGCTCAATTACCCCTCAATTG
>CM035411.1:140874032-141109032 GCA_020310875.1 Ceratopteris richardii | reverse complement strand
GAAATCAAGACCCCATCGTTCAAATGGAAGCCATCCTGTAGATATGACTAATGGTTGGAAATTCAATCTGGTTGGTGTAGGAGCACATCTCTGGCAAATGTGGCATTCTTTAGCAAACTTGATCGCATCCTTGTAAATATGAGGCCACTATAGTCCCTTGTGGATGATTCTGTGAGCCAATTCTTCCCCCTTTAGATGCCCTTCACTGTTTGCTGCCTCTAGCAAAAGATTTACCTCCTCTGGATAAACACACTTTCTCAAGATATCATCTTGACATTATTTATATAAATTCCCATTTATAAGTGAATATGCTTTGGCTTTCAGGAGTAATCTTCTCCTTTCTATAGGTGTCCAGTGTTTTGGGAGTTTTCCAGTATTGAGAAAATGAGAATTCCATCATACCAATCAGTCCGAATTGCCACTAGGAAGAGATTACTATCCACCAGTTCATCATTAATACCTATTGCCTTCTCGCTCATTGCGGTCCTCGACACTTGATCTGCCATGTAGTGCTCTCTTCCTGGCTTAATATGAATATCAAAATTGAATTCTTGAAACAGGAGTAACCATCTCCAAACCCTTCCAGCCACTCTAGGCTTGTTTATCAAGTACTTCAATGGCTGATGGTCAGATATGAATATAAAATGTACACCAAGAAGATAATGCCGAAACTTCTGAAGAGCAAATACAATAGCCAAACCTTCCCTTTCTGTTGTACTATAATTCCTTTCTGCTTGGTTGAGTAGTCTACTGGCATAGGAGATAGGTCTATCAACCTTGTGTGATGATGGTTGAGCTAGAACTGCACCAACAACATGAAGACTAGCATCTGTATGCACATGAAACTCTAATGACCAGTTAGGAACACTTAAAAGTGGAGCAGTACATAACCTCATTTTCAGTTCACAAAATGCTTTCTCAGCTTCAACACTCCATGAGAAAGGGACCTTTTTACTGGTAATCCTCGATAAGGGCTTAGCTATTTCTGAATACATTCGTATGAATCTTCTATGATATCCTGCATGGCCCAAAAAACTTTGCACTTCTTTTGGGCTTTGTGGAATAGGCATGGATAGAATAGCAGTAACCTTTGCAGGGTCAACCGTTATCCCTTCAACAGATACTATGTGACCAAGAAGAGTACCCTTGGTGACCAAAAAGTGACATTTATCAAGATTTAATTTCAAACCTGTTTTGAGACATTGCTCAAAAATTTCTTTTAGATTTTCCAAATGATCATGGAAATCTTGAACTGCTGCTCTTCTATCTGTGCCTGAAAATACTGAAAAGTCATCCATGAAAATGCGTAAAAAGGTTGTCAACCATTTGCCCAATATTAGATACATTGTTCTATTAAATGAAGCTGGCGCATTCTTTAAACCAAAAGCCATGCGGGTATAGACATAAGTGCCCCATGGAGTTACAAAGGCTGTCTTGTCCCTATCATCAGGATGGATCACTATCTGATTGTAACCACTGAAACCATCTAGGAAGCTATACAAAGTGTGACCAGCTACTTCCTCAAGTACTTGCTCTGTAAAGGGCTGAGGAAATCCATCTTGAACAGTCACTTTATTCAAGGCACGAAAATCAACACAGACTCTTATTTTTCCACTACTTTTCTTGGGCACAATAACCATAGACGAAAGCCACCTGGAATGTTCTACTGGAACAATTATACCTGCTTCTTCTAGTTTTGTAACTTCCAACTTTACTGCCTCTGCATATTTTGGATTGAGTCGATACGACCTACTTCTTGTAGGCGTGGCTCCCTCAACTAAGGGTATTCTGTGTAATCCTAGCTCCTCTGGTATCCCTGTTAGATCTTTGTAGGACCATGCGAAGACATTTTTGTAAGTAAAAAGTAAAGAAGTTACCTTCTGTAGTAAAGGAGGATAATGCCACAGCCAAGAGGCCAAGTGGACTACTTGAGGGTTCTCTTCATCCCCTAGATTTACTTCTTGCACCAGTGTTTCAGGACTAATCTTGTTTGATAAATCATCTCCACTGTATGCAAGAGTGGACTTTAACTTATATTCTGTAATATGTTCTCTGGTCCATCCTAGAGGTATATCCGAAAAGGAGAGATCTTCTCTGCATTCAGACTCATAACCTTCCTGTTCTGAAACCTCTATAGTTGTTGCCCTTTCAACATTCATAATCTCCTGCAAGCTTTCATTCTTCAATTCCTTGTGAACCTCCTGGCCTTTTCCTGCAACTTCTTTATCTTCAACTTCTTCCTCTACTTCATTGATTTCTACCGTGCAGCACTCTGTACTTTCCATCATCAAATTCAATAATGTATCTTCTTCTTGGGGTAGAGAAGGCATTACCTGTGTGTCCACAGTATACCCTGTAGTTTTCCCTGAGTCAAATCCTTCTTCCAAATGTAGCTGCAGTTGGCTATTGGTGCTAGTTGAAATCCATAGTTTGTTTTTCCCCCAATCTTGCAAAGCTTTTGCTTGCCTCAGCCAAGGTCTCCCCAGAAGTAAAGGGTAGGAAGTCTCCTGTGGAAGTGCAACAACAACAAAATCCAATACAAAGTGGCAACCCTGTACTATCATCCGTACCTTTTCAATAATGCCAAGAGGTGCAACCCGATGTTGATCTGCTAGTGTAACTGTGAATGGTGCCATCTTGGTGGGGTTCAATTTCAGTTTCTTCATTGTAAAATCTGGCATCAAATTGATACCAGAGCCTCCATCTATGATTACACCTGTGAGAGCTTCATCCTTTATACAAACAGATAATCTTGAGCTTTGGTAGTCTGCCAAGGGTGTAGGGGGCAAATCAACCATGAAACCATCTATACTGGGTATTGGATCAAGTGAGCAGAGTGTATAATCTTCAATAAGTCACTTCTTATTTTTGAATCCATCCTTATAAGTTCGTATAGACTAACCTTGTGATGAATACCTTTCAAGATCTGTTCAATGTTTACCTCATGAGTGTCTTCTTGCAGAGTTTCCAGTTGGTCCCTTAGAGAAGTAGCCATCCTTTCATAAGCTCCTACAATTTCTGCTTGGCCCTTCCACCCAGCCTTCTTTTCCTCTTCTTTATCCTAGACACCCTCTTGTTCCTCTCTATGGGTTGCTGCCGCTTGTCTAGCTCTAGTCATCATGGGCATTGAAGAAGATGAAACAGCATAAGACTGAGTGGTCCTACCTTCTTCTTGTGGAGAGACTGCAATCATGTGGATTGGAGTAGGATGGCTTCTTGGGCAATCTTTGGTGTAGTGATCCTTAGCCTTGGGACAATTCTGACAAGGAGGTGCATCTTCTGGAAGGGAACACCTGTTTTGCATATGGCCATACTCACCACAACGGTAGCACATCAAAGGCCTATTATATCTGGGCTTCGTTGGTCTGTTCTCCTCTATATTAGGTGCATTTGAAGTACTAGCATAATATGAATCCAAAGCTTGAGAGTTACCTCGTTGTTGTGTACTCTTGAGGTGGTAACAGTCTCTAGCTTCATGGCCATCCTTTCCACAAAATTGACAACTTACTTTGTTAGGACAATTAGCATTGGAATGCCCATTGTTGTTACAAATTGTGCACAGAATCTGCCTTCTTATATCCTGAGTGGTCCGCAAATCTTCTAAGTCACGGTGAAGTTGGGCTACTTCAACATCAGTGCGACGCAATGGTGGCAAGACCTTCTCTTCTTATTGATTTTGTTGCATTCTCAATGCCTCCAGTTCTTTCCTCAGTTGCCCAATAGGGTCTAGTTCTGCAGCATAATTTGGTTGTGTATCCCCTTCAAAATGTTGCCTAACTTCTTCAATGTGTGATGCTGCTGCAACAAAATCATTGAGGGTTGCATCCAATCTAAGAGACTCACGTAACTTCTGCTGAGATGATCTGGGCAAGGCCTTTTCTATCAATTTTTTAACCAAGAAATCACCTCGAGCATGTGGAAGACGTGCAACAAGTGCTTTTGTCCTAGTGTGAAGTTGTTAGTTCTAAACCCATGGGAAAAGATACACATAGAGGCGCATACGGTGTGCTCAAATCACCTCAAACTAATCGACTTGTATTGCTTAAGCCTAAATTGTACCTATGATTTCACTATCTCGGACACACTTGTACATACGCACTATAGCTCTCCCAAGCCCTCTTACTCTCATGCACTCTCTTTTTCTCTAACTTTCTCACTCACAACCCCACTCTTGTACTCACGTCCTTAGATATGCATATTAGTCACCACACTTCTCATAGTTTCTCACATAGTGCACAAAGCAACCATCTACACCATATGCACATCCATAGTTAGTTACACATACGCATACATACACTCGAACACATGCATCGCTTCATTTATCTTCCCTCGATATATACTCAGGGCACGGAAGTACAATAGGCTACCGTTTTCTCTCAAAGGTTACCATTGCTTGCTTGATGCAAATGTATACATGCTTACATACATATGAAACATCGTGCTTCCATAATAGCGAGATCAACCTATACGAAACCTTGCTAATCTGACCTACCCTTGAGAACGGAGGTTGACTGTACGTGATGCTGACTGCCACAGACCTCCTTTGGTAGAGAAACAACTTTTCTCTAATGATGCCTTTACTCTGCAATTTGGCTTCCCCTCTGTCGTGAATGGAAACACACAAGAAGAACTCCCCTTCAAAAGGCTCCTCGTCTTCAAAACCTCCAAAACTGAACACCCTTGCGCACTCTGCTGTTGCCCTTTCCAGCATCAGAAACCTCCTCTAATCCTCTTATGGGATTAAGATCCATGAGGACCGCGTATCACAATAGATTCCCTTTTCTTGTTTTCTACGAGGATGATAATGTTCTCCTAGAATCTGTGTAGGTAATTGAGCAAGAAGTCTCTGCAGGATTTAGAATGAGCACCGCAGAACTCTCTTACATTGTCAAGCAAGCATGGCATAGTGGAATACACTTGCATGTCTAGGGGGATATGCCAAGGTTAATGTCCTATCTGTAGCATCAACACGTGGTCATAATGTCCTTGTTGTATGTGTTTCCGATCTCTGTTCAAATTCTTTTGAAAATTGATAAGTATTTCCCTTTTAATAAATCTTTTACATTATCAACATCTGAACTCCGTATTGGGGGCCACATACCTTAGCCTTTAATCAATCACGGTTTGCTAATACTATCGAAACAAAATCAAGAGTACTCCACTGATTATCCCTTCAAAGTTCATTACCTAACAACATCAGGGTCAACACGTCCAAGTCTGTTCCAGCCAACTGGATACACATGAAAGACGCTTAATGGTGTCCAGTGTGCATGGGACCATAAGATATCCTGTGCCCAGACCATATCTAGATCACAGTTTTGTTGCAGGACTTCTATTTGAACTATGCATGATCCAAAGCCCCTGCATATTCAATATGCAAAGCCCATAGTCTTCTATGTTGCAAGAACTAAGGTGATGAACATAGCTTACAAGAATGATGATAATATAAACCTCTCGATTTGAGGCTTGAATAATAAGGATTGGGCTTCAGACCTCTTGTTTATTCGTCCTTAGGAGAGTGTGTCCTTATACTCCATAGTGAATGTTTTTTTGGATTCACACATCTTGCTATATTAGTCTTCAAGAGAATGTATTCCTATAATCCATCCTGAACGTTTTTTGTTATGGATCAAATGCCAAACAACTATAGGTTCTTCATTATGGGAAACAGAGCACAGCGCTGCTATTCATACTGCCATAGAAGCAATTTGAAATTTTCTAGACAGAGAATCAAATTTCCGAATATAGCTATTTTACATCATCTATTGTGATAACGTGGAAGTCATTAATGCATCAGAAACCTGCGCGATCTGCAAAACTGAAGCATTCATGCATACAAAATCATTTCACTCATCTGAAAGTCCACAATGAGGTAATCAACTAGAGTTATGTCAATGGCCATAGCAATGCTGCAAATTCACCCACATAGAGCATAGAGAGTATCCATATCCATCAAGCATGGAGCCAATCAGTTCACAAAGAGGGAAGATCTAATAGATGAGCACGGTAACCATTGCATGATGAATGATGTCATTGGACGAGCATAAAGTTGCACAAAAATATCAAATCACAAAGGGGAAAGAGACAAGGTATTAACAAGGAGCAAAAAACTCAGGAATGTCTGTCGATGCTGGTTCATTCTAGGTCAAATATATCAGCTATTTAGATGCTCATGGGGATAGCGCTATACACAGGTGACAATCATTCACATTACCAAAGTAGCAAAGGACCATCTCAAAGACCCGTTTCCCCTATGGCAAGCAAGAGGAAAACAACGATAGAAATTACCGTAGATATCTCCGTTGCGCCAACAATTCTTGTCCTTCTCCAGAGAGTGATCCTTTGCTCGACCCCTACACCCTTGTACCGCTTGGGGCAGTGCTTCAGTTTTTGCCCCCTCTGGTCCTCTCAGCCCGAACAGCAATCGAGAAGGGAGCAGAGTCCCTCCCCTCGCCCTTACTGCGTTGCGTGCAAAGAAAATCCCCAACCTTCTTGGTGCCCCCCACTTTTCTTGTGGCAGCCGACTTCCCCCCTTCTCTTATTCGTCTTCCTGCACAGAGCGAGCCCCTAGCAGATGCACTTTTTTCGTCCTCGACTCCAGAACTTTGAAGCAAAAAAAACCTCTTCCCTCTGCTAGAAGATCGCTTTCCCCTCCCTTCGAGGTTGCGCACTCCCCACAGAACACAGGACAACTCTCCAAAAAATTTTCTGACGAACCCCGTACTTCTTGCATGCCATGCAAGCACTCTACCGACTGAGCTACACCCCCACGTGCACAATGATAAGAAGCAAACAAGAGTGCGACGCCGGGGGAGACAAAGACAGCCCCCCCAGTCCTCTGTGAACAAAATGCCTCCTGTCCTCTATTCGCATCGCTGAATGCCCTTGACTTTTCCTGTGAGTAATCTCCAGGATCCAAGACAAAAGTTGGTTTCTTTTCAGATCCACGAACTCCCTTCGCCCACTGAAGTCAAAAACATACAAATGATTTGCCAACAAATTTCCACCATTTCCCCCAAGTTCCTTCTAACATCTGCCTGCAAAGAGAAACGGCTGGAACGACCTTTGGCCATTTTTAAGCTGCTAACAAATGTGACATTGTTTGGTGAAATAGCTTGGAGGTACATCTGTCTATAAAGATCTAATGCATAATCATTACAACCAATTAGAGTATACTTAGAGATCAAGGCACTTCAGGGATTAGAGTCTTGAATTGGAGATGTATTGAGCACTTCCCATGCTTCAGCAAGCAAACCACATTTGGCATACATATCCACTAAAGTATTTCCAAGAGCAACATCCTTCACCAGTAAATCTCTTCTACCAATTTCATTATGAATTCGGCATCCCCTATCAAGGTTCTTTGCACTAGCACAAGCCTTCAACGCACAAATAAAGGTCACTACATCTGGCAACAGGCCCTCCCACTCAATGCGATCAAGACAGTTTAATGCTTCAACACCTTGCCCAGGGTGAACATAGCCTCCAATTAATGCAGACCAAGATATAGCACTTCGGACCGGAATCTCCTCAAGGATTTGCTGAGCTTTTGTGAGGGCGGCACACTTTGCATACATGCTAACTAGGGAGCTGCCCACAAGATGTCTATTTCAGCAAGGCCAGCCTTAGCAAACCCCTCATGCAGTGCAAGGCCACTTTTTACACCCTCCATCTTTTGCACATACTTTCAATAAGGGAACAGCGGTATGTTCATAATTTCTAATGATGGCATCCCATGCCACATTTCTTTTCTTTCCATAGCACCCACCTCCAAGCCCCATTTATTGAAGTCAACTGCTATCGACCAACATTTTTTTTGTTGCAAAATACCTGCATCCAAGCATATCCTCTGCCAAATAGAAACATGTTAGTGCATAGAAACCAAGCATTTACTGAGCTAACATACTCCCCTCTTCTTATTTGCGAAGTCGTCCTCGACAAGCCACTCTCGCTGCAATATAATCCAAACAACCATGAACATGTCAATTTATAACTTGGTTGCATACCTTTTCATCAAGCCGTCACTTCCACTGAACCTGCACTCATCGAAGCTATTAGTGCTCAAAAAATCACTCATGAATACATACAAATCAGTCACTTCCAAAATGATCCAAGAATATGCACATATATGCAATTCCATTTCCATGCATCAGATTGCTCATGCATTCCATTATGAAAATAGTTTCAACCAAAATAACACATGCATACCTTTCCATGCTTTACACATGCAACTGTCATTGCGAAAAACGGAAACGGAAATACCAAAATGAAAAACAATGACTGAAATGAACTCAACTAGAGATGCAACATACCCAAAATGCATACCCCTTTATTGCACCTACCATTCGCTATGTACAATTATTCCATGACTAGACGTTCCCGAAGAATCCCCATCGTCGTCCCACAAAAGCCATCGAGACTCGAGTACAAGTCAAGACCTACATAAAAACCCGAGAGTGTTCCACACTCTGGAAAACCCTCGGATAGAGCACACAAGTTATAAAGCAAGACCGTTGCATTACCTCGCTAAAGCCTCATCCATAAGTACATATAGAGTCTCCGTGCCTTCAAGAATGTTGATTCAAAGTGAGCTGATCCGTCACAAGCCATCACATACCAATCACACAAGCAAATAACGTTCCCTTCCAGGTGATCATCGCCCTCTCCTCTCTTTCTCTCCCCCTCAGGAGTGGGGAATAATTTCATAAGTAAATTTTATTTTAATCACACGTTGGCCTACGTTGACATTGGATGCGATTCGTGGACCTGACCACCCGATCAGGTTGATTCCACCCATCTACCAATGCAATGCAGCGCACAACACACAAACACACAATGATAACACATAACATATATCAGCTAGCCCATAACGAAGCTGGATACGGCTCATGGTCGTGACTACCCAGCCACGATGGCTCCACCTACCTACCAACCCGTTATGGCGCGTAGCTAAGACATAAACATATACACCCCAAGCCTACGGCGAAACTAGCTGCGGCTCGTGGTCCTAACCACCCGGCTAGGATAAATCCACCCACCTACTAGCCCACCATAGCGCATTGGTACGATCATAGCAACACAATTTTTTCTTTTCCTTTTTTTTTTCATAGTTAATTAATTTACCCAAGTCCTGAGAATTAGGGAGAGGAAGAAAGGGATTTTTTTCCCCACTTTTCCCACACATGCATGCAAACATATACACTCTAGCCTTTGACAGATCAACCACCTCTTCACTCCATTCTCTCAATTACAGACACTACAGATGTGTTCATCGATTTGACTTTTCACTAGGTAACTGCAACTGGCTATGCCTTGGTCCCTTATATACCTATCCTTAGATGATCTAGAACGTGGGTCTCCGGGATGTCTCATGTAGCCTCACATCATACTCGCATCCCAAAGACTTCCCTAGGGCGAGTCCGGCTCAACTTCAGGAGCTCCGTCATCACTTCCTATCGTCAACTCATCTGCCCAAGCCCAAGTGATATCATTTTCTTCGTTAGGCATTTCCCTCGAAGGATCGAAATAGTAATATCGATCCCCCACCCATCCTACATGTCGGGTCAGGTATTCCTCAAAACACTCAATATAAAACATAACATCCAAACCCTGGTTTATGAAGCATACCAGCCAGTGTGCTTCCTCCACATCATATTCCATCTCAAGGTCGTCGACCTCTATGTCCATGCGGGCGAATGTTTGGTCCAAGAAATATATCCTTAGCTCGTACAAATAGAGTTGAGTTATTTGATCTGCCATTTTGTTACTTAGCTCCTAACAGTCTCTGCGCAACACGAAAAATAATTAGAAGTCCAAAATTCCTGGGCTAGCAAGGGATAATATTTATGACACAAAAATCATAGCTTACATATGCGCATATATATATATGTAACTATACATCTATGTACAAGGAATCTACTACGTCCCTCCGCTTGGATCTCGTCTGGTTTCTCCCGTCCTAATGTTACTTGAAATATGGTTTAACTCGAAGCGCGTTAACCTTCACGGGAGCACATTCTTCTCCTAAATCTTGAATTTGCATGGAACCATTGGAGTTGAGTTCCACCACCTTAAACGATCCTGCCCATCTTGTCTGTAACTTCCCCGGGAATTTATAATATTTACTATCATAGACTAGCACCAAATCCCCTTCTTGAATCGCATAGGTCCTGAGATTTTTGTCATGCCTCTCCTTATGTCTTCTTTGAATAGCTTCGAGACTTTGCTGTGCAATGAGTCTCTTTTCTTCTAGCTTGACCAATTGTATGTACCTTTCCTTCAATGACTCTTCCTCTCCCAGCCTGGCCTCGATGGCCACTCTTAGTGTCGGAACTTCTTTTTTTATGGGAAAGATGGCTTCCTCGCCATATACTAGGGAGAACGGAGTGCTCTTAGTCGTCACTCGGTAGGATGTTCTATACGCCCACAAAGCTTCCAAAAGTCTTTCATGTCAGTCTCGCCTATGCACAGCTACTGTCTTTGTCAGAATCTGTTCCAGAACCTTGTTGGTGACCTCCACTTGTCCATTCGCCCTCGGGTAATATGGAGTGCTTTTCCTATGTTTGATTTTATATAATTCCATTAATTCTTTGATCAGTTCGTTGACAAAGTGCGTTCCTCTATCACTCACTATCTCCAACGGGCATCCGAACCGGGTGATAATTTGTTCATACAAAAATTTAGCTACATTGACAGCTCAGTCAGTCTTCAGAGCTTTAGCCTCTACCCACTTGGTAACATAGTCAGTGCAGACCAAAATATACCTATTAGACCGACGTCTTGAGGGAGGATCAATAGGCCCCACAAAATCAATTCCCCATTTCTCAAACGGCTTAAGAGCCAGCACTGGCGTAAGAGGAGCTGCATGTGCTAATGTTGGTTTGCCCATTCTTTGGCATTTGTTGCATTTCTTGCAGTATGTGTGAGAGTCTTTGAACAGCGTTGGCCACCAATACCCAGCTAATAAGATCTTTCTTGCCGTCAGCTCACCAGCAAAATGCCCACCGCAGGGTTCATCATGTAATGCTCTCAACACTAGGGTTGCTTCTTCTTCCTCGAGACACCTCCGATAAACGCTTTCATGTACAAAATATCGATAGAGCTGCCCACCAATGATGCTTTGGTGTTTTGCGAGTGCTAATAGTTTTTGCTTCTCTCTCTTGCTTGCTCCTAACGGATATTTAGTGGTGCATAAGAAGTTCACCAAGTCGGCATACCAAGGTACTTTAGCATCAACCTGAAATAGATGTCCATCAGGAGCATCATCGGGCACACCAGAGATTGGCTCCTCATTAACAATTCGAGATAAATGGTCAGCCAATATATGCGCTTTGCCTGGTTTGGTTACCACTGTGAACTGAAATTCTTGTAGGAGTAGCATCCACCTCATCAATCGCCCTGATAGCTTGGGTTTATTAATGATGTACTTTAGAGCTTCATGATCCACATAAAACGTGAAATGTTTTCCCATCAAGTAATGCCGATACTTGTTTACCGCAAAGATCATCGAGAGGCATTCCTTCTCTGTAGTCGTGTAGTTCCTCTCAGTGCTATTCGAGTTGCGACTCGCGTAATAAATAGGGTGGTCCAACTTCTTTTCATCGGCTTGGCATAGCACTACTCCAACCGCAGTATAAGAAGCATCTGTGTGCACATGAAATTCTCTCGTCCAGTCAGGTGCTACTAAAATTGGCGCATTTATCACTTTATTTTTGATCAATTCGAAAGCAACCTGACACTCTCCAGTCCATTGGTATTGTTGGTCCTTCCTCAAAAGATTCGTCAGTGGTGCTTCTATTGATGCAAAATTTAATATAAATCGTCGGTAATAATTAGCATGCCCCAAAAATCCTCTGAGTTTCCGCAAGTTTTGAGGAGGTGGAAGTTGTCCGATTTTCTCTACTTTATCCTCGTCAACTGCGATCCCTTTTTCGGAAATAACATGTCCCAAAAGCAATCCCCTTCGTACTCCAAATGTACACTTTTCAGGATTTAATGCGATGCCTTTTTTGATGCTTCTTGTTAAAATAGCTTCGATCCTCTCCATCATGTTTTCATCATTGCCTCTGATTGCAAAATCGTCGAGGAATATCTCCATCCAATCCTGCAAATAGTCTTGATATGCAGCTATCATTGCTCTCTGGAATGTGGCCGGTGCATTGCATAATCCAAATGGCATCACACGATATGCATACGTACCCCATTCTGTGGTGAAAGTAGTTTTTGATTGATCCTCTTCATGGATTTGGATCTGGTTGTACCCACTGAAAACCATCCAAAAATGAGTACAATTTATGGCCAGCCACTCTGTCCAAGATTTGATCAGTGAATGGCAAAGGGAAGTGATACTTCTTTGTGCGCTCGTTCAACTTACGATAATCTATACAAATACGGATTTTCTTATTTTTTTTCGGAACCACTACAATTGGTGATACCCACTCGCTGGATGCGATGGGATATATGAATCCTGCTTCCAATAACTTCGTCAATTCCAGCTTGATCAATTCCGAGTAGACTGGATTTGTCCGCCTAAGTCGTTGACATATTGGTCGGGTACCTTCCTCCAAGTCTATATAATGTTGGCAGATTCGGGGATCAACTCCTCTCAGATCACTGTATGACCATGCAAAGGCCTTGCTGAAATTTTTGAGTGCCAATTTAATGCAATCTCGTACTCCATCCGGTAGCTCTGACCCCACACTCAAGAACTTTTCTGGAAAAACTTCCCATTTTTCCAACTGAGCTTCTCGCGAATATTCTTTATTCCTTGATGATGCTGTGATTGGAACGTGCTCTCCGATCATGCGTGCATGGTTGGCCAGTAAATCATTGTTTTTTTCTATTTCAACCAGACCCAATTTCTTTAATTCAGCTTTTTCAATGGCTTCTGACACTTTAGACTTACTCTTCGCTTCCTTTTCCAATTCTCGACTTCTCCTTAGAAGCTCTGCTTCTAGCACTCTAACCCTTTCTCTCAACTGTTGTACTTCCATTGTCGGAGCTAACTCCAGTTTCAACTCTTCTTTTGAAGTTCCCTTCTCCAGGGATTGAGTAGCTTTCAAATTCACTTGTATGTGTCAACCATCCCAACAACTCCTGGTCTGAGTCATCCTTGTAACATAGTGGATCTTTGTACTCGCCCACTTTCGCATGTTGGAGGTTGGCCAATTGCAGATTAAATCCATCCTGTAAAAGGGCCTTGGAAGTCTCCGTGCGCAGGGCAAATCTTACGCGCGCCATTTCTTGTCTAACCTTTTCCTTTGCTTTTTGCTCCCTTTCCTCAGCTGTTGTCGATTTCTTGCCGGTCAAGTTTGGAGACACTTGAAGTTGTATTTGATCAACCTTTGGTCCAATTGTTATAAATCCTGTGCGCCAATGGTGCACACATTGGGCTTGCACTAGCCATGGCCGTCCAAGTAAGATCAAGAAGGTAGCCTCTAAGGTCCTTGGTCTTACTATCAGATAATCAACTTTAAACTCTAGACCACCCACAACTGTGCTTACATTCTTTAAAAGACCTGCAGGCTTCACTTGTGTTTGATCTACCATTCTCAAGGACATCGGAGTTTCTTCCATGTGGTTGAGGCCCAAAGCTTTCATCATGAACTCAGTCATTAAGTTGACTGCAGCTCCACTATCTAACTGAGCATCGGGGACTGCATACCCTTTAATCTTGACTGTCACAGCTGGAGCATTCGAATCAATTTGCGTCGTAATGCTTTGAATGATCCCTTGGACGTCTTTATCTTGTCTCTTTTTCTCTCGAGCTTTCCTCGGCTTCTTAATATATTCGTTGTAGAATTGTTTCCTATAAGCAGGTGAACATTTTAGCACTGTGCCAATGTCTAGCGTGACTTCCGTGTCAGCGAGCAGCTTTACGATGTCCACTTCCTCTGAACTTTGTCTTTCCTTTCTACACTTCGGAGCCCTTAATCTTTCAGGGAATGGTGCTATGCCTGGCACAAACTCCTTGGTCACTGGTGGAAGGATCTCAATCTCTTCCCCATCCTCAAACTCTTGCTGCTCATCAAATCCTCCAACTTGGTTTTCTACCTCTTCATGTTCGGGTATCTTCTCTTGGCTTGCTTTTCCGCTTTCACCTTTTGGATTTTTCTTCAAATACTCTTGAGTTCTTGTGACTACCGCCACAGTTGGCTCTTTATGCAGTTTCTTGGCCTGGTAAGCATCCACAAAGTGCATTGACGAGCTAGATCCTTCTTGAGGGTTCGGTGTCTTGAACACTACTCCGATCGTAGGAACGTGCTCTTGAGCTCTCGATGTGGAATGCATCTGAGTATCAACATAATTCGAGGACCCTACTGGTCCTTTTTCCTTGCCGGCAGAAGCTCTTCGTTTTGGACAATCTTCATCAAAGTGGCCATCTCCACTACAGTACCTACATAGTGGAGTGTAATCAATTGGTTTCTTTTCGTTTGGACATCTAGATTGAGTATGGCCAAAGCCATGGCACCTCCAACACTGGATTGGACCGTCTCTTCTTTGATCACGTGCGGCTCCTCTTGGATAGTCTCCTCCTTGACCCTGAGCATCATATCCATAAGTAGGTCTGTTTTCCCAACGAGATGTAGGTGGGACACTTTGAGCGGGCAATCCCGTGTAAGGTCTTTCTCTTGTATCTCCTGATTTCATGGTCCTCTCTTCATAGGCTCTCTTGTTGTAACATCGGTCCTCCGTGTGATTTGTTCTTCCACAAAAAGTACAACGCATTCTAGGTGGTGATCTATCTGTGAATACTCTCGAGACTGTAGGGCATTCTGAAGCCAAATGGTCGTAACCATGGCACTTTCCACACCATGTATTCGATCTAAACACTTGGTTGGGGTTTGTACTTACCTCTGGTTTTACTGTGTATGTTTCCTGGGTCATTGTGGCAGCTTTTATAGCTTGCGTGACCAACTCCAATATTTGTTCTTCAGTTAGCGCAGGCTTTACCTCGCCTGGCGTGCTAGTGGCAGCTACAAAAGCTGGGGTTGTCAATGCGAGACTTCCTTGGCCAGGATCTTTCATTGGTATGTTTCCTGGGCCTCCCATTGGCTCGTATAAGAGCTCCATCTTCCTCTGTTGACATAATTGTACTTCCTCCCAAAGCCTTGCTTGTTCCTTAGCATCCATTAGAGTTGCAGGTCTTGTCAGCCTGATATGCTGTTGTGCCGTAGGATCTCTCAATCCCGCGATGAATCTTCTCTTCAATGTCTCATCGTTCGGGGCATTCGCACCCATCTTTCTTACCAACGTTTCCATTCTCTGAATGTAGTTATCGATGCTCTCATTGACTCCCTGTCGCAAGTAATCCATCTGTTGTGCCAATCTATCTTGGAAGCCTTGTCGTCGAGTGTTGGAAGCAGTCAGAGGCACAGACGCCATGGAAGCATGTGAAGACGAAGCAGGGAGCCAGGCGGATCAATCTTTTAAACAAATACATGTCTTATTAATTTTCCCAAAACATTCAACAGTGATTATTATCACTAATTGTAACATATGTATCATAGAAAACCCCATTTTGTAATCCATAGCTCCATTTTGTGCAAGCCGAGGAGTCCTCGAGCTTGAGGAGCTTAGGTAGAATGCTCGTACCAATTTTCGTTATTTTTAGACATCGTTTACCCTTCCAAATAGCCTCTAGGACCTATTTTTTAACTAGGCCGGCCACTAGATGTGAAACCGGTCAAAACTAGTCTAGAAACTATAAAAAGAGCTAGAGAGCTCATTTTTGGGGGTTGGTTCATTTTGGTTAGTGTGAGCATAGAGCTAGTTTGAGCTTGTAAGAGTATTCTTGAGTAATAGAGCTAATTTCCACCTTCCATTGTGTCTTGCTTGTCTCTTCATTGTGTGCGTGTATGTGTGTGTGCATCTTTGTGCTTCTCACCGTCACTCTCACATCATCTCACGTTCACGATCTTCATATCACTCCTACCTCTCCCACGGATTGACATTAAGGAGGTGACGCTTCTTAACGTGGTTCTCACCATTGTGCTAGAGCAACACCAAATTTGGCGCTGTTGCCGGGGATCGAGTCTAGGACGAATGTGTGATGGTAAGAGTATAGCAAAAAGAGGCGTTGGAAGGTAAAAATTTCAGTTTTTGTTGTTGTTTTTACTTAGTTTTTCGTGTTTTTCACCTCTCCCACACTCCATCTTCATCATCGCATCATCATCTCCACTTCCAAAAAAATCAGAAAATTCACCATATCCACCCATTCACCTCATTTCCCCTCATTTGTGCGTGCGAGAGAGCGAGAGAGAGTTTTTGCGCTTGTATGCACTTGTGTTTTCTTGAGTTTTCTTGCAGGTACAGAGCTTCAGAGCATCAGGAAAGCTTCCAAAAGGTAAAAATTTCAGTTTCTGTCAGAAATTTCCGACTGTGTCAGACCATCGCGATGGTCCGCCAAGTTCGGAATTTGGAGAAGGCGACCACACCAGCGTGAAGAGCACACCTGCGCCACTAGGAATCCATACTCGCATCCCAAAAATTCGTCATTTGGTGGACCATCGCGATTGGCTCGAACCATCGCGATTGTGTCGCACCATCGCGATAGGCTCACGCCATCGCGACGGCTCGGCCGGACCATCGCGACGGTTCGCTTTTTCGGACCATCGCGACGGTTCACTTGAGCCATCGCGACGGTCCACTTGGACCATCGCGACGGTTCAGCTGACCCCGGACCATCGCGATTGGCCCACGCCATCGCCACGACAGTGCCACGTGTCACGATAGACCATCGCGACGGTTCATTTTTTGGACCATCGCGACAGCCCAAAATCGGACCATCGCGATTGGCTCAAGCCATCGCATCGCGGACCATCGCGACGGTTCATTTCGGACCATCGCGATTGTCCACCTTTGACCGTTGACCGCGCCATCGCGATTGCCCGCTTGGTCACGCCATCGCGACGGTTCACTTTTTCGGACCATCGCGACGGTCCATTTCCACGCCATCGCGATCGTTCACTTCGGGCCATCGCGACGGTTCGACCTCACGCCATCGCGACGGTTCACTTCGGGCCATCGCGACGGTTCACCTTTTCGCGCCATCGCGATTGTCCACCGTTGACCGTTGACCCGCGCCATCGCGACGGTTCGCTCGGACCATCGCGACGGTCCCAGACCATCGCGATTGCCCACCCCCATCGCAAATTTTGGACTTCAATTTTTGACCAATTTTGAGGGTATTTTTGAAAAATTTTCGGACCATTAGACTCATAGGAGACCCCTTAGCTCATATTTGGAGGAAAATTGGATTGTCAGTTTTTACCCCCCAGGGCCTGAACGCTCATAACTTTTTCATCCGAAGTCCGTTTTTTGAGCTTAATAGCTCGTTAGAAAGCTCGTGAAGAATACATCTATTTTTGGATAAGCTATTTTGAGGTTCACCTAGTTTGGGACTAGGAAGTCAGGGGGCACACATTGAAAATTTGAACTTAAAAGGTGTATATACTCAAGTGTTTAATCATCTTGTGAATTGGTCTAACATTGGAATTTTCCAGGTCTAGCAAAGGCAATCAAAGGCAAGCAAGCGAGGCAGTGGAGACAGCAGAGCTTGGGAAGCACGACTTCTTGGGCAACAGGACACCAGAGCAACAGAAAAGTCGACCCGAGGTTGGAAGATTACTCAACCCCCTCAGTCAATTCTTAGCTTAGGCTAAAACGTTAGCATTGTGGATTTAAGTCGATAGGAACGCCTCAAGTTCAAGATACCTAATTCTATCAAGTTTAAGACTTAAAGTAAAGGTGTGTGTGACGAAAACCTAAAGAAAAGAACCTAAGTCTGACGGAACGAAAAACTTAAAATCATCACGAAAGTCGAATTCCTGACGCATAAGTTAAGACAAGAATCCAAAGAAAAATTAAAAAGAACCAAGAATTAATCACAAAGAACCATTGACGATCTAAGTGTGTAATTGAGCGTGCAAGGAAGAAAATTAATGAACCTTAGATCGGGCAAACATATAGGTAAGTCGGACAGAAGAAGCCTTAGATCATCAGAGGCTAGTGTAAGAACCACTGCACGATCTTGGGCTCAGCAATTGAATAATAGTTATCCTTACGAGAGCTCAGAAACTAGCGAATCAGAAATGGCATTTAGCACTGACAGACCAGCAGGAGGGTCTAACGTAGCATACTTAGAAAAACCTGAAGGACCCTATAGAACGCAGTTAGAGTTTCTCCGAACCAACCGACTAGGTGCTCGCATCTATGAGGATGGTTTGCAAAGGCAAGTGGTGCAACTGCACAACCCTGATCAACCCATTGGATTGGAAAGACCAGTGGTGAAATTTGAGAGAGACGCTTACATAGACAAAGAAGGAACCATGTACATCCTAAGTACGCAACCAAACGATACTAATGAGTTTGGCACAATCCAATTAGAGACAGAAGGGAAATTTCAAGGAAAAGAACCGTTAGAAGAACCTAGAACACCTAGAGGGAAATCCGTATTAACAAGAGTACTCATCCCAGAGTGGATCCCTCAAGATAACAGGAGCACAGAGTTGTTCATAAATAAAGAGACAGACGAAGCCTTTTGGAGGTACAGAAAGGAAAACCCTAGTGAGGTAGGCATCATTACAATCTATGAATTCAAGGACCCAGATACACCTGGAAAGGTTGTATACCTGGATGAGACTTCAGAAAGAGTCTTTGTGGTGCCTGAACGCGCTAAAAACACATACACTTGGAGAGGGGAATTGATATTCCCTCCATCCCGAACAAACATGAATGCAAATCAACAAGGGGCAGGAACATCCTCAGCCCATGGAAATCAAAGAGAAGGAAATCACGAGAGACCGGAAGTAAGCTTCATTCACCCCATAGGGAGAGATAGAACAACCACGAACACTAATGGGACGGATAGACAAAGAGAACATGGAATACCAGGTGGTAGAGATGATTTTCCTCTACCTAGACCACGTGAACACGCAAGAGTATTGAGACCCACACAGTTAGTAAAATCAATGAAGAATTACTTTGATGGGACAGGAGATCCCTATGACCATGTCGCAGAATTCAAGCAAGTACTAAGAGCAGAACAAGTCGAGGATATGTTCACGCAGTACAATGCATTTGGACTAACGTTAAAGAATACAGCTTTAACCTGGTTCCAACCACTGCAACAAAGGCAATTTAGAGACATCCATCACTTTTTAGAGTCATTCATTACTGAATTCTCTAAAAGTGGGGTTAGACATGACACGTCTTCGTTGATTCATAGCTTTAAACAGACCCCTCAGGAAACAGTAAGACTGGCAGGTCGTAGATTCAGACAATACGTTGAGCGATGTCCAATGCAAGAGCTACCCTCACAAGCCAAACAAGTATCACTGTTCCTAGATGGCTTGTTGAGCGCTAAACTACGCTCTTATGTGTACCTAAAAGAACCCAGAACGCTAGAAGAGTGTGTAAGAACATGTATAGACATTGAGGACAACCTAGGAGATGAATTAGAACTCTCAAAGGTCTATAAAGACTCAGACTGTTCTTCTCTAGCATCCACAAAATTGTCTAATTCGATAGAGGACCTAGCAGAAAAAGTGGCCCAAAAACTAGGAGTTTCTAGTAAACAGGTGCCCAAGCTACCTACAAACGTACGTTGTTACACTTGTGGTGGAAATCATTTGGCAAACGTGTGTCCCAATGTACCTCAACCTCAAGCCAACCCTAGTGGTCAATATTGCACAATTGAGAGAAGATACACAAATCATACAGCTCAGGACTGCCCATACAATAAACAAACTGTGAGACAGAACTACCCGCAAGCATACCAGCAGCCAGGTAGACATCAAGGCCAATACAATGCTCAGCCTTATTACTATAGGCCTCCTCAGAACTACCCATACCAGGCTCAACAGAGACCTCAACCTGTCTTAGCTCAACAGCCACCCCCACCAGCGAATGTCATCTCAGTCAAATATGCGGCTGCAGAAGAGAACCTAAGTAGGGCCTTAGTGCCTTCTTCACCCCTGATCACCGAAAGTGACCCGAACTCCAACAGTTTTGACTCTACCCATGTAACTAGTCCACCCGCCTATTACACGGAGTCACCAGAGCATGTGGAGACATATCATTATGATAGTCCACCAATGGAACCTAGTTGGGAGCCAGACTATACTAATGTGATGTACGCAAACCCAAACCCACGGCCCCAATTGAGACAGCAGAGACCACAGGGCCCTAGAGGACCATGCTTTAGGTTCCAAGGAGATCACTTCATTAAGGACTGTCCACATCCTCCAATAGCAAGGCAATCACAGTACTACAGCATCCAAGGCTTTTGCTCCGATTGTGGCAAAGAGCACATAATCAAAGATTGTCCTAAGAACCCAGTTAACTCTTCGAATGTGACATCGATCAACGTGATAGGTATTGTAAACAACGCAGATGCATCCAACCCTACGTACGTGCCTATCCAAGCTATAACCAGAGCCCAGGCGCTCTTACAAAACCAACAGCTTAATCATGAGAAAATAGCCGAAACTAGTGAAGTTGCGGAATCGAGTAGTAAAAAGACGAAATCTTGGAAAGATTCTAGAGAAAGAATCAAGAGAAAATGGAGTAAAAAGATAAGTGAGTTGGAAGGAAGTCTAAGAGAATCTAGAGCCAAAATACAAGAATTGGCTTCACAAGAATCAAACCAAGAAATCCCAGCTCAGAAATCAGGATCAGTCTTAGCGGAACCCATACCGGAAGATCTAGACATGATGTTTCGTGCATATCAGGCTAGAATAAAAGAGGGACCTCAAGTCACGGAAATGAGTAAGAATTACCCTCGAGCTGATCTAGAAATTGAGAGAACTAAACTTTGCATGAAGATGGTAGAGTTAGCACAAGCCTTGTTCGAAGCCTCTAGATATCTTAATTGGAATAACATGGCAAAACCAGAACTACACTTTCAAGGACTAATGGAGAGGCTAGAACACTTGATTGAAAGCAAAGAGAAAAAGGATCAGTCTAGGAACCCTACTGTCCCAGAGACACAGGAAAGGAATCCACCATCCCTGTCTCAAGTACCCAATACAGAGAGTCAAGATAACCTATCTTCCATACATAAGTACTCACATGAATTTTTAAGAGAAATCCAAGAAGAGAAATGGAGAAAAGAACAAGGAACTCATCCTCCTATTCAAGAAATAGACGACTTGCAGGAACAATTTCCCCAAGACATCCCCTCTATATATGATGATGTAGAGGTGGAACAACTGAGTGAACCCACAGGATTTGAATCTAATTCTCTACAAGAATTACCTCAGTTCACAGGACCTTGGGAAGCTAAGTCTATTAGTATGAGAGCACCCACGATAATAGTGAGGAATGAAGAATCAGTGACCCCTAGGAACACGGAAGTGATCAAGAATACCAAAGTACAATGTAATCTCACTCTAGAGGAATTGTTAAAGGTAAAACCAGAATTGTGGAAGCACGTAGCAAATCAATTCCCTGAGCTAGCTACCTCACCCTCTCAGATAGGATCACAGAAGAAGGTACCAGAGATACCCGTGGAAAAGATTGAAGACGTAAGCGAAGGAGAGGAAGGTAACACATATCTTCCAATAACCCATCAGGGCTACACCACGAAAGCCATCTTAGATTCAGGAGCCGGAGTAGCTATCGCTACTACCGCCTTATGGAAACGTTGGGGTAAGCCAGCACTCAGACCCACCAGGATGAAACTACAAATGGCTGATGGACACATAGAGAAACCGTTAGGCTTACTAGAAGGCATATCTCTCACCACTTGTGGTGTAGAATTTGAGCATACTTTCGCCATTTGTGACTTTGCTAAAAATCATGCGTATGAAATGATATTGGGACGACCATTCATGCGTCAGTTGCAAATCGTACAAGATTGGGGAACTAATTCTTTGTACTTGCAACATTTAGGAGTAACTACCAAAGTCAATCTTAAAGACTATTCACATAGAGATGTACCCCCAATACAATGGAATACCATCCATAAGACACCAGTAGAGACGGAATCCGTACACTCATTAGAATCAGATCCTTCTTGGTTGCATGAGGACACCCATTTATGGATGTGTAAAGTAGCCAAACAAGAGGAAGAACGATTAGAAACCAGGACCTTAGGTGCGGAACAACATCCACGAACCCTTCAAGATCCAGCATATGCACCTGTAGTGTTCCCAGACGAGGAGTTTGAACCCCATGGTTGGGCGGAAATACTAGCAACCATGGATGTGGCCATCAATGAAGAACAATGGACACCCCACTGTGACGAGGATGGCTATGACATTTCAGTTTTTACGATAGAGCCAATCATGGGCGATGCAATTTTAGAAGAGTGTGAACCGAACACTGATGCATTCGAGGATGCAAGCGATTTTGATTTAGAATCAATTATCATGGACCCACCCTTTGCATCAGAGGAAGAATATTTCTACGAAATAGAGACTCACACTCAGAGTCACGAGGTAAATACGAACGAGGTAAGGTTAGCCACTCAAGTGACTGATAGGAGTGAAGGCAAGAAGAGAAAGAAGAGAGAAACCATGTCGGAAAAAGAAGAATCTTTATTTGAAGTACCCGAGAATTTCAAGAAATACGAAATCGACGATAGAAGAATCATGGTACGAATGCCTAATAGGAAAGAGAAGGATGGACAAGTATATGATAACCGGGAGAAAACCAAGAAAGTCATAGTGGCCATAGAAGGAGAAGAAGAAAAATGTACATACATAGGGCATGATTTGACGACTGAAGAAGAAGAAGAGTTAGTTGCCCTATTGCGCGAATACAGAGATGTTTTTGCTTGGAGTTACAAAGATTTGAAAGGAGTAGACCCAGATATATGTTCTCATAGAATCCCTATGACTCCAGATGCGAAACCGACAAAACAGAAACCTTACACGTACAATGATAATTACGCTGCGAAGATTAAAGAGGAGATAGATCGCTTGATAGAAGCAGGATTTATCTACGAAATTGAGCATACCGAATGGGTATCCCCCATTGTGGTTGTGCCCAAGAAGAATGGAAAATTGCGTGTGTGTATTAACCTTAAAAAAGTTAATGCCGCCACGATTAGAGATAGTTATCCTCTTCCTATCACGGAACACCTATTGGAAAGAGTTGCGGGCAAGGAAGTTTACAGCTTTCTTGATGGATTCTCAGGCTATAACCAAGTAGCCATTGCTCCAGAAGACCAACACAAGACGGCTTTTGCCACAGAATGGGGCATATTTGCATTTCGTGTGATGCCATTTGGCTTGACAAATGCACCCGCTACTTTCCAGCGACTCATGTGTCATGTTTTTAAGGAATTCTTACGCAAGAGCTTGGAAGTTTATGTCGATGACTTATGTGCTCATTCAAATGTAAGGCAGACACATATCCCAGAGTTAAGACAAATATTTGACAAATGTCGAGAATATCAGGTTTGTTTGAACCCAGAAAAATGCGTTTTCATGGTCAGACAAGGCAAAATTCTAGGACACATTGTGTCAAAAAATGGAATCTCTACGGACGAGGAAAAGGTGAAGGTAATTGCAGAATTACCTAGACCAACTAATGTGAAAGAGGTCCAGGCATTTATGGGCCATTGCGGTTATTATAGGAGATTCATACACATGTATGCAATCATAGCCAAGCCTCTGTACTCTCTTTTGACCAATTTTGAGTGGACAGATGAATGCGAAAATTCATTCAATGAACTTAAACGACGTTTGTGCTCTGCACCCATATTGACTACCCCAGATTGGAGTAAGCCATTCCATGTACATGTGGATGCATCCAATTACGCCATAGGATGTGTGTTAGCACAACCCACGAATGAAGGTAACATAGATCTCCCCATAGCTTACGCTAGCAGACAACTGAACGCAGCAGAAAGAAATTATACCACGACGGAACGAGAAGGATTAGGGATGATCTACGCGGTAAAGAAGTTTAGGCACTACTTGTTGGCCAACAAATTCAAGTTCTTTACAGATCATCAAGCCCTATTATATTTAGTCAACAAACCTTGTAACACAGGACGACTGATACGTTGGTTTCTATTACTCATGGAGTATGATTTTGAAGTGGTAGTTAGGAAGGGAAAGACGCATCTTAGAGCTGACCACCTCTCAAGATTAACCTCAGGAGAAGCTCCTCAAGGAGTAGCGGATGATCTACCAGATGCATACCTGTTTAACCTCGAGATAGCACCAGAATGGGCTAAGCCTATAGTCCCCATTCTCACGTATGGACCCAAGAATCCTAGGATAAAGATCAAAGAAGGAGAGATTACCAAGTCTCAGAGATATCAAATAATGGCAGGAAGCATATATAAACAGGATAATCAAAAGATTCTTGCTTGTTGTGTAGATGACTCAGAACATGCGAATTGGTTGCAATTAGCACACATAGGTGCACTAAAGCAACATCATTCAAAACATCGGACATTACAGACTCTGCATAGACTAGGAGTATACTGGCCTACGATGGAAGCAGATGTCTACAAGTTGTGTAAGGAATGCAACGTGTGTTGTGAAAGACCACCAATAGAACATGCTACACTATACCACGTGTCTCTCACACCAGACTGGAGTGAACCTTTGGTGACCTACTTGAGGACGAACACATTCCCTCAAGGAATGACCTTAGCTCGACAACGCAGTCTAGAGAAGGAAGCTCAAGACTACTCACTTATTGGCGATAATCTATACAAAAGAGGACGAGATGGATATCTAAGACAGTGCGTTCATGAAAGCGATTATCTTAGCATACTAGAGACTGCACACCAAGGTGTTGCAGGAGGTCATTTTGGACCAGATAGGATAATCAAAGCCATCCTCTTTGCAGGATTATGGTGGCCCACTCTTCACATGGATGCACATACCTATGTAAAGAGATGTGACGTGTGCCAAAGAACTCAGTTTCCTACTCGCAGAGATGAAATGCCATTGAAACCCATGATGGGCGGACGTGCATTTTCTAAGTGGGGTATAGACTTTGTAGGACCCATTAACCCCCCTGCAAAAGGTACACATGCAGAATACATTATTGTTGCTACAGATTATCTGACGAAATGGGTAGAGGCAAAAGCCACAAAAAAGAATGATGCTCACACGACTGCAAAATTCTTATTTGAAAACGTCTTTACAAGATACGGACTGCCTATAGAGTTAGTGAGCGATCGAGGCACTCACTTTCTAAACCAAGTCATTGAATATTTGTTACAGGATTTTATGGTGATTCACAAGAAATCCGCACCATATCATCCTCAGGCCAATGGTCAGGCTGAAAGCACTAACAAGATACTATGTACCGTACTGACGAAACTAGTGAATAACAAACGTTCAGATTGGGACAAACAGTTACACCACGCTGTTTGGGCATATCGAGTGGCCTACAAGACCGTACTCTATGCAACTCCCTTTCAGATGGTTTTTGGTCAGAATGCAGTGCTTCCTTTGGACTTCTTGATACCGACCCTTAAGGTTGCACAAGAACATCAGTGGACCGGCCATGAATTATCAGCGAGAATAATGGACTTGGAACGATTAGGAGAAACCAGGCTAAAGGCAGCAGCAGGAATATACGCAGCGAAGAAGCGACAGAAAGCATATTTTGATGCGCATGTGAAAGATAAAGGCCTAAAAAAAGGAGATTTAGTTCTAGTATATACGCTGAAACAGCACGCACGGAAGTTAGAAAAGCGAGGTTATGGACCTATGATCATTAACAGACTCTCGACGAGCGGAGCAGTACAGTTAGCCACCTTAGAAGGAGATATAATGCCTAATTACATTAGTGGCTGTAGAGTCAGGTTATATCAAGAACCTCTTACTGAGGATATGCTCAGACGACTCACGTTGGCAAAGAAGCGTAAGGAGGAAGAAAATAGAATACGAGCAGAAGCTCAGGCAGAAGCCATAGAACGCATTAAGCGCATGAAGCTAAGAAGACAAGGACTAGGAAGAGAACATTATAACCATCTGGAAACACCACCCAGATATCCCATGGCCATGTGTCAAGTAAAGTCAACCACTCATCCTAGCATAGTGGACAGGAGACCATTCATTACAGTAAGGCTAGAGCACGGTAAACATAGCCAAGAACTCAGGGCTTTAATTGACTCGGGTGCTGCGACTAGTGCGATTAGATGGTCCCACTATAAGGATTCAGGAATAGAAATGCGGCCAATTGAGGCATACCTCATAGGCCTAGGAGGCATGGAAACCCCTTGCATGGGTGAGGTGGACCTTCCTATCCTCATTAAGGATTTGACGATGACAGCGAAGCTACTAGTGTGCCATGATGACGACCTGATAGAACCCCTAATCCTTGGCCAAGATTGGCTATACGATCACTCAGTGGACCTAAATCTTAGACAAGGCTCCTTACAGATTGGAACCTTAGAGCAGAAGCGAGTGATACCGCTTGACTTCCCTAACGGCATTCCGCTTGACGGTTGTGACCCTAGGCCCAAGGAAACGCATGCGACGGAAGACAGGAAGATCTTTGATCAGCTAAATCACGCTACGTCCACACCAACCCACTCGGGCTTGGCGATGGATGAATGTCAATCAGAAGGACGACAGGAGATCTTCCCTGGGACTTCCTGCAAACTAGAAGAGACAGTTACCCAACAACAAGGGCAGAAGGGCACAATCAGAGGTCAGGTGGGTTGCATCAGCGGCCAAATGAGCACGACACCCTACGGTGCTCATCCTTCCAAGCTTGTTGCGGACTGGCCTAGATTAAAGTTACAAAAGGCATCACTTCCTGATGGGCAGGTCACGCAAGTGTTGGAACTCCCTTCTTTTCCAAAGCAGAGTGTCCATCCGACCTCTCAACCTCAACAACAACAGAGTCAACCGCGACAAAGGAACCCAGACCGACGACAGTATCAGAGGAAACAACATGGAACGCAGTTTAGGCCTCCCAAAGGAAGCGGCACCAGACAAATATGGGTGCCTACAGGACAAAAAGCACCGAAGGACTCCAACCAAGCAGAGATCAACAAGCAAAAGGCAGAACAGAAACAGAATCGATATCCACCATCCCCTCGACCTTCTTCTACAGGTCCGAGCATCCGACAAATGTGGATCGCCAAGAAGTACCTTACCCATAGACCCACACCCACGCGGATTTGGGTACCCAAACCATGTATCATAGCTCAATCCATAAGCCATGTAATACTTAATCCTTACAAACCTTTTCACCCCTCGACACCACCAAACCCGACACCACCTTTTACCCCTCAGCAGAAACCCACCACCCACTCCAAGATCTTTAGGAAATGGATACCGAAACGTGTCCAACCGTCTTCCCCTAACCCATTGTCTAACTACCCCCCGACTAACATACAACCTTGTACTCAATTACTAACCTTTCAACCTTGTATAAGTTCACACACCATCATCACACATCACTCGTAATCTCATCTCATCAAGAAATGTATGCATGATCTGAAACGTATAGGTGTCTAGAGACCTGCACTAGTGCTGCACGAAACATTGCATCCATCACATCACAGCATTTGGCTACACGGGTTACGCATCAGTTATGGAAAGGGATTGCGGTCTCACTTTAATGGGATCATGATTAATTTCCATGCTAATGTGTTAATCTTTTGTAGCAGATCCTCCTCACTAGCGCACCAGCCACCATGCAAACCGACGAAGGAACATCAGGAGCAGGCCCCAGTGTAGCAGCAGTACCACTCAACGTGCTACGAGCAGAGTCCCACCCTACTGCTCCACCGCCGGAATTCCAGGGATTTCCAGGGCCCATGCCTATCGATAACCCCCCTATGGGCTACACCAAAAAGATACACAGGAACTCTCATTGGTTTCAGGGCCTGGCAGGACCCCTCGCGGACGCAGACTTTATATTTGAATCCTCTCTGACTTTTGATGACCGCACGTGGGGAAAGTACCAGTTTTTCTCCAGAGAATTCGAAGCCCTACAAAACACCCAGGATTTAACTCATGTTTGGGCCAGAGCCGGCTTCACAGAATATTTCAGTGATCCTCTACCCAAACCGGATTTTTATAGGTGCTATTACTTGATCACTACCTTACTGGCATCAGAAAATAAGGACATCCCAGGAACCTTCATCTTGCCTACCCTAGTGGACGATCCACCTTACAAGAGATTTTATCTCTCTAAGGACCTAATCAGAGCAGCCATCAAGATTCATGGAACCCACACTCCCACAGACCGAGAGAGATTGATTCCAGAACCGATGAAACGTGGGGATGTCACGAAGTGGGAAGAGATTTCGGCCATTACACCTGAGTTGTCAAGGCCACTAAGAATTTGCATGCAACATTTCGCATTCCCAGCTCAAGACAGGTTTACCATGCCACACAAAAGAATATGGTTCGGATTATATTTGGCATGTACGGGACCTCAAACAGTTGATCTGGCAAGCTGGATCATAGATCAGATGTACCTGGCACAGCACAGATGGGAGCGTAAAAAAGTGCTTAACGGATGTTGTGCACTCACCAGAATTGTGTATATGTGTTTGGCTTATGACTTGCCCATCGAGCGTGCATTAACAGGAGAGGAATTAAAGGCATTCAAGAGCACAGCGAAGAAAGCTAGGAAGCCCAGTAGGACACGGGCAGGTAAGCGCATGCGAGGCACCATCCCTTGCCTCCAAGTGCCAGAGTCGCCGTCACCACAACCCTCTCCCGAGCGACCACAGACAGAAGCTGCGCCCACTGTACAACCTATTCGCATACGGTTGTCCAGACCAGTAATTACGGAGGCCACCACGAGTACCGCTGCACCTCAGGCAGCTACCACCACAGAACCCCCCACCACAACCGCAGAAGCTCCCACCACTATTGGTGCGGAAGCGTTTTCTTTCCCGATACCACATATGGAGGCCGACCCCATAAACACGACATTTGATTTTGAGATGCCTGATGCATTCTCAAACGAGTTCCAGTATTCAGAAGCACCACTATTCTCCCAGGAATATGAACGTCCCAGTTACCCGACTACGCCGCGAGACTTGCCACAGGGACAAGCTGTGTCGGGCTCTGAAGAAGAAAGAACCGAAACAGACGACGATCAAGGCGACGATGAAGCCAGCCAGGGCTCACAAGAGGGACAGACAGAAGGCCAAGGCCAACAGACTGACACACACGGCGACACCAGCACATATGAAGATGAAACCTTCGAAGCCGCAGCGTATACATTGGCCATAAAGAAATTATATCGTACCATGGAGAAAGTCTGGGCACGAAAGAAGTTAACTGAAGAGGAGAGCCAGGCATTAATTGAACAGGAACTCATCTCCGGAGGATTCGAAGACGCCTATATCAGAGGCTTCAGAGAGTTAGTCCAATCAGTAGGTTCCCATGAAGCACTCAGGTTTTTACAAAGAAAGCAACTACCACAGTTTGATCCCCGCCGAGTGCGACTACTCTCAAAACCTGGGGAGTATATTCGTGTACCAACAGGAGCCCAATCTTCAGCACAAGCCAGGGAGGCACGCCTCGCCCCCGAACGTTCAGTAACCGCAGAAACCATTCTTGTAGATTCGCCACCCCGTACCACCATTGTACATACCACTACAATCCTCGAAATAACCTCCACCCCTTCAACTCCTCTTTCACCTCATCTTTCACCAACCCATCCTGTATCACCCGCACACCCACCTGCTTTCCCCACATCCACACCTGTACAAAGCAATATAGCCCCAACCTCTTCCTTACCCATTCATACCACCAGACCCACACCCAACCCTCTGCATCCGTATGTTAACCCCTTCACCCCTTCATCCTTCCCAGCGTTTCCCCCACCTCTAAGACCCCCATTCCCCTTCCTAACCCCACTAACCTTCTCACCAGTCTCACCTCCCCAACCTACCATAACGCCTATTTCCCCGTTTCACCAAACTATTCCCACAATCCCCCCTGTAAACTACTCTACGTTTGTAAATCCTGTATTCACACCTACGCAACCACCCACAATCACACCACTTTTCACAGTCACAACATTAAACACGTCCAATGGCATGGACATATCACCACCCACCTCACCACCACCCACTCCACTCACAGCACCCTCATATTTAGGCACTTCACAATTTTCCACAATCACCACTGCATCCACAGTCCCAACCCCGCTCCCCATTCCCACTGCATCTACCATCACTGCATCCTCATTTAGCACTTCACTACTACTATCGCCCACCATAGATACAGCATTTCAACACATGTTCGCATGCATGACGCAAGTCCGCGATGAGTTTGCATCCCTCGGAACCAACTATCAACAGCTGCAGAAAACGACGAACGACTTGCAAACGCAGCTTAATTTGTTATCAATTGAGAACGCCTCACTGAACAGCCGGTACCAAGAGTTACGAGAGGCTTATCACAAGTTAGAAATAGAAAGTGAGGAAAAAAGCAAAGAGGCCACCGCGGATTTAGATAACCTACTTAGAGCCCAGACTGTCCGTAATGCAACGCTCACTAGAAATATGGGCTTACTAAGAAGACACTTAGCCGCAGCAAAAGAGGAGAACCAGAGACTCCAAGAGCAAAATAGAGAGAACTTGGAAGCGGCTTTAGATCATCCAGAACAGCCACTAAGTCCGAGCAGATTCAAGGCAATCCCATCTGAGTCGATGCGGATGTTGCTAGACGACCATGTCAGATTGCTCGAGGACTATGATCGGATGAACGAAGAACATCAAAAGTTAAAGGAAGATCACAAACTGCTACAGCTCAGAGAACCAGCAACACAACACGAACAAGTAGCAGCAGAATTACCAGCACCTGTGGACCCTGCCCCTGAAATTTTAGAGGAACTCAACGCACTCCGGGCCCAGGTAGTGAATCTTGAATCTCGAATCGCCATCTATGAAGCACCACCAAGGCCAGACTCCCCACCTGAGCTACCAGCTGAGGAAGAAACAGTCACTATCCCGGTGGAGGAGACCTTCGAAGAGGCTTATGAACCGATACCCATCCCAGGCGGACGTGTCACGGCCGAAGGCCAGATGACCTACGAATTACCTACCCCCGCGTGGATGAAGACAGTAGAAGAACTCGGAACGACACACTCGGCCAGAGTAGAGGCACAGCTACATGCCATGGCCATAATTGAAGAGAAAATTTTACAATCACCATTCTTTGCTCAAATGGCCCCGCGACGATACATATCCGGGCATGAGCTTCAGTATAAACCATACTTCATGTTAATGGCAGAATATCAGTTAACCATCGAGAAAGAAACCGGCATGAAACCAACGCATGCCACTCAATTCGAGCCAGAGGACTTGCCACCAAGGGCGCAGAGAGGTGAAATCCTTCAACCAGACTGGCGCAAAGATTTGCTGCAAAATTATCCAGAAATGATGAGCACGTGGGTAAAAGCGCCGCTTCACTTAAAATTTAATCCGTGCTGGGGACCAGTACCACGACGCCGCTCTTGGACTGCCTTCGCTATAAAGCTACAAAACAATAAGCAGTGCCAAGACTGGTTGAACTACCCCTACTTCAAGCCACCAGTCGCGTTACCCACAGTAGGCTACATGATGGCGACGATCCGCCACTGGCTCCCTCGATTAAAACCTATGGATGACATTGCCGCGCACATGACTGTCAAAATCTTTGACATGATGCAGATGGTCTTTAAAGTCTTCCGGCGCATCAAGGCTCCCCATGTCAACACCCCGGGCTTTGAGCATGGCAACTTGGATTTAGTCTATGATATGAGCACAACGCCATCGCTACGGGTGTGTTACGCCTGGCACTGCAGGATCAAATATCTACCGGCATGTTACAAGCAAACATTCGAAGAAATGTTCACCACCGGTTTTTGGGAGTACCATTCAGAAGTATTCATAAGCAGGCCCACACACTTATTGCAATTATTCGCCTGTGAACGAATGGTGTACTCCACACACTATCAACTCCCACCACCAGACGAGCCGCAACCTATAGACTGGGAGAAACTCGAGGCTGATCTAGCCCGAGGTATTCGTGTATCAGAGCACACCCTCGCTCAAGACCTCCTACAGAATTACATCCGGCAGACCTCACAACAAGGTTCTGTCAGGGACGACAGAAGCGAGAGGGAGGGGGGTGTTGGAAGCAGTCAGAGGCACAGACGCCATGGAAGCATGTGAAGACGAAGCAGGGAGCCAGGCGGATCAATCTTTTAAACAAATACATGTCTTATTAATTTTCCCAAAACATTCAACAGTGATTATTATCACTAATTGTAACATATGTATCATAGAAAACCCCATTTTGTAATCCATAGCTCCATTTTGTGCAAGCCGAGGAGTCCTCGAGCTTGAGGAGCTTAGGTAGAATGCTCGTACCAATTTTCGTTATTTTTAGACATCGTTTACCCTTCCAAATAGCCTCTAGGACCTATTTTTTAACTAGGCCGGCCACTAGATGTGAAACCGGTCAAAACTAGTCTAGAAACTATAAAAAGAGCTAGAGAGCTCATTTTTGGGGGTTGGTTCATTTTGGTTAGTGTGAGCATAGAGCTAGTTTGAGCTTGTAAGAGTATTCTTGAGTAATAGAGCTAATTTCCACCTTCCATTGTGTCTTGCTTGTCTCTTCATTGTGTGCGTGTATGTGTGTGTGCATCTTTGTGCTTCTCACCGTCACTCTCACATCATCTCACGTTCACGATCTTCATATCACTCCTACCTCTCCCACGGATTGACATTAAGGAGGTGACGCTTCTTAACGTGGTTCTCACCATTGTGCTAGAGCAACATCGAGACCTTGCCAAGAAGGCTTCCTTGAGCATTTGATAAGTTCCACGCTCTTGTGGTGTCAGATTCCCATACCAATTGGCTGCCTCATCATGGAGAATAGCCGGAAAAATTCTCAACCTTTGACCCTGGTCAACTACCTCATTGGCCTCACAAGTAACCTCAAACAGCTGGATAAAACTATCTGGATCCTCGTCCCAAGCACCTGAGAACTTGGTGAAGTCCCCCAAGTGAACCGAAATCCGCTGAGCCATTTCAAACAGAGGTGTGATGTCAATATCACTTCGATCCCAGAAATTTAGCACACGCGGCCTCAGGATCCCTCCTTCAAACTTTCGTACTTGATTCGCGACTCTCCTACGGGAGTACACGTTTTTGGCAGATTTCTTCGAGCCAGTCGAGGTTGACTCAACTTGCGATTCCCACCTCTTCCTTTTTCTTTCAAAGGCTCTTCTCTGAGCGCGTTCCTCTCTTTGAGTTTGTGTTGCTCCTGAGGATGAGCTCCCCTCACTCATGTACTAGATCTGGAGTCCGCAAGCTCGGCCAACGTGTGGCGCTAGGCGAACCTATGGCACTCTCTTATAGAGATGTGCCAAGCTAAATTCCCGGCACACGCACCAAAATGTTAGTTCTAAACCCATGGGAAAAGATACGCATAGAGGCGCATACGGTATGCTCAAATCACCTCAAACTAATCGACTTGTATTGCTTAAGCCTAAATTGTACCTATGATTTCACTATCTCGCACACACTTGTACATACGCACTATAGCTCTCCCAAGCCCTCTTACTCTCATGCACTCTCTTTTTCTCTAACTTTCTCACTCACAACCCCACTCTTGTACTCACGTCCTTAGATATGCATATTAGTCACCACACTTCTCATAGTTTCTCACATAGTGCACAAAGCAGCCATCTACACCATATGCACATCCGTAGTTAGTTACACATACACATACATACACTCGAACACATGCATCGCTTCATTTATCTTCCCTCGATATATACTCAGGGCACGGAAGTACAATAGGCTACCGTTTTCTCTCAAAGGTTACCATTGCTTGCTTGATGCAAATGTATACATGCTTACATACATATGAAACATCGTGCTTCCATAATAGCGAGATCAACCTATACGAAACCTTGCTAATCTGACCTACCCTTGAGAACGGAGGTTGCCTGAACGTGATGCTGACTGCCACAGACCTCCTTTGGTAGAGAAACAACTTTTCTCTAATGATGCCTTTACTCTGCAATTTGGCTTCCCCTTTGTCGTGAATGGAAACACACAAGAAGAACTCCCCTTCAAAAGGCTCCTCGTCTTCAAAACCTCCAAAACTGAACACCCTTGCGCACTCTACTATTGCCCTTTCCAGCATCAGAAACCTCCTCTTATAGGATTAAGATCCATGAGGACCACGTATCACAATAGATTCCCTTTTCTTGTTTTCTACGAGGATGATAATGTTCTCCTAGAATCTGTGTAGGTAATTGAGCAAGAAGTCTCTGCAGGATTTAGAATGAGCACCGCAGAACTCTCTTACATTGTCAAGCAAGCATGGCATAGTGGAATACACTTGCATGTCTAGGGGGATATGCCAAGGTTAATGTCCTATCTGTAGCATCAACACGTGGTCATAATGTCCTTGTTGTATGTGTTTCCGATCTCTGTTCAAATTCTTTTGAAAATTGATAAGTATTTCCCTTTTAATAAATCTTTTACATTATCAACATCTGAACTCCGTATTGGGGGCCACATACCTTAGCCTTTAATCAATCACGGTTTGCTAATACTATCGAAACAAAATCAAGAGTACTCCACTGATTATCCCTTCAAAGTTCATTTCCTAACAACATCAGGGTCAACACGTCCAAGTCTGTTCCAGCCAACTGGATACACATGAAAGACGCTTAATGGTGTCCAGTGTGCATGGGACCATAAGATATCCTGTGCCCAGACCATATCTAGATCATAGTTTTGTTGCAGGACTTCTATTTGAACTATGCATGATCCAAAGCCCCTGCATATTCAATATGCAAAGCCCATAGTCTTCTATGTTGCAAGAACTAAGGTGATGAACATAGCTTACAAGAATGATGATAATATAAACCTCTCGATTTGAGGCTTGAATAATAAAGATTGGGCTTCAGACCTCTTGTTTATTCGTCCTCAGGAGAGTGTGTCCTTATACTCCATAGTGAATGTTTTTTCGGACTCACACATCTTGCTATATTAGTCTTTAGGAGAATGTATTCCTATAATCCATCCTGAACGTTTTTTGTTATGGATCAAATGCCAAACAACTATAGGTTCTTCATTATGGGAAACAGAGCACAGCGCTGCTATTCATACTGCCATAGAAGCAATTTGAAATTTTCTAGACAGAGAATCAAATTTCCGAATATAGCTATTTTACATCATCTATTGTGATAACGTGGCAGTCATTAATGCATCAGAAACCTGCGCGATCTGCAAAACTGAAGCATTCATGCATACAAAATCATTTCACTCATCTGAAAGCTTACAATGAGGTAATCAACTAGAGTTATGTCAATGGCCATAGCAATGCTGTAAATTCACCCACATAGAGCATAGAGAGTATCCATATCCATCAAGCATGGAGCCAATCAGTTCACAGAGAGGGAAGATCTAATAGATGGGCACGGTAACCATTGCATGATGAATGATGTCATTGGACGAGCATAAAGTTGCACAAAAATATCAAATCACAAAGGGGAAAGAAACAAGGTATTAACGAGGAGCAAAAAACTCAGGAATGTCTATCGATGCTGGTTCATTCTAGGTCAAATATATCAGCTATTTAGATGCTCATGGGGATAGCGCTATACACAGGTGACAACCATTCACATTACCAAAGTAGCAAAGGACCATCTCGAAGACCCGTTTCCCCTATGGCAAGCGAGAGGGAAACAACGATAGAAATTACCGTAGATATCTCCGGTCCGCCAACAATTCTTGTCCTTCTCCGGAGAGTGATCCTTTGCTCGACCCCTGCACCCTTGTACCGCTTGGGGCAGTTGCTTCAGTTTTTGCCCCCTCTGGTCCTCCCAGCCCGAACAACAATCGAGAAGGGAGCAGAGTCCCTCCCCTCACCCTTACTGCGTTGCGTGCAAAGAAAATCCCCAGCCTTCTTGGCGCCCCCCACTTTTCTTGTGGCAGCCGACTTCCCCCCTTCTCTTATTCATCGTCTTGCACAGAGCGAGCCCCCAGCAGATGCAGTTTTTTCGTCCTCGACTCCAGAACTCTGAAGCAAAAAAAACCTCTTCCCTCTGCTAGAAGATCGCTTTCCCCTCCCTTCGAGGTTGCGCACTCCCCACAGAACACAGGGCAAATCTCCAAAAAAAATTTTGACGAACCCCGTACTTCTTGCATGCCATGCAAGCACTCTACCGACTGAGCTACACCCCCACCTGTACAATGATAAGAAGCAAACAAGAGGGCGACGCTGGGGGAGACAAAGACAGCCCCCCTAGTCCTCTACGAACAAAATGCCTCTTGTCCTCTATTCGCATCGTTGAATGCCCTTGACTTTTCCTCTGAGTAATCTCTAGGCTCCAAGACAAAAGTTGGTTTCTTTTCAGATCCACGAACTCCCTTCGCCCACTGAAGTCAAAAACATACAAATGATTTGCCAACAAATTTCCACCATTTCCCCCAAGTTCCTTCTGACATCTGCCTGCAAAGAGAAACGGTTGGAACGACCTTTGGCCATTTTTAAGCTGCTAACAAATGTGACATTGTTTGGTGAAATAGCTTGAAGGTACATCTGTCTATAGAGATCTAATGCATAATCATTACAACCAATTAGAGTATACTTAGAGATCAAGGCACTTCAGGGATTAGAGTCTTGAACTGGAGATGTATTGAGCACTTCCCATGCTTCAGCAAGCAAACCACATTTGGCATACATATCCACTAAAGTATTTCCAAGAGCAACATCCTTCACCAGTAAATCTCTTCTACCAATTTCATTATGAATTCGGCATCCCCTATCAAGGTTCTTTGCACTAGCACAAGCCTTCAACGCACAAATAAAGGTCACTGCATCTGGCAACAGGCCCTCGCACCCAATGCAATCAAGACAGTTTAATTCTTCAACACCTTGCCCAGGGTGAACATAGCCTCCAATTAATGTAGACCAAGATATAGCACTTCGGACCGGAATCTCCTCAAGGATTTGCTGAGCTTTTGTCAGGGCGGCACACTTTGCATACATGCTAACTAGGGAGCTGCCCACAAGATGTCTATTTCAGCAAGGCCAGCCTTAGCAAACCCCTCATGCAGTGCAAGGCCACTTTTTACACCCTCCATCTTTTGCACATACTTTCAATAAGGGAACAGCGGTATGTTCATAATTTCTAATGATGGCATCCCATGCCACATTTCTTTTCTTTCCACAGCACCCACCTCCAAGCCCCATTTATTGAAGTCAACTGCTATCGACCAACATTTTTTGTTGCAAAATACCTGCATCCAAGCATATCCTCTGCCAAATAGAAACATGTTAGTGCATAGAAACCAAGCATTTACTGAGCTAACAGAAGTTCATGGAAGGATTCACCTGATCTTAACTTTAGGTTCTCTAGCTGGTCTAGAGCTCTTTCCGAGGAATCACTAGGTCGAAATGTCTGTGAGAACGCCGTCTTCAGAGCCTCCCATGTAGCAAAATAGCCATCTGCATATTGACTATACCATTTATCCTTAAGGCCTTCCAATGTGGATGGAAAGAGTACTAGCATTGCATCCTCTCTATTCTGCAGACCTCGTCCACGGCATAAGGAGAGGAATCTCCTCACATGATCATCAACATCCTCATAAGCTTGTCCCTTGAAGGTAGGGAGCTTGATGTTGAGTCTAGAGAGTAAATGAGAAAGATCCTCCATTTGCACAAGTGTTTCTTGTGATGTATCTGAGGAGAAATCTAAGGTTCTCCTATGCTTCTCCTTTGACAATGGTGTCGCACCCAAATCAATAGATAAATTCAAGGAGGGTAGAGGGGAGGTAGGCTCACTAGTTGAGGTTATAGCTAACTTGTTAAGGCTCCTTCGTACACGAAGAGGCTCCTTATCTGTTCGCGTATGGGTCATGTACCTACTTGCAAATGCAATAGGGTAGAAATACTGAACAAGGGACTATTTACTACCCTTAGGGCCTCTCACAGAAATGCAAGGGTCCCACCGGGCATGCCAAACTATAGAGGAGGTACTGGGGTATCTACTTTTAATAGGAGCATGCAGCAAGCACTCCAATACTTCACCTACTCAAGGGAGGTTCTCCTTAGGGAAATATACCCTTTAACACTTCTGTGAGCAGGCAGATATCAATGATTGCACAGAGTTGTGAATACTCAAGAAAATATTAATGACAACTAACAATGAAGGAAGACCAATCACTCCTTAGTTCGAACGGATGATTACAACATAGGGAAGATAAATGCTCTAAAGTTGATGCTCTGGGATAGCATGCCACTCCAAAACTAAACACATTCATTACAAGAGATTTGTCCAATCCATACAATGAACACAGCTAGATGCAAATTAGCCCTGATCCATACAAAGTCTGAAGAATTGCTCTAAGGAAAAGAGCATAAAAATACCACTGACTCACACTGAAAGACAAGGCCAGGCCACACTCTTCACATTATAGTGCTATTAGCCCTCCACTGGGAAGCCCACGCTCTGTATCCACACCACAGAGTGACTTCCTACAGTAGGCTTGTAACCACAGAGTGCAAAGAGAGGATCCCTGTACGCATGTAAGTATATGTGTGTATCTGAATGTATCCCAAATGAACACAAATCCATTGCTTTTATAGGCTCCAATAGGCCAAGAGGGCCTTGCCGATTCCTCACGTCCACTGATCATGCGCCAATTGATTGCCCAAAATTGGAGGGGTAGATCAAATATGCCACCAATCTTGGATTGGTTCCTCAAAAATAGGCAGTCCTCATGAATGGTTGGCAACAACAGTCATTTCTCCACTTTCACTTTTACCAGCTACACTTTTACTGACCTTTTTGTATGCAAGTTGAGATCCTCATTTTGTGCCGCCCGTGATATTTGAATGAGCCTAAGAAGCACATCCCTTACATTTGATGGATGGTGATTCAAAGAATAATCTCAATGCTAAGATGCCTCAACCCCTGAAAGGCTCCTAAGCCCCAGGAAAAAATGATTATACGAGACTTTATTTGGTTTAATCCCTCGCAATCGATCCACTTGGATTACTTAGAGCACACAATTATCTCGCAATGGATTCTTCTTATGGCTATGCACTAACTCATATGTATCCCGGCAAACGCACCAAATGATAACCTTTTTAGTCCAAGAGAAAGTATATACACACAATGATATTTTGCCCCAAACTTACTTAGACTAGGTCAACTTTTATCGCCCTAAATCCATAATTTCACTCATAGGTGTCTATGGAGGAGGCAGGACAACACATGCACAATTGGCTATCCAAATCCATTGGTCACTTTTGCAATCCCTCCTTTCTTCACTCGCATACATTTACTTCTGTTCCACAATCACTCATGACCTTAAGCCCATGTTCATCCCTACCCTTTTATATACCCCTAATACTTTCCTTCTCTCTTTGACTCACTCTTCCTCTCCCTCCCTCTCTACGTACCTCTCCTTAACCTCATGCACGTGCTTACTTCTGCTCACTCATCGGCTCAAACACCCTCACCCACTCTTTTTTTTTTTCCTGGTCATATGCATATGTATCGATTTCTATCCCTTTTCTCCAATCTCATTTTATTCGTACAATATGTTTCAAGTGCATATCTGTAAATTCTCTATGTTGCCCTGTTCTAATGCATACACATTCAACTCCAAGCACTCATACCTACACTTGACTCTCATACTCAATCACACCGCTCATGAACAGGTACCATTAAGTCCCTATTCATCAAATAACCAAATGTAACATAGTGTGACTCTTGGAAACAAAACGTGTTTGTATGTGCAATTTCTCCATAAATAACATATATGTGACATAACCAATCACACAACTACACATCACATAAATTTACATGCACATCGCATAAGCGCACATGTGGCCTACTAAAGATGTGGTCTGTATCACCACACAATTCACCTTTATTGTGGGAGAGCATAAAACAAAGGAGGAGATGAATTCTTCAATCCAATTTTTTCGCATCTTTTCATTTTGTTCTCAAATAATCAAAATTCAGAAAAACTTCTTTTCTCCAATTTGCCTCAGTCAAGCAGTCAATTACAAAACCATGCTAGCTGTCAGAAAACATCTCTACATCACCACGAGTAACGAGCTTTGATAATCAATATATTTCCAAGTAAGCAGCATCTAAAAGTGAGAGATTCAAACGTATACACATTTGCATACCAGAAACAACAACAACAACAACTTACCTCCTCATGTTCAGTATATCTAGTGCCTCTCAAATCATGGAGTTAAAGGGAAAAGTCAATCTTCATGCTCCTGCAACAGTCAGTCAGATTGAATGGTCCTTGCCATTTCCCCCCCTTATGGCAAGCATCTAATAGGGTGTGCCATACCGCCTTATCAGGATCAAATGGCAGCTGTTTTTTCAGAGACCTAGCTATATCCAATCTGGCTGTAGACCATCCCTTTTCAATTTCTCAAAGATCTGTAACACATTAGCACTGTCTCCCAAGTGCGCATAACATCTCAACTAGCGTTCTTTGTAAAGTAGTGTCTTATTTGAATAGACTGCTTCTTGTAGCTTGAGCATGTAGTTCCCCACCCTTACATGTAGCTCCAACTTCCAAGTATGGTACATGCTTTCAAGCCAGCAATCAATGTGGTCCATAATATAATATTTCTTGCTGATAGCTTATCAAAGACCTCCTTTGCTTTATCAACTAAGCCACATTTGGCATACATGTCAATCACTGCATTTCCAACAGCAGTACCAAGTTCCCGATCCATTCTGATCATGATGGCATCATGTAGTTGCAAATACTTCCCTTCAAACATTTGATCACTCTTCAAATACCTGTAATCAAACATCTTCTTCTGCCAAATACAAACATATTAGTGCACCAAAACCGACCATTTATTGAGCTAACAACCCCTCATACAATTTCCACATATTCAAGATTACATTACAAAATCACATAGGAAGCTCTCCACTGTCAGCAATGATCACTTTCCGCTTAGGGCTTCCACTCTGAGTACCTTCTGCTTCCACCTTATACACAACATCCATTCCACTAATCACCTTTCCGAAAACAACATGCTTACCATCCAACCAACTTGTTTTAACTGTTGTGATAAGAAACTGGGATCCATTTGTATTGGAGCCTGCATTTGCCATGGATAAAACTTCTGGTTTAGTATGCTTGATCTTAACGTTTTCACCAGCAAACTTTGCACTATAAATGGATTCTTCTCCTCTTTCGTCACCCAAGGTGAAGTCCCCCCCTTGAATCATAAAACTAGGAATAATACGATGGAACTTAGACCCCTTGAAATGAAGAGCTTTGCAACCGTTACCAACACCTCTTCCCCTGTGCACAAAGCCCGAAAATTCTCAACAGTCTTTCGAACAGTCTTTCCAAATAGGCCCATTACTACTCTTCTTGCATGTTTTCCACCAATCTCGATGTCAAAATAAACTTTATGTGTTATCTCCTCCAGAGGGGGAAGAGAGAGAGAGAGAGAAAGAGAGAGAGAGCGAGAGAGAGAGGGAGGGAAGTATGCGGGGGGCTGAGGGGAGGGGGTGGCGGGGCAGTGGGGTGCGGGGGCCGAGGGGGAAGGTGGTGCGGTCAGGGGCGCGGGGCTGAGGTGGTGGCGGTCAGTGGGGCGGCGGGCAGAGGGGGAAGGTGGCGGGGGTTAGCTGGGGGTGGTGGCGGCAGAAGAGAGAGAGAGAGGGGAGAGAGAGAGAGGGGCCGCAAGGCATGGAGGGGCGGGGTGGGGGCTGGCGGGGTGGGGAAAGAAGGGGGGTCGCGGGGTGGGAGGTGGTGAGCAGGCAGGGGAAGAGAGAGAGGGAGGGGAGAGAGAGAGATAAATAGATAGAGAGAGAGATAGAGAGAGAGAGAGAGGGAGAGGGGGGCCACGGGGCATGGAGGGGTGGGGTGGGGGCTGGCGGGGTGCGGAGAGGAGGGGGGGCGCGGGGTGGGAGGTGGTGGGTAGGCGGGGAAAGAGAGAGAGAGGGAGGGGAGAGAGAGAGAGAGAGAGAGAGAGAGAGAGAGAGAGAGAGAGAGAGAGAGAGAGAGAGAGAGAGAGAGAGAGAGAGAGAGAGAGAGAGAGAGGGAGGGAGGGGGGCTGCGGGGTATGGAGGGGTGGGGTGGGGGCTGGCGGGGTGGGGAGAGGAGGGGGGGCACAGGGTGGGAGGTGGTGGGCAAGCGGGGGAAGAGAGAGGGAGGGAGAGAGAGAGAGAGAGAGAGAGAGAGAGAGAGAGAGAGAGAGAGAGAGAGAGAGAGAGAGAGAGAGAGAGAGAGAGAGAGAGAGAGAGAGAGAGAGAGAGAGAGAGAGAGCGAGAGAGAGAGAGAGAGGGAGAGAGAGAGAGAGAGAAAGAGAGAGAGAGAGAGAGAGGGAGAGAGAGAGAGGGGCCGTGGGGTATGGAGGGGCGGGGTGGGGGTTGGCGGGGTGGGGAGAGGAGGGTGGGTGCGGGGTGGGAGGTGGTGTGCAGGCGGGGGAAGAGAGAGAGGGAGGGGAGAGAGAGAGAGAGAGAGAGAGAGAGAGAGAGAGAGAGAGAGAGAGAGAGAGAGAGAGAGAGAGAGAGAGAGAGAGAGAGAGAGAGAGAGAGAGAGAGAGAGAGAGAGAGAGAGAGAGAGAGAGATAGAGAGAGAGAGAGAGGGGCCGCGGGGTATGGAGGGGCAGGGTGGGGGCTGGCAGGGTGGGGAGAGGAGGGGGGCGCGGGGTGGGAGGTGGTGGGCAGGCAGGGGAAGAGAGAGAGGGAGGGGAGAGAGAGAGAGAGAGAGAGAGAGAGAGAGAGAGAGAGAGAGAGAGAGCTTGGGGGCTGTCGGGGAGGGGAAGAGAGAGAGGAAGAAAGAAAGGAGTGCTCAAGCTCCTCTGTCTTTTCCCTGAGATCCATTAGAAGGCCGTCACCATCTCCTAATCTGAGCAATACATACACCTCTTCAGAGGGGGATAGAAAGGGAAGAACTGTCATAATACACCAGTGATCAAGATCCCTCGGATCTAGAGCATGAAACCAAAGAAGATGAAATACATGTTTCTTCTTATATCTGGGAAATGATCCGCATAATATTCATGATACAACTATTTTTGAAAGTCAAAGGCAGAGCTTCTCTGAGGAGTTTCTTATGTGTAAATCGAGCAGTATTATGGGTTTGCTAAATAAGCAACAGGAAGGTAATCCTAAACTGATCTATAAATCTTGAACTGATTTACAATCTGTATTGCATCTTTGTCGTGGTCGGTATATAAAGCAGAAGCAACTTTGTATCAACGGTTCTTTGAAAAGACAGGGGCTCCAATGGGCTAGAAGCTTATCAAGGAGACATGAATCAACAAACAGAGTTCTGGGAAGCGGGAATGGAAGTGATTTGGATAAAGGGCATAACAAGGAGTCGGATTCTGAATTGCCCACTTTGTTATCATCACAAAAAAATCAAGTCTGTAAAATGGGGCATTCCAACCATGTCTGTTTGCAGTTAAACGGTGAAGATCAAGGCATGCTTGCTTTCAACAAAGAGGTGTTTATTGCCAAATTTTAAGGATTTGGAGAGGAGGTTAAGAAATGGTGGATGGAATCAGGTTGAGATAAAGGAGATGATTGCAACATCTCTGCTGGACGACGAGTGCTTCAGCTTAGTTGAAACCAGGCAGGGCATTCATAATGCTCTGAGTAGGGATGCAGATTTGAAGTCGATGTCATTACGGAAGACAGGATGGAGCCAACCTGATGTTGTAGAAATCCTTAGTTAAGAGCTTTTGAGGTAGATGGGTTGTTCGTCTGTATAGTGATTAGTCAAAGTAATGTAATAGGGGGGCGAGAGAGAGAGAGAGGTACATGCAAAGGTCTTGATTGCGATGGCAGCTATAGAAGACGTGCAATTCAAGGAGAAAGATGAGTGGTCTAGAGAAAGGGATAGCTTGTAGTGCATACGGCTATGCTGGCCGCTTGTGAAGATGTTGAGAGAGACAAAGAAAGAAAGAAATGGAGATAGCCCTTTGGGCAGTGTGCTGTAGACACGATGGAGAGAGAGAGAGGGAGAGAGAGAGAGAGAGAGAGAGAGACAGAGAGAGAGATAGAGAGAGAGAGAAAGAGAGAGAGAGAGAGAGAGAGAGAGAGGGGGACCGTAGTCTGACGTTATGATACAGAAGTCTGATTTTTTTTCTTGTGATTGTCTATTAAAGGGAAAAATGTCGATCATCATCTTTCTTTTTAAGTTTTTTTCTGAATGATATGTTCTGCACATTTTCATTGACCTCTCTTTATTTGAGAAGGAATACAAGATTGTAATGATCATCAGAGGTGGAGAGTTCCTTGTAGCTTTTTGCATGAAGATGATTGCTTTATTGAAGTATATATGTATATTTTAGGTGTTCAATGGAAAGCTTTCATTCCTTTATGTATTGGGTCTTTTCTCTATGGGTGAGCTTGTGGGGTGGATCCAAGTGTAATAAAGGATCTATCTTTTGTGTTAAAAGCAGGACCTTATGTGTATGTGTGTTTCCTTTGCATGATCATGTACGAAGTTAGATCTGATCATTCTGCAAAAACTCCTTTTGAAGCTATACCATCGAAATTCATATAAGAACAATATATGTACTATAGTCACTAGAACGTTAAGACATTACATGCCACTTATTTACTAGACTAATACTCCTTGTTACCATCTTGGAGCATGAACCATCACTTACCACCCCTTATCGCTCATTTAACTATAAAAATCATGTATGACATGTGATACTGATTCATCCCTTGTTCAATTTTTGATGCATGTATGCATAAATGCATGTGCATGTGCATGTGCATGTGCATGAGTGCATGTATATGTGAGATGAATGCATGTGCATGAGTGCATGTGTATGTGAGAAGGGTGTATTTGAGTTGAATGCATGTGCATGAGTGCATGTGTATGTGAGAAAGGTGTATGTGAGGTGAGTGCATGTGTATGTGAGATGAATGCATGTGTATGCAAGTGAGATGTAGTATGTATACATGTGCAAATGCATGTATATATGCATGGGGATTATAGAATGCATATAGTATAAATATAATGTGGAAATACATATTCAAAGTTATAGATGGAGTATTCATATTCATGATACCATATGATGTGTGATAGTATGACATGGGCATGAATATATATTTGCATATATGAAATGTATATTAGCATGATAGAAAGTATGAAAGTATATGTACATAAGAGTGTGTTTTTGCTTGTTAGCAACATACATAACTATCTGATTGCATGTATGATTATGAGAAGTATAGATGCATGTATGCATGAATACATATGCGTGAGCATGAATGTACATAAGTACATGTGTATAAGTGTATGCATGAATGAAAATATGCATGAGCATGAGTGTGCATGAGTGCATGTGTATAAGTGTATGCATGAGTGAATGTATACATGCAGATATGAATGTGAGAGTGCATGAATGCATATGCATAAGCATAGAGTGTATGCATATACAAGTATGAATGTATGAATGCATATGTGATATGTGAGCATGATGCTTGTCTGCATGAATGCATGTGTATGAGCATGTGTTTACTTGTGCATAAATGCATGATAAGCATGAATGCAATTGCATTAGAGGTACATGATAGTGTATGAACATGGATATTAGAACTAATGTTTGTGTGCATACATGATGCATTCTATTAAGTGTGTGCATGCATAAGAATGCCTACTCAGATACTTAAGTATGCATGAAGTGCATGTGTAAGTAAGATTAATAAAAGAAAATGATGTAAGTGTAGCGAGAGTTAATGCATGAGTATGAGAAATACAAGCTTAAATAAATGTAAATATATTAACTCATATAAAAGATAGCACATGTTAGCATGCATCTATGAGTATAAAAACAGGATGAAAATGTATGAGCGTGTTATATGAATGTGAGTTTTATGTTTGATAAAAACATACTTATGTTTTTTTTCTGATGCTTCTTTATGCAAAACATTTGAAGAAGATTGATGAGCAGTGACAATTTGACGAAACCTACGAGCTTTTGACTAGGAGATGCATTTATGGTGCTTCTCTTAGTTTCATTTTATCACATTTGAAACATAAAATATTGTATTAGGTTTTTTATCTAAGGATTTGTATAGGAGTATCTTCAAAGTATTTGTATTAGGAATTTTCTCAAAGAACTTTTATAGAATTATTTTGGTTCTAAAGTCTTAGCATTATTACTAAATAGTTCAATTATCAATCAAAATGTTATATTACACTTTATTTCTCATATCTGCAAACAATGCATCTTTAACTGAATCTTTTACTGAAAAAAATAACATACTTACCTCTTTTATTTTAGAGACTCTTTTACCTCCTGCTATTGAGAATACTACTATACAATTTAACGAAAACGAAACTAGTGAAGAATTAGAAGTAGAAGAGGTTAAAGACCATATTGTTAATGAAACTTTACTATCTCCATTATATGCTTACTGTTTATGTAAATTTTTAGACTTCTGTTCAATTGTGTCAGTGGAACCTGAGAATAGGGAGATTTTGTTCCCTCCACCTCTAAATAGAAATACTCAACCTAAGCAAACAGAAAACGATGTGGCTGAAATTATCAAAGATACGATAACTGATGAAGAATTAATCTTGCAATCATATCGACACGGTGTTTCTAGGTATAGATCTTCACTTCCTTAGAGACCTTAGATTTATAGGCTAAACTTAAATAGAGTATTAAACTATAGCTAATAACTCTTCACATACTGAAAACACATCCTAGTTCCTAAAGTACGCAACAAAACACCCAGCATGTAGTCACTTAGTGAGGCTAATGTAAATCAGTTCTGATGAGTGGCTGCCTCCTTTCAGACCCCTCGACACCGATGTAGTGTCATATCATCACCCGGAAGTGTAAATCTACCTAGTGCCAATTTCCATTACTCTAATACCTCTAGTGAGTCAGATGAAGAAGCTAGAATGGCTTCTAAAGACATGCATAGCTCAGTGTCCTTGGTGGGATTCATGTCCATCATTGAGGGAGAATATAGGACCTCCCTCAAGTATGTGAACACCAATCAACATGATTTTCCAATCTACGTAGATGGGTTAAATAGATCAGTGGCATGAATGAAGAAAGTGAGGGAATCTGAGATTGTTCCTCGACCTGCGGTAAAGTATGAAGGAGGATTCTACATGGACCAAGAGGGAGTAATTTATGCAATGACATAGTGTCCTGAAACCATAAGTGAACAATGGGAGAATGAGAACATAAATCACCCTAATGGGAAGAATAATGAAGATAGGATTTCTACACCTCGAGGTAAGTCTAAGGTGAACAGAATTTGGAGAGGTGACAAGATCCCTCAGGATGACACATTGACTGATGTGTATATGGTAGTTGGGATTGAGAAACTACTACAAGCCCCTTCATCTTTGTGGGGAGAAAGTAGCAACCCTGCCACCATTTATAAGCTACAAGATCTGAAGGATCTCTCTCGAATTACCTATCTTGATAGGAATATGAGAAATTACTATCTTGTGATGGATTTAGAAATATCTCGATTAAGATATCAAGGCATGCTCATGTTTCCCCCTAGAGACCAAGGAACCACCTCCCAGAACCCTCAAGGAACTTACCAAAGTTATGCCTATCAGAACTTTGGGCAGGCTCAGCAACAAAGCATTCCTGTGAGGACTAATGTTTAGTTTTCAATGCCCGGAGCAAATCCCAACTATCAACCCCCATCTTGTGGAGAGCCAAGAAATAGAATTCCTATTCTAGAGAGACCGCCCATAGGCAGGGGAATGGCGTTCAAGTGGGACATCCAGCCATTCTTGTTATGCCGAGACCACCAAAACTTGGTAGAAGATTGCGACCAATTCAAGTGGCCAAACGTATGAGGAGCCACTATGATGGGTCTGTAGAACCTTATAACCACATAGCTGAATTCAAGCAAGTGATTCATGTAGAACAAGTGGAAGATTTCCTAGTTCAATATGAGTCATTTGATTTGACCCTTATAGATACTCCTTAACCTGGTTCCAACCACTTGAACCCAATAGTTTCCTAAATATGGAACAAGTATTCTAGGCAATGATTGATGAGTTGATGAAGACTGGCATTAAGAATAACTCTCCATCTTTGATTTAGAGCTTCAAACAATCTCCTATGAAGTCAGTTCGTCTAGCAACTACGAGGTGTAAGCAATATGTGGATAAATGCCCCACAGAAGAAAGGCCTACATAGCACAAAATGATCTCATTATTTTTGGAAGGATTATTCAATGGATCTTTAAGAGCACTAGTCTACGTAAAGAGATTCCAAACATTGAGTGAATGCTTGAAGGAGTGTATAGACTTAGAAGACAACCTGTCAGAAGACTTGAAGATCCCCCAAACTATGAATAAGAGTGAGGATAATTCTAGTAGTATCTCTAGTTCGAACAACAATGTGGAGAAGATTGCAAACTTATTGGCCAAGAAATTGGGTGTGAAGGGACAAAAGAATTACCCCAACCCCCCATTAAGGATGCCTATGCTTAGGAGATGTGTCCATTGTGGAGGGGATCATCCTTCTCATGTGTGCAATAGAGGAATTGTCTCACCACCCCCATATGTTTACAACCGATAACGAGCACAGAATCAAGCTCAGTACTGCACTATTGAACAGAAATACACAAATCACAATACTAAAAATTGTTCGTACAATAGACAATCTAGACCTGTCCAAATACCACATTACTGGCCATATGGATACCTAGCTAGAGACCAAGGAAGGGAGCTTCCTAAATATCCTCAGTACCAGAACCCACCTCCAATTCAACGTCCATACAAATACACAGGATACAATTCACCACAACTAGTGTTAGGACAACAGCCACCTCACCCAAAGAATGTTGTTCCAGTGAAATTTTCCCAAGTAGAAGAGAACACTCAGAGAGCCCTAGTACCGACCACTTCATTAGCAGGGCCTGACAGCCATAATCAATTCTATAACCAAAACTGGGGAGAATACTATGCATATGAAAGTGACTCGGTGAACTATGAGCAGACCTATGAGCAGCACCCTTATGGACAAGAGCTCTACAAGAGCCCACAAGGATACAAAGCTGAATATGCTACATTAATGTACACGACTCCAAGAGGCCAAGCACATTCTAGACCCTTTATTAGACCTCCAATCCTTAGAGGACCCCGTTATCGCTATGGAGGAGACTATTTCATCAAGGAGTGCACTCTACCTTACCAACCACCTCCTAAGGTTTGGGAAGGATATTTTAGTGATTGTAGAAAAGAGCATTTGTTTAGAGATTTTCCTAAAAACTCTAACAAGATGAACCAAACAACTCAAGTCAACATAGTAGAAGTGGTAGAGTCTTCTGGAAGTGATAAGGAATATATGGTACCATTAAAGGCGATTACAAGAGCAAGAGCTAAAGAAAGTCCAGAAAGGTTAGATTCAATTATGCAAGAAACCAACAAACTAGAAACACTGATGCCTCAAATAGTGGCAGACTCGGAAGAGTCTGAAGAGAATTCCAAGGTAGAGCAAGAGCTAAAGAAAGTCCAGAAAGGTTAGATTCAATTATGCAAGAAACCAACAAACTAGAAACACTGATGCCTCAAATAGTGGCAGACTTGGAAGAGTCTGAAGAGAATTCCAAGGTAAAAAGAACCCAAAGATGGAAAGCTCGACTAGAGAAATTGAGAAACAAGTGGACTCAAAAGAAGGAGGAAGAGGAGAGCAAAGAAGAGCCACATCAATCTAAGAGTCTTACAACCATTAAGGATTCTATTAAAGAGGAGAAAGAACAGCAGAAACAACAAGCTGGGTTGGTTCTAGCTGATCCAATTCCCGAAGACTTAGCCATGTGGATAAAATCATATCAATCCAGGATCAAAGCACGATCAAGCTTGGAACAACACAAGTTAAGTTACCCGAGAGGAGATCTCGAGAAAGAAAGGCTAGAGATCTACAAAAACTTGATTGAAATTGTTCAAAACACACTACAGAAACCTATACAAAGCCTTCCAGAAACAAGAATAATTGATAGAGAATTTCAAGAATGTTTAGGAGCACATAACTTGTCGGACGACAGGAGGATCATAGCAAAAGCCGAAAGCATAGCCAGTGAAAATCATGAAAGAAGTTTTGTGATTCCGAAAGTTGAAGCTAATTGGCCTAATGATCTATGGGCTCGATTGCAAGAAGAAAGATGGAGGAAAACTGAGGAAATTGACCCACCTTTTGAAGAATTGGATGCATCCAAGAACCCAAGAATGATGAGTCAAGAGTTGAACTATGAAGAATGTTTGGAATTGGATAAAGAGGAGTTGGAAAGAATCAACACTCTACCTAACTACATGGGAGAGTATGAGCAAAATTCCGAGCTTTATCATGCCCCAACAATAAGAACAAAAGGGCAAGAAAACTCAAGCAAAACATCAGATATAGCACGAAAGTTGAAAGAGACAAAAGTGCGATGCTCCATAACTTTGGAGGAATTACTAAAATCAAACCACAAGTATGGAACAAATTGATTAAGAAAATGGAGCAAAACAAAGCAAAGACAATCAATAAGGAGGCTAATGGAGATGTTCATATTGTCCAAATCCCTGTATACAAAGTAGGAGATTTCAGCGAAAGAGATAACACATGTCTACCCATTACATTATGAGGTTACACCACGAAAGGAATCCTAGACACAGGAGCCAGAGTAGAAATAGCCACAAAAGAAATATGGGAGAAGTGGGGAAAAGAGCTTTACGACCCACGAGAATGAAATTACAATTAGCTTATGGTCACACCGAAAAACCTCTGGGATTGTTAGAGAATGTTGTGGAGTAGACTTCAAATACACGTTAGCCATTTATCAATTTGAGAGAGCAAGTAACTATGAGATGCTGTTGGGAAGACCTTTTATGAGACAACTAAGGGTAGTGCAGGACTGGGCAAGAGATGAAGTATAACTATGAGATGATGTTGGGAAGACCTTTTATGAGGAGTTAGGAAGATATATAATCTCGTATCTTTTGGTACTTGATTCAAGAGAGAATCAATCCTATACTTTAGGATACACTTTATTGGTAGAGAATTCAATTCAAATTCAAATCCTTGGCTCCAACAAGAACTATAAAAGTGGATATGAAATGCCTGCGTGCATCTTGAGGTTCAAAGATCATATTCATGCATTCTCATTGAGAAGAGGAGCTCACCTCATAGCTCACTCTTTCCACACTCATTGAGCAATAACTTATTGCCAATGACATTGTACTTTTACATGATTTAATACATACAAGTTCATTACTTCCTACTCTCATATCTCTGTCACACTCCATCAGAACAATGAATTGTCTGAGCTGGTTCTCACTATTTGGTCCATCACGTTGTGCGTTCTAAAGCATGAAATCTTGAGCATACTGTCTACTTTAATCCTACAAAGTTTCATTGATAATGTGTCTTTTGATCATCAGATATTAATCAAACATTGTTCACTAGTCTGTGACTGTCAAGGCCCATAAAAGTCAAGATGGAAGCTTAACTTGCTAAACATATTTCTCTGCATATAGTTTATCATTTTAGATTATTTCACTCATGGTTGGTAGCTTGTTAAGCTAATTGAAATTCCCCAAAAAGAATTTTATAATTACTACTGTACTCAAAAAATTAAGTAAAACTCTAAGAAGGAGTCTCAACCAAAATAGCAACTATTGTACATTGGATCATATGCCTACCTATCTGTTTTGATCCTATCATTTGTGCATCATCTTCCAAGCAAAATATGTGATCATTTATGCTTATTAGCTAGCTAAAAAGGCCCACAACACTTTCCATCCATCACTTATAGCATGTGTGAAGCAAGTTTTAGCTACACCAACTCATCTCTTGTGATTATCCACCATCTCCTCCAATAGTGGTATTAGAGCAAGTTCAATCAAGATGGGAGATGGATTTCCCTCTTTCATTGACAAATTGGAGAGGAACAACTACTCAGCATGGGACGGATGCAAGCTAGGAGATGAAGACATGCCAATCTTGAGGAGCAAGCATCAACCAACAAAGGAAGAGCAAGAGAGGCTAACCACATGGTGTGCAAAGGATGCTCTTGCAAGGTCATACCTACTAAACTCAATCTCTGATTTCTTGTTACCACATGTCAGAAATTGTAAAACCTCCCAAGAGACTTGGGAAGTGCTTTCATCATACTTCTCCTCCAACACAAGAGCTAGGAAGAATCAGTTGTGGATGGAATTCACAACCCTCAAGAAACAACCAAAGCAAGGAGTGGTTGATTATGTAATTAAAATGAAAGATGTAGCAGACTAGCTTGCAAGCATTGGAGAAGAGATAGAGGAATATCATATTGTGAGGCAGATCATCAATGGAATAAAAGTTGATGATAAGTGGGAGTCCTTCACCACAGCTATGGATCTCTACATGGATATGAAAATACCTGATCTCAACACCTTGATGGGACAACTCTTCACCCATGAGGCAAAGCTCAACAAAAATGGTGACAACTCAAGAGGTAACCAATCTTTTGCCCTTTATACAGATAAGGATGAAGCTAAGGATAAAGGTAAAAGTAAGAAACAGGATGAAGAGGCCATTACCTCTCAAGTTAATTATGCAGGAAGAGGAAGAGGTGCTAGAGGTAGGGGCAGAGGAGGAAAGCAAGGTAGGGGGAGACCCTAGAATAATTCACCATGCAATATATGTGGTCTCAATAACCACACTACAGAAGAATGCTACAAAAATACTACTCCAATCATGTGGTAAGTAATGTAGCGCTATTATCTGATCTTGAAGAACCCAAGGGGAAGCATGAAGTACAAACAAGTGATGACACTAAGCATTCAGTCAAGAAAATTGGAAATGTAAAAACTTATGATGGTAGTATGAACCTTTTGAGCAAAGTTCTGTTTGTGCCTACTATAACCAAAAATCTAATTAGTGTTGAGCAGATTGTAGAGAAAGTTCTACAGGTCAGATTCACTAAGCATGGAGCATATGTGGAAGACCCCCAACAAGGATTCAAAAGGATTTCCAAAGGTGAGCAGTCAGGTAGATTGTTTACTTTTGAAATTGAAGACACAAGGAGTATAACATTATTCATTTATAGAGACCAAACCCTATCTGAGTTGGAAATATGGCACAAAAGGCTAGGACGCATAGGAGAGAGAACTCTGAAGCAAATTTGCAAGGATCAAAGTGTGCTTGGCATTCCCAATGTGACCAAGGAGCACATGATTTACACATGTGGAGCTTGCCAATTTGGCAAAGCTCATAGGCAACCATTTAAGAGGAAAGGATACATCCATGAAGATTATTTGGAACTTGTACACAGTGATGTGTGGGGTCCTAGTAAAGATCCATCCATCTCATGTTCAAGGTACTATGTCTCTTTTATTGATGATTACAGTAGGTGGACAATTCTCTATTTTATGAAACATAAGGATGAGGTATTTACATGCTTCAAGAAGAATTTGGCACTACTTCAAAACCAAACAAGAAGGAGCATGAAGAGAATCAGGTCTAATGGAGGTGGTGAGTACTTTTCACATGAGTTTGATCTATTTCTATAGGACAGAGGCATAAAGAGGGAAGTAACAACCAGGTGTACTCTCGAATTGAATGGAGTGGCAAAAAGAATGAACAGGTTAATTATTGAGGCAGTTAGGTCTATGCTAAATGAGAAAGCATTACCTAATTATTTATGTGTAGAGACTGTATTTACAGCTACCTATTTGGTCAATAGGCTTCCATCCAAGTCATTGAATGGTATGACACCGTATGAAGCATGGAATGGCAGGAACCCTTCATTGGATCATTGCAAAATATTTGGGTGCATTGCCTATGCTCACATCCCATCACAAATCAGAGGGAAGCTTGACCGTAAGGCTGAGAAATGTATATTTATTGGGTATGATCAGAATCAAAAGGGATATAGACTTTATAATCCCACTAACAAGGCATTCATAGTTAGTAGGGATGTAGTATTTGATGAGAATAATTCTTGTTTTGAAGATGATTGCAAGAAAGTCAAATTACCATATGATTTGGAAAATGATTTTCTGACCCTAACTCAAGAAGACCAACACCAAGCAGAGGACATCAACTCAGAAGATGAGGAGCAGATTTATTTCAAATCTTAGAAGTCAAGAGGGAAGTTCAAATACAAGCAATTAGAGGATCTACTCGAGTGTTCAAATCAAGCTTTAAGGATATCACAAAGAGAAAGTAAGAAGCCCATAAGGTATGGATATGATACCTCCTTAGTCACAAAGCACTTTGTGTACATCACTAAAGATTCAATGACAGAGGAGCCTTTTTCATTTGAAGAGGCTAAGAAGAAGAAAGAGTGGAGAGAAGCCATGTAGGAAGAAGTGGAAGCATTACAGGAAAACCATACTTGGGATCTAGTTCCCAAGAAGCCAAATATGAAGGTAATTGGTTCAAGGTGGATATACAAAGTTAAAAAGAACTCTGATGGTTCCATAAACAGGTACAAGGCAAGATTAGTGGAAAAGGGATTTGCCCAAACACAGGGAGTAGATTATGAAGAAACATTTTCACCTATGGCAAAGATGCCAACAATCAGGGTATTGGTAAGTCTTACTACATCTAAAAATTATAATTTATATCACTTAGATGTCAAGAATGCATTTTTAAATGGTTGGATATCAAAGGAAGTGTATATGGCACAACTACCATGTTTTGAAGATGAAGAAAAAGTAGGGTATGTATGCAAGCTTAGAAAAAGCAGGGTGCTTAAATATCTTAAGGGAACAGTGAATGAGGGATTATTCTATCCCTTTATTTTTGACATAGATATAAAGTTATATTCTGATGTAGATTGGGCTGACTCCAAGGATGATAGGAGGAGCACTTCAGGATACCTATCTTTTGTAGGTTCAAGTCGCATATCATGGTCATCCAAGAAGCAACAAACTGTGGTCTTATCTTCCATAGAAGCAGAATAAAGAGGTTTGGCAAATGCAACTCAGGAAGCTATGTGGCTTAAGCAATTGCATGCAGATTTGGAGATACATTCCTACACTCTAATTATCTTTGGAGATAACACTAGTTCACTTCATTTGGATGCTAATCCTGTGTATCATGCCAAGACTAAGCACAATGAAGTGTACTATCATTATGTTAGGGAAAAATTACTTAGCAAGGATATTCAATTATCCTATGTCTCAACTCATTTGCAATGTGCAGATTTACTTACCAAAGCATTGGATGGAACAAAGATGAACAGGTTCAAATTGATAATTGGGCTGCAAGAGATGAAGGAGCAATGAAGATAAAAAATGTTACACCTTGAGGGGGAGTTGTTGGTGCAATTAAGCCTAAGCCTACACACTTGATCACTTCACATAAACTTGATGTATTAGCATATCATTTGGAAGATTTCATATGTACAACCTCTTGTAACTTTGAGTTATAATTACTCATTGTAAATGGTCAATAAACCCACAAGGAGTTAGGAAGCATATAATCTCCTATCTTTTGGTACTTTAGTCAAGAGAGAATCAATCCTATACTTTAGGATACACTTTATTGGTAGAGATTTGAATTCAAATTCAAATCCTTAGCTCCAACAAGAACTATAAAAGTGGATATGAAATGCCCACGTGCATCTCGAGGTTCAGAGATCATATTCATGCATTATCATTGAAAAGAGGAGCTCGCCTCATAGCTCACTCTTTCCACACTCATTGAGCAATGACTTATTGCCAATGACATTGTACTTTTACATGATATAGTACATACAAGTTCATTACTTCCTACTCTCATATCTCTGTCACACACCATCAGAATAGTGGATTTTTCTGAGCTAGTTCTCACTGTATAGTGCATCATTTTGTGTGATATAAAGCATCAGCATCTTCATCATACTTTCTATTTTAATCCTGCAAAGTTTCACTGATAATGCTCCATTCGATCATCAGATATTAATCAAACATTGCTCACTGGTTTGTGACTGTCAAGGCCCATAAAAGTCAGGATGCAAGCTTAACTTGCTAAACATATTTCTTTGTATATAGTTTATTGTTTTAGATGATTTCACCCATGATTGGTAGCTTGTTAAGCTAATTGAAATTCCCCAAAAAGAATTTTGTTAATTGCTACTGTACTCAGAAAATTGAGTAAAACTCTGAGTAGGAGTCTCAACCAAAATAGCAAGTTTTGTACATTGGATCATATGCCTACCTATCTGTTTTGATCCTATCATTTGTGAATCATCTTCCAAGAAACATATATGATCATTTATGCTTATTATCTAGTTAAAGAGGCCCACAACACTCTCCAGCCATCACTTATAGCAGGTGTGAAGCAAGTTTTAGCTACACCAACTCATCTCTTCTGAGTATCCACCATCTCCTCCAACAACACCTACATCAAAAAAGATGTGTTAGAAAATGAGTATCGAGAACTAATAGAGTTGATTCAAAACTTTAGGGATGTATTTTCTTGGACATATAATGACTTTTAAGGAGTGGATCCCTCTATTTGTTCACACTGTATTCCCATGACTCCTGATGCTAAACCTTCTAAACAACGACCATACACATATAATGATGTATACTCTATCAAAATCAAGGAAGAAATAGATAAATTATTGGCAACAAGGTTTATATATGAAATTAAACATACAGAGTGGGTGTCACCCTTGGTGGTTGTACCAAAGAAAAATGGTAAGCTAAGGATGTCCATTAACCTCAAAAAGGTTAACACAGCCACTATTCGTGATAGCTATCCCTCACCCATTACAAATCACCTCTTGGAGGAGTGGCAGGTAAAGAGGTCTATAGCTTTCTCGATGGATTCTCTGGTTATAACCAAGTTGCAATTGCTTCGAAGGATCAACAAAAAATTGCATTTGCCATGGAATGTGGAGTTTATGCTTTTAGGGTTATGCCATTTGGCCTGGATACTATCGAAGATTTATCCACATGTATGCCATAATTGCCCGACCTCTATATGGCTTACTGACTCAGTTCAATTGGAGTGAAGATTGCAAGTGAGCCTTCAACAAGATGAAAAGCAGACAAAGTTTAGCTCCCATTCTAAAAGTACCGAATTAGAACAAGCCATTCTATATCCATGTGGATGTTTCTAAATTTGCCATAGGATGCATCTTAGTAGAGCCTGCAAATGAAGGGAAGCTCGATCACCCCATAGCTTATGCTAGCAAGTAGCTCAACCAAGCCGAACGTAATTACACCACCACTAAGCGAGAGGGATTAGGAATGGTTTACGCTATAAAGAAATTCAGGCACTAGTTATTGGTAAAAAAAAACAAATTCAAATTCTTTATTGATCACCAGGCTCTGTTATACCTAGTCAATAAACCCTGTAACACTGGAGGACTAGTGACATGGTTTTTTCTCTTAATGGAATTTGACTTTGAAGTAGTGGTCAAGAAAGGAAACACGCATGTCAGGGCTAATCATCTGTCTCAAATGACTCATGGAGAACCCCCTATTGGAGTTGCGGATGATCTACCTGACACCTATCTTTTCAACTTGGAAGTTTGCCCACGGTGGGCTAAAAAATTAATACCTATACTCACGCATGGACCTAGTCATAGAATTAACTCAGATAAGACCCAACAATTATGGAAGACCCAGAACCTTCATATTGTAGCAGGAAGCCTATATAATCAAGATTCTCGTGGACTTCTACTAAGGTGTGTAGATGAGGATGAACATGAGACATGGTTAAGACATGCCCACATAAATCCATGGAAGAAACATAGAAGTATCAGTGGTATGTTACAAGAACTAAAAATGTTAGGTGTGTATTGGCCAGAGATGAACAAAGATGTTCATTCGCATGTAACAAATAGTCCCACATGTCAAGAGGAAAGAACAAAGGAAAACTCTATGCTATGATATTCCACAATAGCACCTAGATGGAGTTTACTTTTAGTGAACTTTTTAAAAACACATGAATACCCGAAAGGGGCAAACATAGCAAGAAAACGTGCTTTAGAAGAGCAAAGTAAAGATTATACCCTTATAGGAAAAAAAACTATTTAAGCATGGATAGGACAATCAACTACGATTATGCATACATGAAGATGAGTGTATCCATGTTTTGGAGATGGCCCATATTGGATCAGCAAGAGGTCATTTTTTGGCAAATAAAACCACAAAAATGATTCTTTTTGCTGGATTATGGTGGCCAACTTTGCATCAAGTTATGACAACGTATGTCCAGATGTGTGATGTGTGTCAAAGAACAAAATACCCCATCCAAAGAGATGAAATGCCACTACGACCTATGATGAGTGCTAGAGCCTTCACTAAGTGGGGTATAGATTTTTTCAGACCTATTAGCCCGCTTGCTAAAGGTTCTCATGCTGAGTACATAGTAGTAGCCACAAACTATTTGACCAAATGGGTGGAAGCAAAGGCCACAAAGAAGAACGATGCAGTAACTACTGCCAGGTTTCTCTTCGAAAACATATTTACGAGGTTCAGATTACCCATTGAAATTGTGAGTGATAGAGGCACACACTTCATTAACAACGTAATAGAAACTTTGCTGAACAAATTCCTAGTAATTCATAAGAAATCGGCCCCGTATCACTCACAAGCCAATGGACAGGCAGAAAGTTTTGAAAAGGTATTCTGTACCATTTTAACTAAGATTGTGAATAATAGACGATCAAATTGGGATAAACAATTACATCATGCCGTTTGGGCTTTTCGAGTTGCATACAAGACCGCTATTGGTACCACACCATTGAATCTAGTGTATGGGCATAATGCAATTTGACCAATTGATTTCTTGGTTCGTACTCTTTGAGTAACTGAGAAATATGAGTGGAGTGGACACGAGTTGTCCGAACAACTGGATCAAATTGAAAGGTTGCATGAGACCAGATTACAGGTAGTAGCAGGTATTTATGCAACCAAGAGGCAACAAAAAGCATATAATGATGCCCAAATTAAAGATAAGGGACTCAAGGAAGGTGATTTAGTCCTGGTATACACTTTAAAGCAATAGGCAAAAAAATTGCAAATGTGAGGATGTGGACTGTTGGTGATCAACCATATTTCTACCAGTGGAGCAGTGAACCTAGCCACCCTAGACGGAGAAATTCTAGCTAATTATATCACTGGCTGTCAAGTGAAGAAATATTTAGAACCCTTGACGGACGAGATGATGAGTAGAATTATAAATGCAAGGAACAGAAAGGAAGAGGATGAGATAATTAGAGAAGAAAGGAGAGTAGAAGCATTAGAAGTTGCATATGCTTTTCATTAGCATGGCACTTACATTCATCATTTAACCCAACTAAATATGATGGGCATAGGCGGAAACATTGAGTGTTTAGGAGAAGTCATCATATCCCTACATTTGGGTAACAATTCAGTTGGAGTTAGAGTTCTGTGGAAGCACACAAACAACACAAGGAAGAAGAAGAAGCTTGAAGCACAACACACAACATTGAATGCATTACCACTAGAATGTACAAAGATAAGTAGCCCATTAGGGCAATAGGCGTATATAGAACCCGGGGGGAAAAACCTCCTAAAGAGGGAAAAAAGTTCCTCGTTGGTCCTAGTGTTCATGCACACACCACCTAAATATATCAACAAATCCCCCCTGGGAGTGATGTAGTGAACAAGGAGTTGGCACTCATGTATAAGAAAGTGTGAAGCTATGTGGAACCAATCCACAAAAGGAAGTAAGCCTAAAGCTTTGTGGAAACCTTCAAACTTCTCCCTAGGCAGAGCCTTCGTAAAAAGGTCTGCAATGTTCTCTTGCGTGGGCACATATGCCAAGCTGATCTCCCTAGCAGAGAACCTCTCCCTAACATAATGCTAATGCGCCTCAATGTGCTTAGTGCGAGCATGGAACACAGGGTTCCTCGCAATTACCAATGCGCTCTGACTGTCAGTGAAGATGGTGGTGGGAGAAGACTCACCAACACCCAAATCAGCCATAAGGCATCTGAGCCACACACACTCAACAGTCGTAGTGAAAGCTTCCCCACACTCAGCCTCACAACTCCAAGTGGCCATAGTAGGGTGCTTTCTGCTCAGCCAAGATATGCATGAGCTACCAAGCATGAAGCAAAAACCACTAGTGGACACACGATTGTCATAGCAACCAACCCAGTCACTATCAAAAAAAGCATGCAAATCTGGCGATAGTGATCCCCCTTGGGATAAAACAATCCAAGTAGTCGGGTACAACTCAAGTAGCGAAATATGCACTTAAACGCCTGCCAATGCTTGACACCCGGGCAATGCATAAACCTGCTCATCTGTGAGATAGCAAACTGAATATTTGACCGAGTAATGCATAATTAAATCAAGCATCCAATAGCCTACTGATAGAGAATAACATCAAATGCATCTTCAGCATCATGAAGACTCAATCGTAAACCTGTCCCCATAGGAGTGGCAATAGGCTTACAGTCTTCAAGGTCAAAACACTGCAATAATGTGTCAATATATTTCGATTGACACAAAGCCATTCCACCATCAACTTGCATAAACTGAATGCCCAAATAGTGATGCAAATGCCCCAAATCAGACATCTCAAATGACGCATGAAAATCATCCTTAAAATTAGCAATATGCATGTCATGAGGACCAGTGAGCATCATGTCATCAACGTACACCACAATGATGAGAAGCACATCATTAGCACTCTTAACATATAAGGTGATTTCAGTTGGACTATTCTCAAAACCATGTGCAATGAGATAGGCCTTCTTTAACCTGCTTTCAGTTGGACTATTCTCAAAACCATGTGCAATGAGATGTGCAATGAGTGTTGCTTGCTTTTAACCATATAATGCCTTCTTTAACCTGCACACCTAGTTTTCATGCCCTTTTTGCACAAAGCCAAGAGGCTAAAAAACATACACCTCTTCATGCAAGTCACTATTCATAAATGTTGTTTTAATGTCCAACTAATGTACATTCCAACCATGATGAGCTGCAAGTGCACAAATGCTACGAACATCAGTCATTCGGCAAGTAGGAACAAAGGTTTCATCAAAATCAATGCCCCTTTCCTGTGCATAACCCTTTGCAGCAAGCCTAGCCTTATACCTGCCAACTGTTCCATCAGGTTTATGCTTTAGCTTGTATACCCACTTAGTGCCGATGGCTTCTTGCCAGGTGGCAAGTCACATAAAGACCAGGTATCATTTTTCATGATAGCATCATATTCAGATTTCATTGCAACCATCCAATGTTCAAAATTTTGTGCTTCATCAAATGAAACAGGTTCACTCTCATCGCAGAGACTAGAGGCAACCATAGCATAGCAATCTGATGCAAAAGAGGCACTATGAGAGATTGAATGAGTACCATATGATAGAGGTGCATCTAATTTGTTGTCATGCAAAGTCTGCACCAACCATTTTGGCATAGTTTTTGCCTGCTAAATATCAGCTCTCTCATCAACAAGTGCATCATGTAAATGTGCATCAGAAATGGAATGATCTGCATCATCACATGAAACTTGCGAAGGCTAAGAATTTTCCTCATTAGAACCAGTACTAGACTCTCCACTTGTAAAAAGAGGTAGCAAGGTATCATACATGTCTTTGGAGCTAACAAATGTCTCCTTAGTACATGAAAGCAATGGCTGAATAACATCTTCCACAAAAACAATATCATGGCTAACCAGAATGCGTTTAGTCTGTGCATGATATAGACGATAGCCTTTACTTTCAAAATTGTATCCAACAAAAATACATTGTATTGCTTTAGTGTCCATTTTACTACGATATTGTTTAGGCAGACACTAATGAATATGTCAGACAACCAAAAACATGCAGATGAGCAACAGATGGCTTGCGACCATGCCAAGCCTCATATGGATTGATAGACTCCAGCACTTTAGTGGGACACCTGTTAAGTACATATGTTGCACACATAACAACTTCAAGCCATAAATTATGTGGTAAAGCCTGACTCTTGACCATACAACTCGCCATCTCCAAGAGTGACCTTTTCCTCCGTTCAGCAACTCCATTCTGTTGCGGTGTATACGACACTGTACACTAACATTTTATCGCACGTTTGTTCAGAAATGCATCAAATTCAGAAGACATATATTCCCCCCCTCGATCAAAACGGAGGGTGCCCATTTTACATGCTGACATATTTTTTGCCAAAACCAAAAACTGTTTGAAGCACATAAACACTTCAGACTTTGCTTTCAATGGATATACCCATGCATGCCTGGAAAAAGCATCAATGAAAGTCACAAAGTAAAGATAATTTCCAAAAGAGGGAGTCCGCATAGGACCACAAACATCAATATGAACAGCTGCAATTTCTGTGTAGCTCAAAGTGAACCATCTTTTGGAAATGAGGAACGCTGCATTTTGCCCAAAATACAGCCTTCACATACATGTTTCCCGGTGCCTCAAGTTTGGGCAAAGAGGACACCATTTCAGGTTTCTGCAAGCATAGCAAACTAGTAAAATTCAGATGAACAAAGCATGCATGCCAAAGCTTTGCATCTAACATAGCCTGAGAACCATGTACTGCACATGCTAAATCATTCATAGATTTTTCATAATATATGAGCTTATACAACCCACGCGATAAAATGCCAGAAGGAATAATCACATCGCCATTTGACAGATCATGAACTATACATCTATCATCAACAAATTTCACAACCAAGCCAATCTTGGCTAAAGTTGAAACTAATAACAGATTCTTCTTGATCCCTGTCACAAATAAAGCATCTGACAAAGTGAAAGAACTACCATCAGTAGTAGTCAAAATGATCTTACCAACTCCCATAGCAGGATAAGAGGAGTTGTTGGCACGTGTAACAGTATTCCTTGTAGGGGAAGCTCGAGTGAAGAGAAGAAACTGCACTACGAGGTAATATGTTTGGTCACCCCACTATCAAAGTACCAAACATCTGAGTCTACTGCAGACATGCACTACTCATGAGAAGATGGGTCAAAACTACAAATAGTAGTAAACGCCCATTCTTCATCCTACACAAGATTAGTAGACCATGTTTTTGGTGTAGAGGCCTCTGCAACAACCATTCTGGCCTCTTTCTTCCTTGCCTCTTTAGCAGCCAATTTTGGACAGTTGTTAATGACATGATCATTTGCTTTACAGTATTTGCAAAACAATTTCTTCTTTTCTGATTTCTTCCCATCTTTGTCTTCCTTCTTCGAATGTGCAACATTTGTAGATTTTTGCTAACCAGTGGAAGACTCCATTTACCTTCGCCCTTCTGACTAGGCAGGAAAGCTTGATCTGTAACATGCATAATAGACCTATTCTACCTATACTGGTCTTCCTCCAACAAAACAGAAACTAACTCTTCAAATGTTAAGTAATTTGGATTGCCTTTCATCATCAATGAAGAGTAGAAGCAAAACTCTGATATGAACCCGGAAGGGCATTCAGAACAGTCTGTATAAGTGAACTGACAGTGAGGACTTCATCTGCAGAAATCAATTGTTCCTTCAAATCCTTCATCTTTTGCAAAAAAGTATCCATAAAATCACCTTCATTCATGTGCTCACTCTCCAATTGTTTTCGAAGGTAAGCAACACGAGCCTCATTCATAGCCTAGTACAATGTGCTAAGAGTATCTCAAGCCTCCTTAGCTGTTCTGCAAGAGTGAATGTGAGGAATAATGGCACATTTGATAGACAAAGCTATCAATGCATATGCTTGGGCATCTTTGCCATCCCAACAAATTTTCTCTGTAGTGGGTGCAGCAGAAACTGCAGCAGGAACATGAATCTATAGAATATCATCATCTTCAACACCTTTTGCATCAGCTTCAATACCTGCAGTTGTAATAGTTGTAGGTGTGATAGGACGTTTTTCAACACCCTGCACAATGTTCCACAATCCTTCTGCAACCAATACATGTCGCATCATATAAGCCCATAATGGGTAGTTGGTACCATCCAACTTATCCTCAACAACCAACATATGGAATACATCATTGATTTCAGTCATGGCAAGTGACTAAAATACCTTGATGCAAAAAATTGACTGTATCTCAAAAAGTTGAACGAAACTATGCAGACAAATTTTGCTAAACCTGTAGCACACTTCGAGACGCTTATACTCGTGAACCAAAACTGGTATATACCTTTGGCACAAAAGATGAAATAGCCTGCAATTCGTGCGATTCTGAGACTGCAATAGAGAGGTGTTGACGATGCCCAAGATGAAGCGACGACCTGCTCTTATACCAATTGTTGGAGTTAGACGTCTACAGAAGCATGCAAATAGCACAAGGAAGAAGAAGAAGCTTGGAGCACAATAGACAACACTGAATGTATTACCACTAGAATGTACAAAGATAAGTAGCCCATTAGGGCAATAGGCATATATAAAAGCCGGGGTAAAAAAACCTCCTAAAGAGGGAAAAAAGTGCCCCGACAGTCCTAGAGTGTTCACACACATTACTACCTAAATATATCAACATCAAAAGCTTCTAGTATGTGAAGATGATGACCTGTTAGAGGAATTAGTGCTAGGTCTAGACTGTATATACGAATTCGAAGTGACAATCCAATTAGCCTTAGGCCACATATCCGCTAAGATTGGACAGAGAGAAGTCTTTAGCCTACTAGATGAGAAACCTCTAAAGATGGCCAGCCTAAAGTTTAATGATAGCAAATATATGTCTTCATGTGAATCTCTACCATTGTCCAGCCCTAATCAACTAGCTTCCGACTCTAAACACAACCTAGGAACCCCCAATCTTCTTACACATGACACTCCACTAAGCCTTTCACCTTGATGTAGCCAACCTGAGGGAACAAGTAAGGTTCTTATTACTGGCGAGTGGTTGGGAGTCCCACAACCAAAAACAGAATTGCCACCAATTCATCCATCGATGAAAAAAATGCAGCAAATATGGATTCGCAAGGATTAGTTAGACAACTACAAAAATAGAGTGAAAGATAACCACAGGGAGTTCAATCGAAGGTGACAACGACCTTACTAACTGATCAAAGATAGATCCACACAAATGGTGCAAGTGTGGATACCAAAAAAATTGAGAGCAGCTCAACCTTCCAGGAACCAAATGTGGATACCCAAGACTGCAATCAATACCACCACGGAGCAGCCATGAACTCTACTTGGAGATCAAATTCAATACAGGAAACCTTCTAGGAGATAAAAAACTCTTGCAAAGAAAATAACACCAGACGAACAAACAGGAGTTCCTACCAAGAAATGATAGGAGTGGATAGTGAAGTACATGACTGCCCAAAACATATTGATAGACAAAGATAGAGCAAAAACAGAACTATTCCAAGCCAAAAGTTGATTCTAGATCATGAGCAAAGAGATCTCGGCCAAGAATATAAATATTCAACAGGAACTCTCATAGAAAACAGCTCAATTGGCGACAAAGACTGAAGAATGCAATCATCTACAGGAGGAGAACTTGTTGCTCAAAGAAAAACTAAAAGACATAATTATATTTATTTCAGAACTTCAAAGTGAAGTAAAAATCTTGAAAAAGCAAGAAGAAATGTATGAAGCGGAGAAAGTACGAATAGCAAACCAAAACAAGATATTAGAAAATCAAATCAAGGTATATATGGACAAAGCGGACAACCTACGTAACAGGAACAAAGAATTAATGAACTCCATTCTATTAAATCAACCCTTTGAAAGCACTATCACAGAAGGAGAAAGAATATAGGAACTGAAGGCAAAGTTGTTAGAAATGGAAGACCAGCTCAAACAAGAGCAAAGGAAACAGGTCGAGTTAGAATCAAAATATACAATGGACAACAAAACACTAGAACTCAAGTGGCAATAGGCAGTGCAAAAATACATAGAACAATGCACTCAAGATGCTGATCAAGTGTGAAGCTAAGGCAACAGTTGAAGAAAAGCTCAAGGCTAGTAGAATACAACATGAAGAGAAAGATCAAATCATAGCGGATCTCAGAGCACAGTTAGAACAGGCAAAGAACTTGGAGACATGAGTAGTGCAACCATCTAAGATGGCTACTGATGAGACTGAGGCATGCCCTCTTTCTCCCCCAATCGTTCATTCACCAATAAGGGAGCCGGCTATAGATGAATATGATGACCTCCCAATGCCATATACTACAGAACTAAGTCAGAAAGAAAGGGCACTACTGGTGTCTCATCTCACAAAAAAAATTTGAAAATGAGGTAGTGAAAGTCATGAAAGAGGCTCAGATCAAAAGCCAAGATTTAGATGAGATAATGAAGCCCTTCAACATCCCTTATGGAATCATGAAAGAGGAGACCCAAAGATACATTAAGAAGACCATAGGGAAGGATCTGGAAGTGCAACTAAACTTCAAGGCAAACACTTTTTATTATGCTCAACAAGAGTTTGAAGTCGCCGATCCCATTTGAGAAGAAAAAATTTAGAAAAATCCAACCTTATGGGTGCACTGGCAAGAGGCACCATATTTACTCCAAGTCAATCAAGCTTTTTGTCCTGTGCGACATCGATGATACTGGCCAGAATTTTGGGACTTGTAAAGTCAAGGTAAAATAAAAAATAGTGGCTCGATTTTCCTTTACTACCAACCCTGCTGCATAACTACCTCCCCACTGAAGAGTACATGGTGAGAACAGTCGAATTTTGGTTATCTCGATACACCAAGGTCCTGGATCTCACTATCAAATTAACTAATAAAATACTTAGCATGATCCTAATAGTACTAAAAGTCTTCAAGCACACAGAATACACATTTTTTAACTTCATTGGCATTAATCAAGGAATGGATATACTATTTTTTGACCTTTCTGTCATGCCAAGCCAACTCACTATCATGGCCTACTATTCAAGTCTGATTTTTTTGCCCAACACTTATATGCAGACCTTCGAAGAAGCATTCTTCACAGGCTTCTTTGAGATAGATTTAGAAATATTCCTCAAGATGTCGACTAACCTGGTAGCATATGAATTAGGTTTTTTTGCAAACCACAGACAAGCACTCCATGATAGAGTTAAATCAAAACAATGGAAACACTTAATGATACATGAAGTAGATTTGCTAAATAATAGAGAGCAAAAGGTATACAAGACATACTCTCGTCAACTTCAAAAGCCTGTCCGGGATGATAGAGTTCAGGAGTGGGGACGTGTGGAAGGAGAGACAGGAGAATCAAGTAAAAGATGAAGAAGAAGAAAATCAAAAAGAAAAACTACTCAATAAAAGAACCACCCTCTGCCCAAAGCCCTAGAGGGGCACGTATTAGGCTTCACATGCATCAGGTTGTAATGAGAAATAGGGAGGACCTGAGCACAATGAATAAGAAATAAAAGATCAACCCATTTGGATGCTCAAGGACTCTAATGAGGTCGAAGAACTCTAGTGAAAAGTGACTAAGATAATCACATTCTCAGCCACTGGGTGCATGTAGTGAGAAGAAATAAACAAGTCTCAGCAATGCAATAGGGTTGGAGGAATGCAAACAAAGAAGTAAACAAGGTCCTTCAAACATCTAGAGGCTGAAGCATAGCAAAGAGTGACCAATATCAATGTCTCTCTAGCCATTGGGTGCATGTAGTGGAAAGAAATGAATAGGCCAAAACAATGCACCAGGTTCTGAGTTATGATCAATTCCTTGATCACTGGTTAAACCATATCATTACGACTTCCACAAGAGCTGGTAGTGGTCCACTATAAAGATTCTATCAACTAACAAGGAACCAGATCTACTATAGGCACAAAGCTAGAGACAAGAATCAAAGCCTATCAAGGGACGACAGAAACAAAGAGGGGGAGAGTGATGTAGAGAGCTACAAGGTGAGAAGCGGAGAAAAGGAGCCCCAAAAAATTTCAATTATGGGCATCAATTTTTCTTCTTCAAATTTCTATGAAAACCTCATGAAGCCATGTAAATGCACCAGAGGAGTCCTCTAGATGCATAAATCTCAAACATTGTATCATAATCCTCGAAAATAGTAGGAATCTAGGCTCTTTTTAATAAACTGCCAGTCTCTTGTGTGAAAGGAACATTTTTAGGGCACATGTATATAAGTCATTTTGTGACAGTTTGTAAAGACTTTTTGCCATTGTGAGTAGGGGACAACTCAGATTTTCGAATTTGCTTCTTCTTCCTCTTGTATCGCCTTGCTTGTGAGATTGCATGTGTGATTGTAGCTTGAATTGATTTCATGGAAATGTTGCCTACCCATTTCATTGCTTTTCTGAATAGTGTAATGTGTGTGTGAAGCTTGAGGAGTTGTGTGATGAGACTAGGTGATTTGCACAGCTCAATTTTTTGCCCATAACTTGAAGCAGGTTTTGTCACGATCAATCGACATTGGATGCATCTCATCGAGAGCTTTGAAGAAAATCCGCTATTGACCATATTCCGAGTTCAAAGCAAACAGAAAAGTTTGTTTTTGTGCTTACTATTGTTTCATGTATCACCACACCATTTGCACTTGCATGAGTGCTGAATGTGAGAGATGGCACTCATCTGCATGCAATGGTAGCTATTTCACTTCATTGACCATTGTGTAAGTGCAAGTCTTCATACACTTGGTTATGTTCAAGATACTTTTTGGATTGATAATTTAAATGTGTGATCCCCACTATATGTACTTGCTGGTGATAGAGGAATAGTCTCTTTTATCACAAGTCCCTAAGTTGTCACTTAGGTACACAGATGCATGATCCAATAGAATAAATCAAGAAGATAATGTTTGGAAATAGGCATCTTCTTCAAAGGGAAGAATAACTCTTCCAACAAGGTAGTAAAGATTTTGTCTCTTAATAAACTTCATGTATTGGGAGTTTGAATTTAAACTCCAAAGATTGAATCTCTACAGCTTCATCCAAAGATTTGACTTGAATTAAAGAAACACAAAGATGATCTAAATTCAGACCTAGAAGAAAGATCATCTTTGGAACCTAGAAGTATTACCTTGATAATTCAAATCAACAAAAAGAATAAGAAAGATCTAGTTATCATGTCAAATTAGGACATCTTAAAATAAATTTGAAGTATAAATAGAGGGAACTCTTTAAGGATCAAGAACATCATTAAGGTTCATCCTTAAAGATTAAATATCAATCAAGAAATTAATTGAAGAATCGGTTGCAATAATCCATTCTTATGAATACTTGTGACCTTAAAGATAGTAGGATATTTTACACTATGAGCTCCATCTAGTTATAAAGATCTTAATCATTCGTAATAGATGTTCCTACAAACTTGGGAAGAGATGATAGTGGATTCCTATCTTTCATAAACCCCTGCAACTTGCCTCAATACTTATGCATAACTAGTCAATCATGTTAAAAATGTGAATTGGGAAAGCTAAAGGACCTTAGAGCAAGGGAGGAGTATTGCCAAAGTCAAGGAAATTCAAGATCTAAGAACAGTGTGCATCCTCATCCATTTTGGACATATGAAATGCCTAGAGTCAAGCTAATGCCATATGAAGAGCCAAACGTAACCCAAGGGTAGGTGAAGAGTCAGAAGGAGGTCTATTTACTCTCATTCTCATTGAGAAGGTGCAATAAAGGAAATTCACGCAAGAGAAGTAAACGGAAGAACTAGGTGAGCAAGCCAATAGAGTGCCAAAATCTATTCAAGTTGAGAGGATCACATACCAAGATCTATAAAGCTCATACCCCTTGTAGTAATCATATTTGGCAGGTATTTCCTACTTCTATTGTACATTTCTCTCAGATGGTAGAGAGAGGCTTGTAGGTTATATTTGATGAGACAAGATGCCTAGTGAAGGATGGGAACAAAGTTGTGGCCAAAGGAACAAAAGAAGGCAAACTATTCATAGTAGATGTGGATCCTACCATAGTCCGATATGTTATGTGATGTTTGGTAACAAGAGGATTGCAAAATTGGACATATGGCATAAGAGAATAGGGCATGTTAACATCCCAAATTTCAAGAACATGAGCATGGTAGGATTGATAAGTGGACATTCCTAACTTTGAAGGCAAATCTATGCATGAGATGTGTGATTCTTGTGAACTAGGTAAGCAAGCTAGACAACCCTTCAAGAGGAGCACTCTCATATCAACAAAGACCTTGTAGCTGATACATATAAATGTTTGGGGGGCTATAAAAGAGTCATCCTGAAGAGAGGTAGGGTACTTCTATGACATTCATTGATGACTTCTCAAGGAAGGTATGTATTTATATAATTAAAGACAAATCAGATGTATTTCCTATGTTTAAAAGTTCAAGAATGAGGTAGAGAAGCAAATAGGTAATGGAGTCAAACCCCTAAGGTTTGATGGAGGGGGAGATTACTTCTCCAAGGAATTCAGTAAGTACTTGCAAGAATAAAGCATAAAGAGGCAATTTACATATAGGTACACCCCCAAATAAACGGAGTGGTTGAGAGGAAGAATATGCATATTGTGGAAATAGCAAGGTGCATGATCTATGAAGGTAAGATGCCATTTTATGCTTGGGTAGAGGCAATAAATACTTCAATGTATAAACAAGGCCCCAAGTGTTTAGAATCAAAGGTTTGTGGATTATCTATGCAGATGTGGGTGTTGGAGTTTGAGGTCTGCAGGAGCACGCGAATATCACAAGGAAGAAGAAGAAGCTTGGAGCACATCACACAAGATTGAAGTGAATGTACAAACATAAGTGACCTATTAGGGTTATAGGCACATATACAAGTGGGGGGGGGAGGAATTTCTTAAAGAGGGAAAAAATTGCCGTGGAGGTCCTTGCGTGTTCACACACATCACTAATGAAATATATCAAAAAACTCCCCCAAGGAATGATGCGGTGAACAAGGATCAGGAAGTCATGTATAAGGAAATGCCAAGATATGTGGAAAGTGATATATCCATAAAAGTAAGTAAGCCCAAAGCTTGGCCATAAGCTTCAAATTTCTCCTGAGGTAGAGCCTTTGTGAAAATTTTTGCAATGTTCCCCTGTGTGGGCACATATGGCAAACTGATCTTCCTAGTAGAGAACCTCTCCTTGACATAATGATAATTCACCTCATCGTGCTTTGTGCGAGCATGGAAGAAATGGTTCCTCATAACTGCAAATGCACTTTAATTTTCAGTGAAGATGGTGGTGGCCCAAGACTAATCAAGTAGCAAAAGATGCACTTAACCATGTGACAATGCTTGACATCTAGGCAACACATCAACTTGCTCATTTGAGAGATAACAAACTAAATATCAGGTTGAGTTATGCATAAGTAAATCAAGCATCCAACAGCTTATTGATAGACAACAACATCAAATGCATCTCCAGCATCATGAAGACTCAACTATAAATGTGTTTCCATAGGAGTGGCACTAGGTTTGCAATCCTCAAGGCCAAAATGATGCAATAATTTGTCAATATATTTTGTTTAACAGAAAGCTATTCTACAATCAACTTGCATAAACTAAATGCTCAAATAATGATGCAAATGACCCAAATCTGACATCTCAAAAGAGGAATGCAAATCAGCCTTAAAATCATCAATATGCTTCTTATTAAGAACAACGAGCAGCATGTTATCAAAATAGTCAACAATGATTAGAAACACATCACGTGCACTCTTAACATATAAGGTTCTCTAACCCTTGTGCAATCAAGTAGGCATGTATCTTTTCATACAAAGCACATGATGCTTGCTTCAAACCATGTTATGCCTTTTTTAACGTGCACACTTTGTTTTCATGCCCTTTCTACACAAAACCACGGGGCTGAAATACGTATTCTTCATGTAAGTCCCCATTCAAAAATTTAGCTCTAATGTCCAACTGGCGTACATTCCAACCAGGATGAGCTACAAGTGCAGAGATGATATGAATAGTGGTCATTTGGAATGTGGGTGCAAAGGACTCATCAAAATCAATGCCTCTCTCTTGAGCATAACCTTTTGCAAAAAGCCTAGCCTTATACTTGTCAATTGTTCCATCATGCTTACACTTCAGCTTGTATACCCATTTAGTGCCAATGGTCTTTTTTCCAGGAGGCAAATCACATAAAGACCAAGTACCATTCTTCATAATAGCATCATATTCTGATTGCATAACGACCATCCAATTTTCTAAATTTTTTTCCCATCAAAATAAATAGGCTCATTTTGATCATGAAGACTAGAAGCAGCCATTTCATAGCAATCTAATGCAAAATAAGCAATATGAGAGCTTAAACGAGTGTAAAATTACAAAGGTGCATCTAATTTGCTATCTTGCAAAGTTTTCCCTAGCCATTTGGGCATAGTTTTAGCCTCCTTTGTATCAAGTCTCTCATAAAAAAGTGCATTGTCTAAATCTACATCAAAAATGGAATAATCTACATCATCATGTGAAACTTGTAAAGGTTGAGAAATTGCCTCATTTGGACCAGCACTTGACTATCCACCTATAAAAGATCCAGCAAAGTGTCATACACATCTTTGGAGCTAATTGATGTATCCTTAGTAATTGAAAGTAATGGTAGATATGCATCTTCCACAAAAACAACATCATGGCTAACCAAAATTTGTTTAATCTATGGATGATATAGATGATGGACTTTGCTTTCAAAATTGTACCAACAAAAATATATTTTACGACTTTACTATCCAATATTCTATTTTTTTGTTCAAGCACTAATGCATATTCCAGACAACCAAAGACACACAAATGAGCAAAAAATGGCTTGTGACCATGCCAAAACTCATATGGAGTGATAGACTGCAGTTCTTTGGTGGGATACTTGTTAAGTACATATGCTACACATGTAACAAGCTCACGCCCAAAGCTATGTGGTAAAGCCTGACTTTTGACCATACATCTCATCGTCTCCATGAGGGATTTGTTCTTTCTTTTAGCAACTCCATTCTATTGAGGTGTATATGACGTTGTACACCCATGTTTTATCCCAAGTTTAATTAAAAATGCATTAAAATTAGAAGACATGTATTCTCCCCCTCGATCAGAATGAAGGGTGCCCATTTTACATGCTAATAGATTTTCAACCAAAATCAGAAACTCTTTGAAGCACATAAACACTTTGTACTTTGCTTTCAATGATATATCCATCCATGCCTAGAAACATCATTAATAAAAGTCACAAAGTAAACATAGTTCCCAAAAGAATGTGTCTACATAGGACCACAAAAATCATTATGAATAAGCTATAATTTATAATTATCTCGTACAAAACCATCTTTTGGGAAGGAGGAATGTTGCATTTTGCCCAAAATATAGCCTTCACAGACATCTTTATTGGGTGCCTCAAGTTTGGATAGAGAGGACACCATTTCAGATCTCTGTAGGTGTAGCAAACTAGCAAAATTCAGATGACCAAAGCATCTGTGCCAAAGTTTTGCATCTAAGATAGCCTGAGAATCTTGAACTGCACATGTTGAATCATTGATAGATTTTGCATAGTCCATGAGCTTATATAGTCCATGACATAAAATGTTAGAAGCAATAATGACATCACCATTTGAGAGATCATGAATTGTACACCTATCATTAACAAACTTGACAAACAAGCCAATCTTGGTATTAGCATTAATCAAGGAGGTCAAGGTGGACTGACATGGCAAGGAAACATGAGACAGACAAGTGAAAGGAGCAAGGGTAGATGAAAGGCCAAACATGACCCAGTAGAGAAGGGAGTCAATGTAGATCTAGCAAATAGGCCAAGTTTTGTTTTTCAAAACTAATGTGTTACCAACAATGATTTTTATCAGTTCACTACATTGTAAATCCCATTTTTTATAAATCAAGCTCCACTTTGTTCAAGTTGAGGAGTCCTTGAGCTTGAGGGTAGTAGATTTATCTATGTAACAATTTTCATATTTTTTTAGCGCTCATTAGACCCCCAAATCAGCTTAGAAACTTAATTTTTAACTAGGTTGTTCACTATGTCTGAAAAGGACCAAACCTAGTCAAAAATTATAGAAGGAGCTAGAAAGCTCATTGTTGAGGTTGGATTGTTGGGAATTGAAGTAACAAAGAGCATTGTAAAGTCTTTTCTTGGCTAATTGAAGATTCGATTGTTCCATCTTTTTGTCTTGCCATGTATACATGTGTGTGTATTGTGCGCATGTTAGTGTGCTTCTCACTCACACACTTGTGTACTCATTCGCTCATGGTCATCATAACTCTCTCATGTCTCCTTGGATTGAAAATTATGAGGTGGATATCCTCACATTGATACCCATCATTATGCTAGAGTGAAACCAAATTTGGTGCCATTGTCGAGGATCGAGCTTCGAGGATGAGTGTGTGATGGTTAGACATAGAGACATGATGTTAGAATCCTCGCTAAATGCTTGTTTTTTACTTTCCCATCTCCTTCATCATCACCTCTACCATCTCTACTTCCTCACTATCTCCATCCCCATCTTCGTAAAATTTCACCAATTTTGTTCATGTTTTCACCTTCTATTCATTCTTCTCATTTCATTTGTGAAAGCGAGAGAGAGTGACTGTGTGTGCTACATTTTCTTGTGTTTTGAGCTTAATGGCAAGTATCAACATCCATAGTAGCAGCAACAACTCCAGCAAGTACGAAATCTCTATGCACGCACCCCGAGGAGAAGTTTTGTGTCAATCGTGATAGACAATAGAAGTGGTTCTTTAGTAAAAAAGAGTACATCATAGTAGAGTAGATCATGTGCTTAACGCAAAAATATAAAAAGTGTAGAAAAATTGGCACCTTTTCTATCAATTGTGATAGATCATCAATCATGATAGACAATGGTCAATCCTTATTGACAAGCCATGATGGACTGGGTGTCCATCATGACGGACTTGTCCATCATGATTGAAATCCATCCATCACGATGGACAAAGTGTCCATGGCAATTGACACCTCCATGATATACACAAAATTTTTCATGTGCCTTCTATCCATTGTGATAAACACACATAAATGATTGGCAAAAAATTCGAGGACTATCATCCATTGCAACAGATAGGCATCCACCGTGATAAACACTATCCATCCCGTGTGAGATAGGTGTCCATCATGAGGGACCTATCCATCATGATTGATAGCCATGACGGACACCCTATCCATCATCAAAGATAGACCCTGTCAAACCCGATAGACAACCATTCTCACCCAAAAATTAGGGTTTTTAATTTTTTGAACTTGGAGTGAAAATTTGATATTTGTGGATGCAACTAGAGCTCTTGTGCAAGGCAAAGAGCTATCTCACATATAGATCATGTTTGGGGAGCACGCTTCCTAGGCATTGAGCACTATCAAAGCACCAAACTTGAGGTTGGAAGAATCCCTAACCTCCTTTGTCAATTTTTATCCTAGGCTAAGTGTGATTACGAGTTTTTTTATTGATTATGGGCATGCTAGCATGAATCAAGTACAATAAAAACCTAATTACTCAAGTTCAAGTACAACTAGGACACAATTTCAAAAATCCTAAACTAGGTCGGGATAGACAAAGCATCAAATCCTCTGAAGCTAATGCCAATCACTTAGCTAGGTGGTGGTCTCAACAGCTCAATGACTATCCCTACATAGTAAGCTTTGAGATTAGTGATTCGAAAATGTTGTATAGTATGGAAAGACTCATGGATAGTTTACGGGTAGCCTATTTACAAACACCAGAGCTTATAAGACTTAATTGGAATGTATTTGAACCAACCAATTAGGTGCTCTCATCTATGAGGATGGTTTGAGAAGATCTATTGTCCAATTCAAAAATCTTGATCAACTCTTCATAGTTGAACACCCAATGGTCAAATTTGAAGAGGGTTCATATATCGATAAACAAGGAACCATGTATGTGGCTATTAGTCTAATGGATATGGTAGATGAGTTGGGAATTGTCATTCGAAAGAATGAGATAGGAGACCTTGACTAGGAGAACCTTGTAAAGGAACCAACAACACCTCGTGGCAAGTCCATTTTAACTAGAATGAAACCTAGAATGGATTCCTTAAGATAACAAAAGAATTGAACTCTTCTTGAATAGAGACACTAATAAATCCTTTTGGAGATTTAAAGCAAATCAACCTACTGAGATAGACGGAGCCACAATGTATGATTTTAAAGAACCTGACACTCTAGGGAAGGTTTTATATTTAGATAACACTTCAGAAAGAATGTTCTTAGTGATGGAACATGGTAGGCATGCATACACATAAAAGGGTGAGTTGATTTTCCCCCCAAGGAGATCTAATGTTTCTTATTACCAACATGGATTTGGGTCATCTTAGATTCATGGTATTCATAAGGAAAAACCCAAGAAGAGGCATGAGGTAAGCTTTGCAAACCTCTTGGGAAGAGATAGATTAGGATTGGAAACAGACAAAATAGATCAAGAGAGGCATAGAGATCCAAGACATCAAAGAGGCATGGACGAGTTTCCCTTGCGAAGACCTAGAGAATACCCTAGGATATTGAAACCTATGCAATTGGTGAAGTCCATGAAGAACTACTTCTATGGAACTAGAGACCCATACGATCATGTAGCAGAGTTTCGACAAGTATTAGGCGTTGAACAAGTTTATGATTTGTTCACTCAATACAATGCTTTTGGCCTTACTCTAAAGAATACAAATGGTTTCAACTGCTACATCAAGGTCAATTCAGGAATATGACCAGTTGCTAGAAGCATTCATTACTAAATTCTCCAAGAGTGGCAAGCACAATACCTCATCCCCGATAGATAGCTTCAAGCAAACACCTTAGAAAACAGTCTAACTAGTTGGAAGAAGATTTAAACAATACTTGGAAATATGCCCTATTCTAGAATTACCCACACCGTCCAAACAAGTGGCATTTTTTTGGATGGCTTGCTAAGTGCCTTATTACATTCATATGTGTACTTGAAGGAACCTAGTAACATAGAGAAATGTGTGCACATATGCATAGACATTGTGGACAACTTAGGTAATGATCTAGAACTCTCAAAGATCTATAAAGATTCAGAAAGTGCTACTAGTTTCACTTCTAAATCATCGACCTCAATCGATGGGTTGGCCAAAAAAGTAGTTTTGAAGTTAGGATTCTCAAGCAAATACACCTCTAGAATGGTCTCAATGAAACGATGTTACAACTATGGAGGAGATCACATGGCCAATGTTTGCCCAATCATGGCTCAACCCCAAGGAAACCATAATAGCCAATATTATACCATTGAGGGAAGATACACAAACCACACCACACAAGATTTCCTTTATAATAAAAAAGTGGTTAGATAAAATTACCAACATCCATATCAATAGCCAAGGAGGTTCAAAAATCCATATCAACAACCACCTTACTTTAGGCCCTAGAAACCTTATCAACCTCCATACCAAGCCCACCAAAGACCTCAACCTGTGCTAGGTCAACAGCCACCACCTCCCGCCAATGTTATGTTGATATGTTTAGGTAGTGATGTCTGTGAACACACTAGGACTGCCGGGGCACTTTTTTCCCTCTTTAGGAGGTTTTTTTCCCCCGGCTTGTATATATGCCTATTGCCCTAATGGGCTACTTATCTTTGTACATTCTCTAGTAATACATTTCAGTATTGTGTGTTTGTGCTCCAAGCTTCTTCTTCTTCCTTGTGCTGTTCGCGTGCTTCCGCAGACATCTATCTCCAACAATTGGTATCAGAGCAGGTCGTCGCTTCATCTAGGGTGCGGTCGACACTCCGTTTGCAGTCTCAGATTCGCACGAAATTTGGTGAGCATACTCAGGGTGTTTCAGAGATCAAAACTGCTTCGCTTTCTGGTGCCGAAATTGCAATTCGAGCTCGTTTCGGCCTCCAAACGCATTATCACAGCGCTTGTGCAGGCTATTTCGTCTTTTTGTGCCAAAGGTATATACCGATTTCTGTTTGCCAGTATAAGCATCTAAAAGTCTGCTACAGGTCTAGCATAATTCGTTGGGGTAGTTCTGTTCAACTTTTTGAGATACAGTCAATTTTTTGCATCAAGGTATTTTAGTCACCGGCCATGGCTGAAAGCAGTGATGTATTCCGTATTTTGGCTGTTGAGGATACGTTGGATGGTACCAACTACCCATTATGGGCTTATATGATGCGACATCTATTGGTTGCAAAAGGATTGTGGAACATTGTGCAGGGTGTTGAAAGACGTCCTGTTACACCTCTGACTACAGGTACTGCAAGTACAGGTGCTGGAGCTGATGAAGATGGTATCAAAGATGATATTACGTAGATTCCTGTTTGTGCTGTTGTTTCTACTGCACCTACTGCAGAGCAGATTCGTTGGGATGGAAGAGATGCCCAGGCACATGCATTGATAGCTTTGTCTATCAAACGTGCCATTATTCCTCATATTCGCTCTTGTAGCACAGCTAAGGATGCTTGGGATACACTTACCACATTGTACCAAGCTAGGAATGAGGCTCGTGTTGCTTACCTCCGAAAACAGTTGGAGAGTGAGCACAGGAATGAAGGTGATTCTATGGACAGTTTCCTAACAAAGATCAAAGACTTGAAGGAACAGTTGATTTGTGCTGATGAGGTTATACCAGACAGCTCACTTGTGCAAACCGTTCTGAATGGTCTTCCTGATTCATATCAGAGTTTTGCTTCTACTCTTCGGTTGATGATGAAAGGCAATCCAAATGCCTTTTCATTTGAGGAATTAGTCTCTGTTCTGTTGCAAGAAGATCAGTCCACGCAAAACAGGTCCATTATGCAAGTTGCAGATCAAGCTTTCCTGGCTAGTCAGAAGGGCAAAGGAAAATGGGGCTCTTCAACTAGTAAGTAGAAATCTGCTAATTCTGCATATTCGAAGAAGGAAGATAAAGATGAGAAGAAATCAGAAAAGCAGATTTTGTTTTGTAAGTATTGTAAAGGGAATGATCATATCATAAAGAACTGTCCAAAACTGGCTGCTAAAGAGGCAAAGAAGAAAGATGCTGGAATGGTTGTTGCAGAGGCCTCTACACCAAAAACAGAGTCTGCAAATCTTGTGCAGGAAGAAGAATGGGCGTTTACTACTGTCTGCAATTTTGACCCATCTTCTCATGATCAATGCATGTCTGCAGTAGACTCAGATGTTTGGTACTTTGACAGTGGGGTGACAAACATATTACCTCGCAGCGCAGTTTCTTCTCTTCACTCGAGTCTGCCCCTACAGGGAATACTGTTACATGCGCCAACACCTCCTCTTATCCTGTTATGGGAGTTGGTAAGATCATTTTGACTACTCTTGATGGTAGTTCTTTCACTTTGTCAAATGCTTTATTTGTGCCAGGGATCAAGAAGAATCTGTTATCAGTTTCTGCATTAGCCAAGATTGGCTTGGTTGTGAAATTTGTTGATGACAGATGTACAGTTCATGATCTGTCAAATGGCGATGTTAGTATTGCTTCTAGCATTTTATGTCGTGGGCTGAATAAGCTCATAGACTATGAAAGATCTGAAATTGATTTGGCATGTGCAGTAAATGATTCTCAGGCTATGTCAGATGCAAAGCTTTGGCATGCACGCTTTGGTCATCTGAATTTTGCTAGTTTGATACGCCTGCAAAAATATGAAATGGTGTCCTCTTTGCCCAAACTTGAGGCACCTAGAAAACATGTTTGTGAAGGCTGTATTTTGGGCAAAATGCAACGTTCCTCCTTTCCAAAAGATGGTTGAGTTCAGGCTACACAGAAATTGCAGCTTGTACATAGTGATGTATGTGGTCCTATGCAGACACCCTCTTTTGGAAATTACCTTTACTTCGTGACTTTCATTGATGATTTTTCCAGTCATGCATGGGTATATCCACTCAAAGTAAAGTCCGAAGTGTTCATGTGCTTTAAACAGTTTTTGGTTTTGGCTGAAAATCTGTCAGCATGTAAAATGGGCACCCTCCGTTCTGATCGACGGGGGGAATATATGTCTTCTGATTTTAATGCATTTCTGGCTGAACGTGGGATAGAACACCAGTGTACAATGTCGTATACACCTCAGCAGAATGGAGTTGTTGAACGAAAGAACATGTCACTCATGGAGATGGCGAGGTGCATGGTCAAGAGTCAAGCTTTACCACATAGTTTCTGGCTTGAGGCTGTCATGTGTGCAGCATATGTACTGAACAGGTGTCCCACTAAAGCGCTATAGTCTATCACTCCATATGAGGCTTGGCATGACCACAAGCCATCTGTTGCTCATCTGCGTGTTTTTGGTTGTTTGGCATATGCACTAGTGCCTGAACAACATCGCAAAAAATTAGATGATAAGGCAATAAAATGTATTTTTGTTGGGTACAGTTTTGAAAGTAAAGGCTATCGTCTGTATCATCCACAGACTAAACGCATTTTGGTTAGCCGTGATGTTGTCTTTGTGGAAGATGCTATTCAGCCATTGCTTTCATGAACTAAGGAGACATCTGTTAGCTCCAAAGACATGTATGATACTTTGATGCCTCTTTTTACAGGTGGACAGTCTAGTGCTGGTCCTAATGAGGCAACTTCTCAGCCTTTGCAGGTTTCATATGATGATGCAGATCATTTCTGATGAAGATTTACATGATGCACTTGTTGATGAGAGAGCTAATATTGAGCAAGCAAAAACTATGCCAAAATGGCTGGTGTAGACTTTGCGTGACAGCAAAATAGATGCACCTTTGTCATATTGTACTCGTTCAGGCTCTCATAGTGACTCCTTTGCTTCAGATTGCTATGCTATGGCTACATCTAGTCTCTGTGATGAGAATGAGCCTGTTTCTTTTGATGAAGCACAGAATTCAGAAAATTGGATGGCTGTTATGCAATCTGAATATGATGTTATAATGAAGAATGGTACATGGTCTTTATGTGACTTGCCGTCTGGCAAGAGAACATTGGCACTAAGTGGGTATACAAGCTGAAGCGTAAACTTGATGGTACAGTTGACAGGTATAAGGCTAGGCTTGTTGCAAAGGGTTATGCGCAGGAAAGAGGCATTGATTTTGATGAGACCTTTGCACCTACATGCCGTATGACTACTGTTCGGAGCATTTGTGCACTTGCAGCCCATCATGGTTGGAATGTACATCAGTTGGACATTAAAACAGCATTTTTGAATGGTGACTTGCATGAAGAAGTGTATGTTTTTCAGCCACATGGCTTTGTGCAGAAAGGGCATGAAAACCAGGTGTGCAGGTTAAAGAAGGAATTATATAATTTAAAGCAAGCACCATGTGCTTGGTATGAGAAGATACATGCCTATCTGGTTGCACATGGTTTTGAGAACAGTCCACTTGAAAGCACCTTATATGTTAAGTGTGCTAATTCTGATCATTGTTGTCTATGTTGACGATATGTTGCTCACTGGTCCTATTGAGAAGCATATTGCTGATTTCAAGGCTGATTTGCATGCCTCATTTGAGATGTTTGATTTGGGGCATTTGCGTCACTATTTGGGCATTTAGTTTATGCAAGTTGATGGTGGAATGGCTTTGTGTCAAACAAAATATATTGACACATTATTGCAGTGTTTTGGCCTTGAAGATTGTAAGCCTATTGCCGCTCCTATGGAGACAGGTTTACGATTGAGTCTTCATGATGCTGGAGATGCATTTGATGTTGTTCTCTATTATCAGGCTGTTGGATGTTTGATTTACTTATGCATTACTTGGCCTGATATTCAGTTTGCTGTCTCACAGATGAGGAGGTTTATGCATTGCCCAGGAGTCACGCATTGGAAGGCAGTTAAGCGCATCTTTTGCTACTTGAGTGGTACTCAGCTACTTGGGTTGTTTTATCCCAAGGGGGATCACTACCGCCAGATTTGCATGCTTTTTCTGACTTAGATTGGGTTGGTTGCTATGACACTCGTGTGTCCACCAGTGGTTTTTGCTTCATGCTTGGTAGCTCATGTATATCTTGGTTGAGCAAGAAGCAGCCTACTGTGGCCACTTCTAGTTGTGAGGCTGAGTATAGGGCAGCTTTCACAACGACTGTTGAGTGTGTGTAGCTCAGACGCCTTATGGCTGATTTGGGTGTTGGCCAGTCTTCTACCACCACCATCTTCACTGACAGTCACAGCGCATTGGCAGTTGCGAGGAATCCTGTGTTCCATGCTCGCACTAAGCACATTGAGGTGCATTATCACTATGTCAGGCAGAGGTTCTCTGCTGGGGAGATCAGCTTGGCATATGTGCCCACGTAGGAGAACATTGCAGACCTTTTCATGAAGGCTCTGCCTAGGGAGAAGTTTGAAGCTTTCCGCAAAGCTTTGGACTTACTTCCTTTTGTGGAGTGATTTCCACATAGCTTGGCACTTCCTTATACATGAGTGACAGCTCCTTGTTCACCGCATCACTCCCAGGGGGGATTTGTTGATATATTTAGGTAGTGATGTCTGTGAACACACTAGGACCACCGGGGCACTTTTTTCCCTCTTTAGGAGGTTTTTTTCCCCCGGCTTGTATATACTCCTATTGCCCTAATGGGCTACTTATCTTTGTACATTCTCTAGTAATACATTTCAGTATTGTGTGTTTGTGCTCCAAGCTTCTTCTTCTTCCTTGTCTTGTTCGCGTGCTTCCGCAGACATCTATCTCCAACACGTTATACCAGGCAAGTACGCGTCAACATAGGATAACTTAAGTAGAGCCCTAGTGCCAACACCCCCATTAATTTCTAGAAACAAGCCTAATTCCCACAACCTTGGCTCAACACAGTTAGATAGCCCACTAGATTACTACATGGAGTCACCAAGGCCTAAGGAGATCTACCATTATGAAACCCCTTGTGAACCTAGTTGGGAGCCATAGTATTCGTATGTGATGTACAAAAATCCTAACCCTAGGCCCCAAGCAAGATAAATGAGACCCCAAGAAACTCAAGGGCCATGCTTTAGATGCCAAGGATACCACTTCATTTAATATTGTCCAATCCCTGTACTTGGACACCCCCAATCAGTGAATATGCAAGGCTTTTGCAGTGATTGTAGTAAGGAATACCTATTAAGGGATTGCCCAAAGAATCCAACCAATAAACAAAAGATCACACCCATCAATGTTATTTGCTTTGTCGTAGACTCTAGTGGGAGTGTGATGACCACTACCCATGTGCAAGTAGTCACTAGGGCTCAAGCACAATAGCAAGCTCAAGTTTTAGGACAAGAGAAGAATCCAAAGAACAGTGAGACTAAGAGCATAGCTAAGAAGAGAACAAGAGCTTGGAAAGATATTCATGCAAGGATGAAGAGACAACAAACAAAGAAGATGAGTGAACTCGAAGAGAGCCTAAGGGAAACAAACACCAAATTGATAGAGATGGCATCTCACACACCCTCTCAACCCCCACTACCCTGATCACACCAAAACCCTCCCACTAAACCACCACCACCCATAGCAAGATTGATCTTATCATATCCTACTCTAGAAGATCTAGACATGATGTTTGAAGCATATCAAGGCAAAATCCAAGAAGGGCCGAATGTGGCAGAGTTAGATAAGTGCTATCCTAGAGCCAACTTAGAAATGTTTTAGAGGAGAAATGGACCACGGAGATTTAGAATCCTCCGCCCATTGAGATTGTGGACTATCTACATGATCAATTTCCATAGGATATTCTCTCTACTTATGGAGAAAAAGAAGATGCATAGACTAGTGAACAATTAGACTTTGAATCCAATTCCCTACAGGAAGTGCCTCATTTCACAGGCCCATGAGAGTCTAAGTCTATTTAGATGAGAGCCCCTACTATATTGGTAAGAAACAAGGAGTTAGTCATACCTAGGAACATAGACATGGTAAAGAATGATAAGGTACAATGTCATCTCACCTTAGAGGAGCTATTGAAAGTAAAACATGAACTCTGGAAGCATATAGCAAATCGAATGCCGGAAGTAGCCAAACCACCCTGTCAGCAGGGAGATATGAGCCAAGGAGAAGAAGGAGATACCTATCTTCCTATTACCTATCAGGGCTATACCACCAAAGCAATCTTTGACTCAAGTGCAGGAGTTGCCATTGCTACCACCTCCTTATGGAAACATTGGGGCAAGCCAACACTCAAGCTAATGAGGATGAAATTTCAAATGGTAGATGTTCATCAATCTCAAGGACTACTCATAGAGATGCTCCCCCTTACAATCGAAAACCCCCTAAACCAAGATTCTAAATTCCCTTTCAAAGAAATAGAGGCATCCTGAGTACATTTGACATCTTGAGTATGCATCTAGGAACATCTACTAACCTTCTAACATGCACACACTTTCATACAGTGCATCACCTTTACCAACTCACGAAACGGTATGAATATCATGTTGGTATTGTAAAGGGGACAAGGTATCATCTCATTTCCAATGCAATGCTAATATGGTCTTCTTCTTCTTCTAGAAAATTTAGGAGCACCAACTACTGCTAGCATTATGGCCAAAGCAACATGCACTAGTTCACAGGAAGGGACTAGACAACAAACAATAGATATAGAGCTTGCCTATATTAGATGAACTTAAGGAACTACCAGAAGGTATGAGGGACTTACAAATTATACCCATTCAAGATCCACCAATGGGCCACATGACTCAAGTCAGTAAGAATTCGCCTTGGTTTAGTGAGGTGGTAGGATCCCTCGAGGAAGGAGCTTATCTTTGGGAATCTGATCTTGGGTATCACGATCTATGGTGAAAGTACCATTCTTTCATGTGACACTGAGCACCTATAGAATTCAGTAGAACTACATCTAGTAAGGCAAAAAGTGGGTTTGGCATAGTATTTTAGTGCCAAACTTACAAAGACTGACTTTATGCATTCTTACTATCTCATCAACTCTCTAACACCCAATAAGGACCCTAGAGCATCTAGCACATTCATGATACCATCATTGGTGCATGGCAATAAATTGAAACGATTTCAATTGACTAATAACTTAGTGTGTGAAGCCTTAGATATGAGGGGTATGTACACTCCCATAGAGAAGGAAGGCCTAGTTCTTGACAGTATGAAGAATAGGAACCTCAGGAAACTTAAGGACATGGTTGCCATGACATAAAACATAGTTGTCCACGTAGGATGTGTATGCAACATTTTGCCTTCCCAAGATAGGATAAGTTTATGATGCCTCACAAGAAAGTGTGGTTTAGCTTGTATTTAGTCAACATTCAGAACATAACCATCAATTTTCCACATTGGATTATTGATCAAATCAACCAAGCCCACAAGCAATGGCCTCAAGAGACAGTATTGCATGGATGATGTGCTCTTACAAGGATTATATATAGATGCTTGGCATATGACATACCTCTTTAGCGGGTGCTCTCCTAGAATAGATTCCAACAATTTAAGAGCAAGAAATCCTCTGCACCACCATCAAAGTGCTCAACCCAAAGAAGGCACTTTGACTCTAGATATAACTCGTGCACAAGAATGGGTAGTACGATCCTTCGCTCAGACTGTCGAGGAGAAGTATTGATGGGCCTAATCAAATCCCCCCTAGTGCCAGCTGATCTAAAGTATAAGCAAGGGAGGAAGAGAAAGGTGAACATGATCAAGGGGAACATAAAGATGAAGAACACAAAGAAGAGCAAGGATGCGGAGAAACCAAAGGTGGCCCAACCTATACAACACAATTGCAAAAAGTGTATGACACCATTGTGAGTGTACAAGAGTTGCACCACCTCTCCTTTAGCACAAGCAAAGTATTGATTGATCAGATCGTGAATTCCTCCAACTTATGACTGATTCCTTAGGAGTAACATAAGTAATCTATACCATGTTGCCAAAATTAGTGCCTCGTTATGATCGACAACGTGTCGAAACTCAACCACGACATGGTAAGAATATCAAGATCTCCATATCTCAACACAGAGTGTGTACAACTCAGGAGACAACTTTGATGGCAACAAATGACCTCATAGCCAAAACCTCTGTACAAAACTCACTTATTTCTCCTCAACATCCTCCATCTCCACCCATTACCCAAGAAGTACATATGACCATCATGACCACTACAACTACTCAACCTATCGAACCCATCTTTCATACCCTTCCCAATTCCCCTCCCCATACAAACACCACCACATCCACTATAGCAAGTATCATCTCCACAACATCCTTTAGCTTCAGAGCACCTACCTCACAAGCCACACTCTTTTTCACTATCACCAACCCATTGTATAATAACTCTACCGAATGCCTTGAACTAGCCATAGGCTACCAATTCAAACACATTATATTCGGTAAACCAATTCCCATTGAAGCTAGTATTAGTTTTCCCATAACCCCCCGCACCCAAGTCCCTTTCACTATAGATCCCTACTCTTCTATAGTTCCTCCTATCCCCTGACCCCCCTTAGTCACCACCACATTACCACAATTTTTGGTAGACTTCATGGGAGTCATGGACTATATTGCAGCTTCATCTTTACAAAGTTCTCAACCACTTGGCACATCACTTTACACTAACACCACCAGCACTGCACCTACCATTCCCATCTTCATGGTAGAACAAACACACACTACACTATCCCATCCAATGGATATCTCTCCACCCATGGCATCACCCTCTCCCCCAAAACTTTCATAGTCTCCCATTTCCTCATCACCAACCTTACCTACACCTGCCAGACCATCATGCATGGCATCTCCCATTCCCACCTCCCTTCCCCTTGCATTTCCCCTTATATCTGTAAATAACACCATTGATACTATGATTTAGTGTGCCACACAATTGAGGCACAATGATCAATAGCTAGAAGCACAAAATACTATTCTCCTCAAGGAATCACAATGCTTAAAAGTTAGAATCACTACTCTAGAGGCTGACAACTACAACTTATAAACCCAATACAAAACCCTCGAGCAAGCTCACAATGAACTAGATTCAAGAATGTAAAATATGGATGAAGAGGTAATGACAAATATGTTGGAAAACAATGTCACATTAGTCCAAATCCCTATTAGGGCAGAAACCCTAATTTTGGTAGTCATTTTTTGGCACAAAACTTGGGTAAAATGTTTATGATCTTATCTTGTAATGGTATAGGACATTCAGTCATCAGAGATCAGATTTGGGAGAAAACCCTAACCAAAGCTACTCAAAATTAGCAATTAAAAAGCTAAAAATAATGATTAAGAAACTATGCTAAAATAATAAAAAAACAATGATGAGTTATAAAAAAAATTGTGATCCAGGTTTTTTGTGATTTTTTGCATGGACTTTGAGATCTATATAAGAAGGTCATTAGGCACTTGTTGAGACATCCTCTACCATCTAAGGATCAGCCGTTAGGCTGATATTTTGAAGGTCTTGCTGATGCACACATGGGGCAGCCATGGTGTATGTATGGAGCAGCTATGGAGCAACCTTGAATTAGATAAGGAGCAACGATGGAGCTCTTCTTGGAGAAGAGTGTGCTGACATTCTTGTTGATGGAGAAGACTTACTCATTAGTAGATTGATGGCATGGATCATCCATCTATATGATGTATTTGGAGATTGTCTTCTACATGAAGATTATGGAGTACTTCAAAGACATTGGATGGAGCTTAACATAAGATTGCATCTTATGCTACCTATTCAGGTACATATTCTCTTTATGCACACAGGTACTACTTGGAGCTTATGGAGGCGGTGGCATCCATATATGGAGGAGTCCTATTCGGCATATATGGAGGCAGTGGCATCCATAAAGGAGAATCAATACATGCATGCTACATGCATCAGATGAGATGTTAGAGAAGGTATTTCCACATGAGTATGAGGATTTCTATCAGCAACATGTTAGCATTCTATGCTAATTTTGTAAGTATGTGATCTATCACACACACATCTAATTTAGGGTCTTCCATAGCCTAAATTCAGATCAGGGTTTGTTGAATATCAGTTTCAAACTGATCTTTCCTCTTTTAGTCACTCATATTCACTCTTCTACAAGCTATCAGGTCCTACACCTCATACATATTCATATTTCTCTCCCTACAGCTAAATATTCTTGTAAATTTTGTACATACACTCTTCCATCTATTTCTGTTCACATAGGGTGGTTGAGGTTTTGACTCCCATATTGTAGATTGACATTTGTATATATGATGGTGTGAGTAAGCAATGGCTTACGTAACACTTTGTACATGTCTAATCTCTCTCTATCTTTGTCTCATCATTGTATGATTAAGTGATGTATGCTCATGTCTGTCAATGTTGGAAGATCTTGGAATCTCTGTTTGTAGTTATGGGCCTACCTAATTTCCAACATTTGGTATCAGAGAAGCTTCCAACATATGACATACACACTTAATCTAGATGAGTAGAGATTTGAGAATTAGATAATTCAGTCACATGATTATTTATCAGTGTGAAGTATGAAGCTGATGATCTGTTAGCAGCCAAACACTTTTGGAAGAATGAAGATACTTTACAGAAGTATTGCGTGAAGACCAAGTCTTGATGAAAAGAGGGCTACTTCAAATTCAAGGAATAACAATGGTTTGGAGAAGATGAAGGAACGAGATCAACATCAAATCAAAGGTATTAGTTTCTACTATCATATTATCATTTGCAGGTCATATTTTAGATTAGTAGTTATGAAGAGATTTGAAGGATTCAAGAAGCACTTTTAAACACTTTGAAAGTTAAAGCATTAACTACACCAAATCAGGTATCTATAGGTTGTTCTTGATAGTTTTGATGGAAGATCTCTTTCATGGCAAGAAAGCTCATCTAAGACAAATTTGGAGATTAGATCAGTTTTAATTTCAGCCAACACAAGGTTGGAAGTTTTTTATTAGATTTTGTACCTAGAGAGGTAATTCAGCATTCAGCCAACTCAAGGAAACGTTTGGTGAATTCAGTCATATCAATCAAATTTGAAGCAGATTATTGATTCATCATATGAGGAGATGGTAAAACATGCTTCTATGTTCACTTCCATTTATATACCATGTTTGTTTTGTCTCTTACTCTTAGCAATAGAGGAAGAGAAAAATTCATTTGAAGAAGTTAAGAGTCCTTGCTACTTCAAGATGAAGAGAACAAAAGATATGGAAGAGAAGTTTGAAGATGTTGACATCATCAGGTGGAAGAAAGATGCAAAAGAAGAAGGTCCAATAATTCCAAAGGGAAAGTAAGACTTCCTTCGTTTCTCTTATATTTTCCATATACTTTTCCTAATTTTATCCTCTACATCCAAAGACAAGTCTACGAGAACATCTTGTGTGAAGAAGATACTTTAAAGAAGAAGCAGTTTCTTGTTTTGCATTATACTTGATCATGTTTTAGTAGGTTTTGACAAAGAATTGCATTGAGAGAAAGAAAAGCAGCAGATATCTAAGACAGCTTATATGTTTTGACTCATATGTGTATGAGTTACGTTTTAGTTGAAGCTTTTGAGCAGGAAGCTTATATGTTCCCTCAAAGAATTCTTGGAGTGTCAATTCAAAGCTACTTGGTATATGACAAGTTGTAGAGAAGTATTTTTCTTCTTTACCTAACTCATGAGGTAAAAGAGTATTTGTAGCAGATGTTGGAGACTTGGAGTGAGGTTTTTTTGTTTGAAAAAGTTACCTCATATTCAGAATATTCAGTATACTCAAAAAATTCAGAGTTTCTTAGGAGGAAAATTCAAAAAAATCAGTATTTTCAAAAAAAATTCAAAAAATTTAGTATTTTCAGAAAAATTCAAAAAATTCAGTATTTTCACAAAAATTCAAAAAAATTGATATTTTTTTATGTACCAGGCAGATGGAGAATCTACTTTCTATGTTTGTCTTGACTTCTGGATACATGCTTGTATTTAAAAAAAAAGGGTGTTCTATCAGATCCTATCACTTGATTGAGAAGTGGAGTTAGCCAAAAGAAAGTCAAGCAGATACCATCACATTTCACCCGGGAAGAATATGAAGATATGAAGTATCAACTTGCAAATTTTGGAGTTCTCAAAGTGAGAGTTTTTCCACTTGTGTTCCAATAGAAGTTGCAGATTCTTGGGAAGGATTTAGTTGAAGAAAAGTTTTATAACTTTATGTAAGAAGCATGGACACTTAGAGTCATTCAGGTAGCAAATCAAACATTCAATCATGAAGGTTTGATGAGACTAGATTCTACACAGGTATTTTGTTAGAGAGATCATAGATCTTGAGTATTTTTGAGTCAAATGTCTATCCTTTGTTTGTAAAGTTCTTAACATTGGAAGAAGTAATATTTCAAAGATTCGAATTCTATCAGATTAGTGTTGTAGAGAAGTAGAAGAAGATACTTGTTATGTTGCAGAAGATTATGAATGCTAAAGTGCTTTCATCAAATTTTTTTTTGTTATAATGTAATAGGATCAGCTAACCTTATTCTAGATTATGGGGAGTTGAGGAGTGGCAGTGAAAGCTATTGGCATCTACAGTGCTAGTGAAAAGGGGTTCAGATTATTTGTTTCAGACACAAGTATTGATGTTATGGAAGCAATGCTAAATCATTAAAGATCAGATTTATTGAAAAGAAGGAAGACGTTCCAGATTTCATAAAGTCTGACATACTTTGAAGAAATTTGGATATTGGTGTTAAATCATCCAGGAGGGTGGAGAAACATGAAGACTTATTTTCAGCCATATATGAAGGGATACAGAATCATACCTACATGTATTCCTATATTTCCTTTGTCAGTTTCTCTTTATATTCCAGAAAGGAGAAGGAGAATGTCTGGAGAAAGTTCCTATTGGGTGTTCCTGTTCAGGAGAAAGTTCTAGAGTTCTATTGCAGAGAAGCTTGATATTTCAAAGAGTTCTCTTACTTATGAGCTGTGCAAATATATGATTATACCAGAATTTGAAGGAAAGAGGTATGAAGGACTTGTATACGTGTGTGTATGTGTGTGAATGTTAGTGTGCTTCTCACTCATGCACTTGTGTACTGATTCACTCATGGTCATCATACCTCCTTCATGTCTCATCGTATTGATAATTATGAGGTGGATGTCCTCATGTTGATACTCATCATTGTGCTAGAGTGATGCTTGGCTAATGCTAAAACCGACAACATATTTTTCTTGATCCATCGCCCAACAAAGCATCTATGATGATGTGATAGACTACCATCAGTGATAGTCAAAATGACCTTACCAACTCCCATGATAGGATAAGAGGATTTTTTGGCACATGTGATAGTATTCCCTATAGGGATATGCTCAAGTGAATTGAAGAAATTACGTTGTAAGGTTTGGTTGCTCCACTATCAAAGTACTAAATATATAAGTCTACTACAGACATAAATTCTTCATGAGAAGATGGGTCATAACTACAAATAGTAGTAAACACCCATTCTTCATTCCGCACAGTATTTTGTAGACTCTGTTTAGGTGTAGAGGCTTATACAACAACCATTCTAGTCTTTTTTTTCTTTGCCTCCTTTGTAGCCAAATTTGGACAAGTCTTTATGACATGATCATTACCTTTACAATATTTTCAAAATTTTTTATTCTTCTTTGTTTTCTTCTCGTCTTTGTCCTCCTCCTTTAATAGTGCAACATTAGTAGATTTTTACTTACTAGGATATGAGCTCCATTTACCTTTGCCCTTTTGACTAGCTAAGAAAGCTTGATCTGCGACACACATAATGGAACTATTCTGCCTGGATTGATCTTCCTGCAACAAAACAAAGAATAACTCCTCAAATGTTAAGGCATTTGGATTTCATTTCATCATCAATAAAAGAGTAGAAGAAAAACTCTGATATGAATCTGGAAGACCATTAAAAACAGTCTACACAAGTGAACTATCTTGCAAGAATTCATTTGCAAAAATCAACTACTCCTTCAAATCTTTGATCTTTGTCAAAAATCTATCCATAGAATCTCATTCATTCATATGCTCACTCTCCAACTATTTTCAGAGGTAAGCAACAAGAGCCTCATTTCTTGCCTGGTACAAAGTGGTAACATATCCCAAGCATCATGTTCTATTTTGCAAGCACAAATATGAGGTATAATGGCACATTTGATAGACAAAGCTATCAATGCATGTCCTTGAGCATCTCTGCCATCCCAACAAAGTTACTTTGCAGTAAGTGCAGCAAGAACCGTAGTAGGAACACGAATTTGAAGATCGTCATCTTCAATGCCATCTGCATCACATTCAATAACTATATTTGCAGGTGTATTACATCATTTTTCAACACCCTACACAATATTCCATAGTACTTTTGCTACCAATACATGACACATCATATATGCCCATAATGGGTAATAGGTACCATCCAACTTGTTCTCAATAGCCAACATACAAAATACATCATTGCTTTGAGCCACGGCCATTGACTAAAATGCCCTGATGCAAAAAAAAATGATTGTGTCTCAAAAAGTTGAACAGAACTACCTTGTCGAGCTCTGCTAAATGTGTAGCAAACTTTGAGGCACTTGCACTGGCAAACTATAACATATATATATGTGTGGCACAAAAGGATGAAATTTCTTGTACAGGCATTGTGATAGTGCTTTCAAAGGTAGAAATGAGCTCAAATCCAAATTTTGACCTCAGTATTCTCACCAATTTTTGTGCGATTTTGATATTGTGGTCAGAGGGGTTTTAACGATGCCCTCGACGAAGCGACAACCTACTCTGATACCTATGATACCAATTGTTGGATTTTTAGGTCTACGGGAGCATGCAAACATCACAAGGAAGAAGAAGAAGAAGCTTGGAGCACAACACACAATATTGAATGTATTACCAAGTGAATGTACAAAGATAAGTGACCCGTTAGTAGGTGCATATGCAAGCTGAGGGAAAAAACCTCCGAAAGAGGGAAGAATGCTCTGATGGTCCTAGTGTGTTCACACACATCACTACCAAAATATATCAAGAGTGAGTACTCTCCAATTCAATCAGATCCATCACCATAACTAAAGAGGATAGAGGACATAATAGCATGCATATGTATATATGTTGATGATCTCATCATTATAGCTAGTGATCTTGCAGGTATAAGGAAATCAAAAAATGCTTGGAACAGAGCCTAAAGTATCAAATTTGGGCGAGATTAAATATTTTTTGGGTATTGAATTTGTGTATGCAGATGAAGGTATATATGTATTGCAGAGAAAGTACCTTCTAGACATCCTTTACAAATATGGTATGGCAGAGTGCAATCCCATTGCTCAACCCATGGACACCAATGTCAAAATTAGCAAAGAGGATGCTAAGAAACTAGATTACTTGACCTTCTATAGGAGCATGGTAGGCTCACTAATCTATGAAACTCTCACAAGACCTGACTTGAGTAATGTTTTTGGAGTTCTCTCACAACACATGCATTCAACCATGGATATGCATCTAAATGCAACAAAGAAGGTGCTAAGGTTTGTCAAAAGCACCATTGATTGTGGGTTGCTTTATAGTTATGGAGAAGAGCTAAAACTCAAGGCATGAAGTGATGTATATTGGACAGGGAATGTGGATGGTAGAAGGTCAACATCAAAATATGTGTTCATGCTAGGAGTCAAGACCATCTCATGGGTAAGCAATAAGCATCCTACAATGGCATTTTCATCAACTGAGGCTGAATACAAGGATTGAGCACTCACTATATGGTTAAAGAAGCTAATGAAATACTTGGATTTGTATGCTGGCACTATTCCAATATATGGAGACAACATGTCTAGTATTCACCTAGTCGACAATCCCATGTACCATGCTAGAAGCAAGCATATAGAGGTACACTACCATTATGTGAGGGAAAATATGGTGAGTAAAGATGTGTATGTTCATTTTGTAACAACTAAAGACCAGGTTGTAGATAACTTCACCAAAGGTTTGGATGCAACTAAGCTCAAAAAGTTCAAGAAGGCAATGAGTCTCATTGAGATAGACACTACCACCATGAGCTTGAGGGGGAGTGTTAAAAATGTGAATTGGCAACTCAAGGACCTTATAGCAAAGGAATAGTGTCGCCAGAGTCAAAGGGTACTCAAGACCTGAGAAAAATGCACATCCTCATCCACTTTGGAAATATGAAGAGCCAACAATCAAGCTAAGGCCGTGGAAAGAGCCAAAGGTCACCCAAGGCTAGGTAAAGAGTCACAAGGAGGTCTATTTACTCTCATTCTCGTGGAGAAGGTGCAATTCAGGCCATTCACGCAAGGAGAGTAAAGGGGAGAACCGGATGAGCAAGTGAAAAGAGTGCCAAGAGCTTTCCACGTAGGGAGGATCACATATCAAGAGCTACAAATTTCATACCTCTTGTAGCAGAGCTACAAAGTTCATACCTCTTGTAGGAAGAGTTTGGCAAACACTGCCTACTTCTATTGTATGTTTCTCTCTGTGTATAGATCTATTTGAAGAGATATTTCTTGAAATCTGAAGCTTACACATGCATGTATATTTTTGCCAAGGATATCTGTTTCATCCTTCTTTATTGCAGAGAAATTAAAGTTATAGTGAGACCCTAATTATGTCATAAGCAAGTGAGCAACGTAATCTATTTTGTACAAACTGTTTGTTTGAACTATATTAGTAAATTGGGAGTGGTTGATAGCTCAAATTGAAGCTATTCAAGTATATTATGTGTGGAGAAATCCTTAAGTAAATTGGATGTGAGCTGATAGGTTAATTGGACACAAACAGATTGATTAGTTGTGAAAGGGGGTGCACTAAAGAGACCTAAAAAGGGCCCACACATGAATTTTGTTGTAATTTGGAGATCAAAATCTCACAACGCATGAAATATTTTCCAACCTTTGTCATAGGAACTCAAGGAAATACGTTTTTATATTGTGGGAAGTGTGGAAGAAACAAAGGACAATGTTGTAATCAAGGATAATCAAGGATATTGGAGTGGTGATCGAGGATAATGGTTCTATAAATTTGATTAAGTTTGGTTTTATTACAATACCTTCAAAAATTTCTCTTTTATGGCTTATTCTCCATAAAGCAATGTGGAAGTGCTCTAAAACCTCCAAAGAAACTACTAAAGATAATGTTCTCTATATAAGAGGAGGAGAATATCATGTTTGTTACTTTTTCTTTGCCCTAAATCTTAAAGGTTTTGGCCCTAAATGCACAAAGCCCTTATGGTCTACATCCAAAGAAAGTTCTTGTTGGTGAATGTCATGATCCTCATCTCTGTTTATAAAACATGTTTAGAACTTGTCCTTGGACATGTTTGGGAAAGAAAGAGTTATAGGTGTTCCTCTAACCACACCCTACAACAAGGTCTGAATGATCTCCTTGTCAACTTAAAGCTTTTGTTTGTAGGTGTATTGTCAAGTGAAGGAGGCCACTACATACAAAGGGCTTCACAAAAAGGAGTCAAGCTGAAAAGTTTGTCCCCAGAAAAAAGGGGATTGGAGCTTGAATATTTACTCTACTGTGAGATCCCATGTAATTTAGTTGCTCTTTGATTCTACAACTAGATACAAAGAAAAATGACCTTCTCTCCATTGCTTCATATTGTTTCAACTTGCCCTATTTACTTAATCACAAGTTACTCCTCTTCCAAGAGATGTGATAAGTACTTGGCCTTGCCAACAAGCGCTAGTGTGGCTAGTTGGTACCCTTGCCTCTTTTATGGGGGCAAGGGTTCAACCCCTATTGGCTGCCATGGACAACCCTCAACACTCTAATGTTGAGATGGACCTATATGCCTTTGGGCAATTCAATGCATTGCTAACCCTCATGCTAGTTCAAGCAAGTTACCTTGTTTGGCTTTAGGTTCGTCCCTTTCACAACTCTACCTTAGTGGGCATTTGGGCTCTGTATATTGGCAATGTCAGACATCCAAGGGTGAGTTCAAAGGTGGTGGCATAATTGCATCAGCCTTCCTCCTGCTCCATCTGTGAGCACCCATCGATGTTGAACCATCCAAATTGAATTGCTTTTTAATGATAAAAACATTAATTATCTAAATTTATGTATATTTCAAAAGCAAAAAGAAGATTGTTCAATCACTTCAGCTATTCACGAAAGGCAACAATACACAAACGTCTTTTCCATAGTTCTACCTTCATGTGCGGACATATAACTTCAACTATTCACAAAAGGCAACAATACACAAAACGTCTTTTCCATAGCTCCATCTGTCTACCTGCCTTTTTCCTCAGCCCAAAGTTCATTTTGAATGGACCTCTCTGCACATCAGTACTCCTTTATGTCACAACTTCTGAACTGATCCGTACCACTCACATAAGGACTGAGGAGACACGATATTGTGCATTTTCTCTTTCCAATTATTTTATTCTTTTCTAGAATTAAAAAATTAAAAAACCCAAAAAAATTAAATGACTCACTAAAGATGCAATTACGACAGTATACCTCCTTAGAGAAGGCATTCATTTTACTACTAATTGCTTTGGATAAGAAAAAAGGCAAAAGAGTTCTCATGGAGTCCATTGAAAAACAGTTTCCACTACTGTTTTCCATCCTAATGTGAAACGAAGTCAACTTTATGTTTTGGAAAAATCGCACCTCAAAATTAAGTGAAAGCCTACGTAGCCTAGTGGTTGACACTTGAGGCTGTGGGAGTAAGTCCTCAGATCAAGCCTTGGCTAGACAAGTTCATAAATCTGTCATGATGGTGCCTCTACCTTACTCGGTTGGGTGTGTGAATGTGTATTTCCAATTCATTGTACTCTTTAAAAAAAAAAAAAAAAAAAAAAAAACCTACATTATGAGCTTCATAGAAAGCTGTGAGAGATATTCTGCTGGATATGTTTACATAAGAGATAATAACGTACGGTTGGCTGCAATGGACGGCAACTCCTACAATTGGCGTAAAGTTACGCACTGCCTGCCTATCACTGAAAGCGTGATATCAGTACACAGTTTTTTCTCCTTTATCTACATTTTTTCTGAACTTTTTGCTTTTCCGTGCATGCGCGTGTGGGGGAATTTTCGGTGAACTCACAAGGGGGACGGGGCTATGTAGAAAGTGTCACATGTACAATGGCCAAAAGCTCCCAATGGTGCAGCGCCATATTACAACCAGTTCAATGATGTCAGCTGTTTTATTCCCATGTCACCAGAACAATTCATTTCTTCAGTGTGATGGGATGCAATGTTTCAGTTTGATCCCCAAATTGGGCATCAAAGCAATATGTGGGCATCACTGTTGATGCGCCTCCGGGCAATCTTTTGTGGGCTACTGTAGATCGCAAGGGTATTATGTCCATTCTCTGTAGATCGCAAGGGTATTATGTCCATTCTCTGTACAATTGTTCTTTTATTATTTCTAGTCAAGGAGAATGCCATTTTTTAGTTCGGCTTGCCCCCTCACACCATGTCTTTTGTAATCATACCAATGATCCCATTGATTTTCATGTATGTAACAAGAATGTTTTTTGTATAGTAGTTTCGCATTTATTGTTGATTCTACTTATACCCTTGGTTACTTGCTAACACGAATAACTACATTAAGTATTTTTTAGTTATCCTTCTATGATCACGATTATCTCTTTTGTAGAGAGGCGACTTGATCTTTCACGGAATTAATGGATTCTGTCGAGGGACTGCTATCCGATGCAACATCAATTTCTTACTACTCTTACTCTTATTCTACACTCTCACTCTTTCTTTGACACCTGAAGCAACGAATTATGTTCAGGTATCTGATAGATGTGGTCACCAAAGTTCTTTTTGTTTCAACTTGTAGGTCAACATTTCGTGTCCATATTAGCTTGATCGGCCTAATCTAATTACTAATACTCTACAATAGTTTTGGCGCATGACATGAGAATAGCTAAATATATTTGATGGTCTGCTCTATGCCATTTTATCTGATCAGTCGATGCTCATGTATTAACGCAAATAAAAGTTAAGCATCAATTCATTATGTTTTTGGCCCCGTATTAAAATATAAGCTGGTTATATACTTGACTTTCTTGTCTCCCTTCATAGAATTTGCTAGTCATGAATAATTCGTTGGTAAAGATAATAGTTTGTAACATTTGGTATCTCCTGAATATTTAAGGTTCGCATCCTACGCACATACGTGTCTTTCATCAAGCTAAACATTTGCAATAGAATAACGTATTCTTTCTCTGTAAATATACCTAGAATAGGAAATTGAATGAAAAGGAATATTATGATGCTTTCAATGCTAATCTGATTGGCCGCATTACTAGGTTACATTAGGTTACTCACTGTCTCCTTGCTTTTATAAAATATTATTTCTTTTCCAAATGTAAGCAAGTACGCGATGGGGATGACAGTCTCCTTACATGTCCCTGAGGATTCTTTAACCATAATACAATGGCTTGAAGTTCGGGCTTCATATACATATTGGACTGACCCACTTCCTTCTATTCCAACCGTGCGCTTCTCCAACAAAGTATAGCGAAGCTCTTTATCTCTATGATGCAACCTTATCGACTCTTATCTTAGCAAGTATGCATACTCCTCACATAGTGCCATACAATGGAGAAATGTTTTTATATGTACCGGCTTATGATTAATCATATATCAAATGGGTGCTTAACTTGTATTTTAATTTATAACTTTTATGATCTTCAATGTTCAAGGATGAACTTTATGATAATCAAGGATGAACTATAAGGATGCCCACTTTTATCCCCAAGACATCCCTCAAATTTTGGTGAAGCCCACGGTCAGACATCAAATTTAAGCATACGGTCAGACATCAAATTTAAGCACTGATTGGATGTCAGGATGATTTGGTAGCAGGATGAAAATTGATACACAAGCAATACGAAATGATCCATCACGTCAAGTAATATTTCCCCCCGAAAAAGAAAAAAGGGAGATTGTTTTAAGAAAATGGTAAAAGACCAGACATTTCCCCATTTATTCCGTCCTACATGAGATCAATCACGGATCAATATAGGGTACCTCAATTTTCACGACTTCAATCTGCAGGTCCACCACGAGAACAGCAGACATACAATCTAGTGATGTCCTTCAAAGAAACCAAAGAAATATTCTCATCGAACAGAGCCGTATGAATCGCAGTACTATCTTAAAACTACTATCTAAGAACAAATCGCTCATACTGCAAAATCAGTCAAATTTGTATCTACACAAGCTCTGACGAGATAATATCCAAAAATCAAATGCAGTGGTGTATTTATAATGTCGCTGCGTACCTCTGCATAGTCTCGTAGGCCCTTGAAAGATACCTATCTGCAACCTTGCGCAAGACAGAAATGGATGTAACGTCAACTGCCTAACAAGTACGAATGGATTTAAAAATCTTTGTTTTGATGATTTTTTTTTTTTTTCACAAAAGTCAAGATGGGGCTCAAGAGCTATCCCATAATCTACTTGCCTGCTTCATCTTCTGCCGAAGGCTTATACGTGTTCTTTCAGCATAGACCAGTGGTCGAATTATCCCCAAAGGAGAAACAGTGTGGTGAGATAACCAATGCCCCGAACACGACATCTCCTCGGGTACAGCTACTAAAATGGACCACATGTATGACTACGTCATTGGAATAAAGTAACGCATAACACAACCACGAATAAGCATTCTTGTGCTCAAGCTTTCAAGTGGAATGGTATTCCTTACAATGTTAGTCTTGGTACTTCGTAATTTTGAAAAAGTGAAAAAAAAAAGGGAATCGGATGTCATTAACATCCAAGACAATGCGATGTGTCAGTTTCAATCCCTTGCACATGATTGCCATGCTAATAAGACATTCATTCCTGCAACAACTATCTCACATGGTGTTTGACTTTCTTGTAGTTCTGATCACACGTTTCCCTCGTAAGCTTCGATATCACAAGCTGCGATTACATATTCTAATAAATATGCCCATGCAGTCGTTGGATCGATTGCTTGAGTCCCTCGCCTCTTGAGGCAGGGGCGAGGGTTCGACCCTCCCCACCGGCAAGACACCATGTAAAAGCCTTCTGGCTGTTAAACAAGTTGATCCTTGTGTTGCCTTTGGGCCATTGTAGTCACTCTATCTAACCCCTGCTCTGTGGGATACCAGGGGGGTTCCGTGGGTACTATGCCCATTCACCTTGTACCGTTGTTTCTTTCAAAATTAAAGCCCGGGGGAGTAGGATATTTATATATATATATACACACACACACACACACATACATACATATATATATATATATATATATATATATATATATATATATATATATATATATATATATATATATATATATATATATATATATATATATACACACACACACACACACACACACACACACACATACATATACATACATACATACATACATACATACATACATACATACATACATACATACATACATACATACATACATACATACATACATACATACATACATACATACATACATACATACATACATACATACATACATACATACATACATATATATATATATATATATATATATATATATATATATATATATATATATATATATATATATATATATATTTTGTGTGCGCACGCACAATGCTGCACTCGAGATTATGCAAGTACAGCACTCCTGCACGATTTCATTATTTTGATCCATTGTGTTAAGATGTCAAGTAAAGCTTTTACATCGATGAGACATAACCTGTATATATGACTGATATTTCTGGAAGTGAAATCAGACCTCTCAAAAGACTAGTAATAATCTGAATTTCTGTATATTGAAAGTTTGAATGTTCTGAGCAGAAAATATAAAATAGAACAAACAGTAGCAGCATGCAACTCCATGCGTAAAATCAACTTCATACACGTTATCATCAGATCTCAATAGATTTTTTCTAGCTCAAATTTGTCAAAATCCATGCTGATACGTTAATCAAAACTGAAGTATGAAGATAGAATAGCAACTCACAATTCCACAAATTCATAATACCATGTCACAGTACTGCATGTCTGGGTTGAGTAGTTGCACATATATAGAGAATATATTTAGTAATTTTGCTTCCTTCCATCGATGTCTTTATAAGAACGATTATAAATTGGTAAATACCTTGAATGGCATACACACTAGGGAAAAACGGAGGAAGAGTTATTTTCTTATTTTGGGGAAAGGAGAAAAAGGAAAGGGGAGAGAGAGAGAGAGAGAGAGAGAGAGAGAGAGAGGATCTAAGTTCAATATGAGCCTCAGCATAACAAAACCGCAGGAAGTTGTCAGTATTTCACTCTAAACAACCCAATATTCTTACAGCCAGCCTCCTGAAGCTTCATTGTACTTTCATATGTGAGCTTCAATTACATGTTTAATAAAACGATCACATGTAGATCGATATAAGAGCCTCTTCTGTCCAAGCTTTGGATGGTGGAAGAAAACTACGCCCAAAGAAGAAGAAGGGAAAAAAAAAGGGGGAAATCCTACATGGAAATTTGCAGAGGACAACCGATGAAAGCACCGCACAATCTGAGGCACTCGTTCATTTGAAAGGGGTTCATACTGAACGAACCAAACAATGAGCTTTCCCGCACTAACAAATATCAAAATCTTTCTGTAAATGAAATGAAACACATGATGGGAGTGATCCCACATAATATGATCAGGGGTAGCACTGATTGAAATTATATTGTACTATCGAGCATCCGTCTTTCAAAACTACCCAAGACAGAGCATTTATATATAAATACAAGTAAAGATACATTTACTTATGCTTCGATGTTCTTTGGACTGGATATGGCAGCTCAAGTACAGTTAAGTTCAAGGACAAATAGAGATGCTTTAATAGTGCTTCCAATGAGCCGCAAAGATGATCCTTGCATTCAAGGAACACCACAGTGCAGGCTGACAGGCACTACTCTTTGATGATTCGCTTGCAAGCCCGATTTGCAAAAGCAATGACAAATACAGTGTAGAAGACTTAACTGGCTACACCCTGTAGCTTGGCCGCTGAAAGAAACCCGTACAATGTCAAGCTTGCCACCAGAGACCGTGGAAGGCAGATCCATGGAATGAAGAAAACCAAAGGATGAGCTCCTCAACAAGCTCCTGTTCACGTCTTCTGTAACGCCATTGAAGGTCATCAGAAACGAGTGAGGCTCGACACAAAGGGCAAGTGTTTTGTTGATGATCTAGCCATTTAGATAAGCATCCCTGATGAAAAATATGATCGCAACGCGGTAATCTGTGTATTCCATCGCCCTCTACAAAGTCAAGCAAGCAGATCGCACACTGTGCAGTATGATCCAAAGGCTCTTCGCTAGAGCGCATAGAAGATTCGTAGCTGGAAACGGGCAGAGATGCACGTATCTCATCCGATAAGGATGGAAGGGCAAAACGCGAGGTCACAGGGGGATCATCTTGGGGTGGATATGTAGGCGCGGTTTCCACCTCCTGTGTACGCCAGAGACGAATGTTTCGGAAGAACTGCACAGCTGACTTAAATACCTCTCTGATTGCAGACATGGAGACGGCAGTGTTGATCATCAGAATAGCGAAGAGTCCGGCGGAGACGTTGGAAAGGCCAGGAAACCCCATCTCTCTCTCTCTCTCTCTCTCTCTCTCTCTAAAAGCGGGCGAGTATCATACCCTTATTGCCTTGCAGAGGCCATGGACTCTTGAGACAGTAGGCGCCTCAAGCTTCCTGCAAACAGATGAGGGATTTGCGTGCACTACTCAGGCCGACATGGACTCACAGATATGGATACGAGAAAAGTTTGGAATAGATTTGTTTGCGCGGCTCCATTTTCCTAGCATGAAGACTAATTCATCTACAAGTGGACATTACAGTGTATTTTACACGAAAACATCCGAATCCCGATATGGACATGAGAGAGGTGGAGCTATTCTGAGGGTCGGTTCACGCGGACAGCCATAGCAGCCAATAGGTGGCAATAATATTTTTGAAAGCATCATTTTTCACATGGAAAGGCAGAAACCCTTGGTTTAATAAAGAAAAGAAAAGGAAGAAAGATAACTACAAATCTTGCACAAATAAATATTTTTTTACATACATGTGAGAGGAGGTATCTTGTGATAGTTTTTGTTCTACCATCCAACCCCAAGCAAGAAAAGGAAACCTAATTATAAGTTGTATACATTAAAAAAATGTTAAATGCATGTGATGATGATTTTGTGAGGAGAAGAATAATTCTAGGAAAAGAAAAGGAGGTGCAAAATATTTCCGTTGATAGAGAAATGAGTTGAGGATGAGGAGCTTATGTTCATGATTCACTATGTGAATACATGTCGCAAACTTTCTCTATATTTCATAGAGAGTTGGCACATAGAATTTACTTCATGTTTTTATAAAAGGGAAAAAGGCCAAAGTCATGGTAGATCACTCTACTATCCTTAATTACTCGCTCGTGATGAAATTGAGGTTGCTCCAATAGAAATCACCACATTACTAAATAGTTTCCTTGTTGGAAGGTCAAGACTATAAAGTTTGGGACACTATGGTATGTGATCTTGAAATTGAGTTTCAAGGGTATAAGGATAAACTTGATTTTTAGATCATGCACATGGAAAGAAATCATGCAGTTGTGGGAAGGGAATGGCTTTAGGATAATGACAGCTTTAAGATTGAATGTTCAATGAGCAAGTTCTAGGATTCTTTTCTAGAAGAACTTCCCTAGGCAAGTCAATATGCCATAGACTTGCTCCCAAATACTAGGCCTATATGTAAACCATCTACCGACTCCCAAACTCTCAATAAGCTAAAGGCAAAAAGTAATCGAAGGAATACTTGGACAAGAATTCATTCAACCTAGTTAGTTTCCTCAGAAACTCCTATCCTCTTAGAAAAGAAGAAGGGTGGATCAATGCATTTATGCATTGATTATCGAGGTTTCAATAAAGTTACAATTGAAAAAAATATCCAATGCCTCGAATGGATGATCTATTTAATCAATTGAAAAGAGAAAAGAGATTTTCAAAGCTTCATCATTGACAATGTTAGACATTGGCCTATAAAGACCTTTACATGTGCGTGTGGGACAAGGACTAAGGTTAGCCAGGGTTCCTAGCTTGAGAGATATCCTAAGGTATTCAATGGCAATGGAAAGGAGTGTTGCATGATGGCCACATGTTGACACTAGAGCATTGCTATTTTGGATGCAAGAGGATATACAACCACAATAATATATGAAGGCACCATTTCTATTTTTCACATCCTATATGGGATAATAAGGAACAACGGCACATGAATTTTGTGGATGGAGCCTTAGATAGAGAAGAAGAAGAAGCCATTGATTTCTTCATCCACCCCCTCTAGAATGGCATAGTTGGCATATCCACCATCACCAAATTAGCCATAACTTTCTCATTTTACATCGAAATGGAGTGCTTCCACTTGCTATTGAATCTTGAGTCAAAGGGCTATCCAATAGCACCTCCAACATACCATTTGGCCACATTAAACTACATACATGGAGCTTCTATTGGGGATGTAAGGGTCATGTGACCTTACCCGCATATTCATATATATACATCATATATAGAGCATTGCCTCAAGAGAGATCATTATGTGGGTTTCGAAGCTCCCACGCATGTCCGCGCGTCTCTTCTCTCTTCTCTCTCTCTCCATCTCCTCTTTGCTCCTCTTCTTCTGCACACCAAAGCCCTTCATTGGTATCAGAGCATGCTGAAGGCTGGTGTGCAAGAAGCTTCAATGGAAGCTTAGGTGAAAAGAGGTAGAAGTGCAGGTCGGCATCTCTCAATAGCAGTTCAGTATTTCGGTCATAACTCGATCTAGGAAGCTCGGATTGACGCGTTTTAAAATTTTGTGCGTAGCTAACACAGAGAGCTACAACTTCACAGAAGGGCGCAGAACCTGGTTCAGACTTCTGAAGTGCCGAAAACTCAAAAAACGCAGAGAATTGTAGAAGGCGAATCTACATTGAGCAGGACAACAGGTCAGTTTTTTTGTCATAACTTGAGTTCTACAGATCGGAATGCGATGATTTAACTTGCTGCTCATAGCTTGGAAAGATAGCTACAACTTTGTAGAAGAACTCAGATCCAGATTCTGAGTTTTAGGTTTCCGAAATTGCAGAATACAGAGCAGTACTGTTGCAAGTGAAATTGAAATTGACAGTAGGTGCTTGTTTTGAGCATATCTTGAGCTACGCACCTCCGATTGAGGTGTTCTTTATCTCGTTACGTAGCCAAGAGTTAGATGTTGAAGTTTGATGAAGGCCAAAAGTTCAGATTCAGAGGCTATCACCTTTGAAACAACAAAACACAGAGCAGCACATTTATGCTATAAGAACCCTAATTGCACTTGGAGGTTGAATTTGCTTTGGAACTTCTTCGAGAGAGAATTTATGGTGTGCAAGCTCTTATTTTCAGAGCTTCAAAGCATTGTACATGTATGATCATTGTGGTAGCTCCTCCATATGAGAGTAGAGCATGATCTTGTCACATGCTTGGCATGTAAGATGACATTGTGGTAACTCTTTTTTGAGATTTATGTCATCATGAGTTTGATCATGGATGTATAGTGGCATTGTGGTCTATATCTTGCTTATGCCACTTGGTTATGGATTTACTTGTCGATTGCACATCATTCTATGAGAGATTGATTGGATCTTAGTTGGTACTTGTATCTTTGTTTTCTTTGCAGGTACAGGATCCAGATTGGAGCCTCAGTTACACATTCGTTTGTCACTATTATTAGCATTTGGTCATTGATTGATATATATTTGCCAGTGTGATTCTTGGCATATGTGGATGGTGATTCCCACATGGTTATTTTGGTTCTAGAGTCCATTTTACAGAGGAGATGCTGTCGAAATTTCATTGGCTTTTATGCCAGAAAGGAGCTCTAGTGGATCTTGAAGCTTGTGTGATAGCTTTGGATCATTGATTATCTCCATTCAGTTGGACTTGGTCACACATTGTTCGTGACAGGTTGGACCATCTTGCAGGATTTATTCTTGAGTGGGAGTTGTATTGCCATTGTATTGGCGTGTATTGCCATTAGTTTTTTGGCACATGTAGTTGCCATTATCTTCTTGATTTGATCAGTGGCAGGTGGTGACAGATTATTTATTGTTCTTTCATTATTGGTTATCTTGTTTGATTGCTCAGTTTACAGGGGATACTTTGCCAAAATTTTCCCAGGATTCTTTCATATCTGCTTGGTCACTTTGGAGACTTGGTGAGCAGTCTTATGCTCATGGTTTTATGCGCATGCTAGATGCATGATTATGTGACAGGTGGTTCACATGGTTTTCTTCTCCGGTGAGACATATGTGATGTGAGTTATGCATATGGATATGCCGGTGTGATCCTATTCAGGATAGAGTATTGTTTCTAGTCTCTTGTTACATTGCTATTCTATTGGATTGTCAGCATGGTGTCTTCTCGATTTGATGGCACTGACTTTCCGAGATGGAAAGCTCAGATGTGGCATACATTGGTTCGTGCAGGGTTACACATGTATGTGCATAGAGATGCACAGAGGCCTCGTGACATGCTCGACCACGTATGGATAGATATGGATGCATTGGCCAGCTCCACTATCCGATTACAGCTTGTGGATTCTATATATGAGTCTGTTATGTATGAGGAGACGAGCAGTGCATTATGGCAGAGACTACATGATATGTATGCGAGTCCATTGACTCATGTGAGACATAGATCACATCGACGACTTCGATGTTGACATTGTGGTCGTGAGGGCCATATTCGACGACGTTGCTTCAGGCGGATGCGACGACGACATCAGAGACATGCACGTGATGTAGATCAGGTAGTGATTTCAAGAGAGTCTATGGCAGTTGATTATGCCAGTGATGGTGATATCACTTTCTCCTATGGTTTATCTCAGGATTCCTCTTGCTCATTGGATAGCACGCATATGGCTTGGTTGCTTGATGCATTAGACACTTTTCATGTTACTCCATATCGTGAGTGGTTTTATCGATTCTCATGTGAGAGTCGTGGATGTGCGCAGTTGCCTGATGGTACGACATATGATATTGAGGGTGCAGGAGATGTATGTCTTATGCTACCTAGTGGAGCATCACTTATGCTCAGACATGTACGCTATGTGCCTTCATTCCCTATGAGCTTGATTTTAGTTAGCTAGTTACAGGAGAGCAGATGTTATGCATTCCTTGGCGAGCATCATTTTTTAGTTGCAGTTGGGACAGCTTATGCTTGTCAGAGGTGCCAGGATTGGGCACATGTATCCACTGCAGGTACTTCATGTGAGAGACAGTCTCGTCTCAGTGGGAGTTCAGCCTTATGTGTGATGTGAGACTCGTCATGTCTCATTTTGTCTACCTACAGATAGGTCTGTTGACATTCATGATGCACATGTATGGCAGGATTCAGATGCTCAGATGGATGCACATGTAGAGCATGTTTTGGATGCTCATATTGCTTATGTAGAGCATGGTTTGATTGATCATGTGGATGCTCATTTGGAGCATACTTTGGATGATCAGTTGGATGCTTTCGAGCATGATGTGGATGCTCATGTAGAGCATTATGATGATACTCAGTTAGAGTGTGATCATCAGTTTGACCTTGGTGTTGATGTTGTGCAGTTAGCTCATGTGGAGCATGACGATACACTTGGTGTGGTAGAACATGATAGCTCTTATGATACACAGTGTATACTAGAGCATACTAGCTCTCAGGATGCACAGCTAGATACATCCTTGGTTGCGAGCATGGCTGATTTGGATGTTGAGCAGTCAGCAGTTATGCAGTCATTCTTGGATTCGCTCATGCTAGATGTTAACACAGATATGTCAGGACATGTTGGTCTTGATGATGGTGCTTTGGATGCCTTGGATACAGGCATGGTCAACATACTTAGGTTAGCCAGGATAGCACATGTTTCGTCAGCATTCGAGAGTCTGATGTACGAGTTATTATGCTCGAGACCAGATATTGCAGTTGCTATTGGAGCGTTTGCACTTGGAGTTGTCAGTCGTTCGATGATTGACATAGGCATAGAGCGAGTGGGAGCTTTGCAGGAACTTCATCAGTTCTTACATCAGTCATATGTGAGCTCGACTCTTATTGATATGGGTCTAGAGCAGTTTGAGGTGCATGGATACACCTTGTTCGAGGCAGTTGGTGTAGGCTGATCTGGTATGGGTAGAGATCCGGACTCTTCCTGTAGATTATTGTATATTCCTACATCATTCTTTGTATATGTTACCACTTACGGTCACATTGACCCTTAAGTGGGAGATTGTTGGGGATGTAAGGGTCATGTGACCTTACCCCCATATTCATATATATACATCATATATAGAGCATTGCCTCAAGAGAGATCATTATGTGGGTTTCGAGGCTCCCACGCATGTCCGCGCGTCTCTTCTCTCTTCTCTCTCCCTCCATCTCCTCTTTGCTCCTCTTCTTCTGCACACCAAAGCCCTTCAGCTTCAAAGTTGATTTTCCATAGTCAAAGAGCTTCATCAGAGGACCTTTTCGATGCCAGGATGATTGACGTTGATTTGAAGACTCAAGAGGAGTATTGGTGATAATTTCTAGCACTCGTACTATACTCGCAAGTGGATTTCTCTATACTAAAGATAAGTTTTCTTGTGAATACATGCATTTCTACTCTTTTTTATGCATCAATTGGCATATAGGATAGGCATTGGCACTTTATACATCTCCAAATGCACTATCACAGTGCTTGTGCATGCTATTTTGTCTTTTTTGTGCCAAAGGTATATACTAGTTTCGGTTTGAAAGTATAAGCACCTCGAAGTCTGCTACAGGTTTAGTAGAACTCGTCTGAGTAGTTTCGTTCAACTTTTTGAGATACATTCAATTTTTTGCATCAAGGTATTTTAGTCACCGGCCATGGCTGAAAGCAGTGATGTATTTCGTATGTTGGCTATGAAGGATAAGTTGGATGGTACCAACTACCCGTTGTGGGCTTATATGATGCGGCTGTAAGAAAATAAAAGCACAGTGGAATAGACCTGTAGACACAGTTGAGAGAAAAATGCAGACAAAGATAGACGTAGACTGAGAGATAAAGAACTCAAATTCTCATATTATCAAGCGTAATGCAGTTACAATGATGGTGATGTCCACCCGTGTGCTCCCAATGTGGAGCTTAGATGGCGATCTAGATGAAGGGCTTACTAGTGCGCAATGCTATGTAAAGCTCAACCTGGGCCGTGCTTATATAGCTTTTTCAAGGTGGTTTGGTATATATAAACATAGTCAGGAGATACAAAATAGTCAGTAAAATATATGATCCGACAATATCTCCACGACCAGAAGTCCTACCATCTCGGCCCTATGGGCCGAGGGGATAGGCCCCTCGGACCCCGCAGAAGGGGGCAAGCCCCCCTCTGCACTCCCCCCATTAAGGTTCTATGGGGAAACCGTGCGATGCCATAAGGCCTTTATTTTCACCTTAAATGACAACCCAATGGCCTGGAAGTTTATGCCCTACCTAACCTAATGGCTAGGCTCACAAAGATCATCTACAACCATCAACGGTCACACATAGACCTCATCTAACTTGGAAGTTAGGGTTCCACAAATGTCCGGGCTCTCATAATGGCTTCTCCTCATAATGGGGGCCTTACAACTTAGAGCACCATGGATCATTTATGGTCACATGAGGGTGGAGTATTGAGCATATCTAACACCCCCCCTCAATGTCCACCCTACGGTAAACTACCTCCTTGGTCCAATCCCAAGCTTTGGAAAGTGTCGAAGAAGTTGCTCTCTCCCAAGAGCCTTGGTGAAGATGTCTTCTCCATTTTCTTCAGAAGGACAATAGCTTATCTCCACGACCCCGTCCTCAATCAACTCACGCACATAGTGATATTGGATTTCTATGTGCTTGGTACGTGCATGGAAAACAGGATTTTTGGCGATGGCCATGCAACTTGGGTTGTCACACTTCAACTTTGTAGCCTCTTGTCCTTGTATTCCTATGTGCATAGGATCCTCCTCAACCATACTGCTTCACATGCTACAACGCATGCAGCAGTGTACTCAACTTCAGTAGAAGATAATGCTACAGTCGGTTGCTGCTTACTAATCCAAGAGAAAATCCCTGATCCTAAAGAAAAGCAATATCCAGAAACTGATTTTCTGGTATCAATATCTCCTTCCCAATCTGAGTCATAGTATCCGACTAGAGATGATCCTTCTTCATAAAGAATACCATAATCAGTGGTTCCTTTCACATACCTGAGTATCCGCATGCTTGCCTTCCAATGAGTTTGGCAAGGCTTATTAGAGAATCTTCTTACTACTCCAACAACATAAGAGATGTCTGGTCTGCTATTGCACAAGTAGATGAGACTTCCAACTAATTTCTTGTATCTTCCAATATCTTGTGGAGGTGAAGTATCTTTAATATAATTTTGTGTTGACCTCCATAGGTGTAGAAATTTCCTTGCAATCCTCCATGTCGAATGCCTTCAATATCTGCCTTGCATACTTTTGTCGAGAGATGAAAATCTTCCCTGATTCCTACCAAACTTCAAGACCTAAGAAATAATGCATTAAGCCCAAGTTTGTCATTTCAAATTCTGAACTCAGGGCATCTTTTGTTTGTTGAAGAAGAGCATCATCATTTCCTTGTTCTCTGAATGGGGAGCCTCAAACCCTGGAGGCTGAGACACATATAACTCCTCCTTGAGGTCTCCATTCAAGAACGCTGATTTGACATCCATGTGATATACTGGCCAATGCTTATGTGCAGCCACAGCTAGTACTACTCGGATAGTAATCATTCTTACAGTCGGGCAAATGATTCACAAAAGTCAATGCCTTCAACTTGTGAGTGGCCCTATGCAACAAGTCTTGCTTTATACTTTTCTAGAGTACCATTAGCTTTGTACTTTAGCTTCCAGACCCACTTGGTGCCAATGACTTTACGCTTAGGGGGTCGATCCACTAGCTCCCAAGTTCCATTCTTCATGATATTGTTGTATTCTGTTTGCATGGCAGCCCTCCAATTCGGATCATGGAGCACCTCTTCCATGTTGGTTGGTTCCTTTCCTTCTTCTTGAATGAGATCAACCATCAAGGCTGTGTTTACAATATGGGTGCTTGCCCATCTCTGTTCCTCTATTCTCTCTGATTGCCTCGGTCCATCTGCAACCTGTTCTAGTGACTCTGGGATGGGATTTGCAGAATCATAGAGCTGCCTCACCCAACGTGGCAATGGTTTTTCCACTTTGGTGTCAGCAGGTTGGTGAATTTCAGACTCATCAACTAAAGATGATGCTTCCTTCTCTTGTGTAGAAGGGATAGCTCTTGGGCCAGATTCATACTGGATTGCCCCTTCACCTGATGATAAAGTGGAAGCTCTCTTTTCCTCCTCCACTGCATGTGGCTACTCCTCCTTAAACACCACATCACGACTCGCCATGATCTTCTTAGCCTCAGGGTCATAAAGCTTACAAGCCTTCTTATCTTCGTTGTACCCTAGGAAGATACATTTGATGCTTTTCAGTTGAAGCTTGTTTCTCTCCCTATCTGGAACATGTACATAACATTCACTTCCAAATACTTTGAAATGGGAAACAGAAGGCTTTTTACAAGTGTAGGCTTCTTGTGGAGTCCTTCCATCAAGTGCCTTGGTGTAGCTTCGATTTAAAATGTAGACAGCAGTGTTGACAGCCTCTGCCCAAAATTGATTAGGCAAACCCTTTCCTTTCAACATGCATCTTGCCATCTCCATGATGGTTCGATTTCGATGTTCTGCAACACCGTTCTGTTGAGGACTACGTGCCACTGTGAGTTGATGCTTGATTCCCTTACTCTTGCAGAAATCTTCAAAATCTGTTGATGTGAACTCACCACCACCGTCTGTCCTGAATTTCTTCATCTTCTTCCCTGTTTTAGTTTCAACAAGCTGAAGCCATTCTTTAAAATTACCAAAAGCTTGAGCCTTATCGCGAAGGAAGTACACCCACATCTTCCTGCTATAGTCGTCGATAAGTAACATGAAGTAGGAAGATCCACCCAAGGCCTGTGTAGGCATTTTTCCGCACAAGTCAGCATGCACCAACTCTAGAGGATAGCTTGCCCTGTTCTTGCTTTCGTGTGGAAATGCCTTCCTCTGTTGCTTGCCCATCATGCAAGCTTCACATGGTTCCTTCATTTCTGCAATCGATGGTAGGTGTGCAACCATACCTTTGTCATGCATCTCCTTCAGTACAGGGTATCCAATGTGGCCGAATCTCTCATGCCATAGCTTACTTGTGCCCACGTTTGTAGTGGTTGTAAGAGCACATAACTCATACAGGTTGTTCCTCCTTATGCCAGTCCCAACAATGTTGTTGTTACCGCCCATAATCTTAGCTCCTGTCTTACTAAAAGATACTTGATGACCTTGATCAGTTATAGAAGCTACTGAAAGTAGATTTCGTTTTATTTGTGGAACATATAGCACATTTGAAAGCTTTCTGATATCACCATTGGAGTTAATGAAAGAAACCGTACCTTCGCCCTCTCCAGGACATCTTGCATTGTTCCCTACCTTTACTGTGATGGGTTCCTTTAGAGGCTGTAAGGAACTGTAAAGGTCTTTTCTACTCGTCATGTGACGAGATGCACCACTGTCCAACACCCATGAGTCATCTGTTCCTGAATCTTCAGCTGAGGAGCACACCTCCTCTATCGTAACAAATAACTCAAGCTCTATTTCTACTATGTTGGTAGAATCCTTGCCCTTTCCACCTTTTGAAGAGCCACTCTTCTCTTCTGCCTTCTTGATGTGACAGTCTTGGATTCTGTGTCCTTTCTTCTTGCAGTGGAAACACTCTCCTTTGAACTTCTTTTTGTCATTCTTCTTTTTGTCTCCATCTTTTGAAGAGTCTGCTTTGCCTCCTTTGGCATTTGCTGTGAATGCAGCATCTCCTTTGCTACCACCACTCCTTGCCTTCAGCCACAACTCCTCCTCCATGACTAAGGCACTAAATTATTCAAAAGTTAGTGGTTGAGGTCTGATTTGAGTGTTAAGAGCAGTTACCAAACCATCAAACTTAGGTGGACAGATTCGAAGACAGCATTGAGGTAGCTCCTCACTTGACTTTTGAACACCTACTCTCACCATTTGATCTCGTAGATTCTTTATGTGAGTGATAAACACCTCTGCAGTCTCCCCATCAGCAAACCGTTCTGCTACAAGCCGATTCTTCAAGTTCTGAATCCGTGTCTGATTACGAGTTTCATATTGATTTCTCAATATATTCCATGCTTCACATGCCTTCGTAGTATGCTGAATGAGGGTTAGAACACTATCAAAAGTACTTGTAACTAGAGCATAGAGTGCATCTGCATTTCTACATTTCCAAGCACGTAGAAGATCAACATCAGGAGGAATCATTCGACCAGGATTATTTGGGTCAGGTCTTTCTTGGGGCTCATGATCAGTCCCAAGAACAGTCTCCAAAAGCTCATATGAATCAAGAATAGAAGTGATTTTGAACTCCCATAGGGTGTAGTTCGTACCATCAAGTTTACCTTCTATGATGGTTGGTGACCGTATCCACAACGTTGGGATACCAGCATCATTGCTTCTCCTAGTTGTGCGCCACCTACTCCTGTTGATGAACTACCTTGATTCCCAGTCCTAGATGATGACGCACCGCTTGACATCTTCTCTCTTTTGTCGTTCATACCTCTACAACCTGTGCGTCAAAGTGTCATGAGCTCTGATACCATGTAAGAAAATAACAGCAGAGCAAAATAGACCTGTAGACAGAGTTGAGAGAAGAACGCAGACAAAGATAGATGCAGAATGAGAGATAGAGAACTCAAATTATCAGATTACTAAGCGTAATGCAATTACAATGATGGTGTTGTCCACCCGTGCACTCAAAGTGTCATGAGCTCTGATACCATCTTCTGCACCACTCAAAGTGTCATGAGCTCTGATACCATGTAAGAAAATAACAGTAGAGCAAAATAGACCTGTAGACAGAGTTGAGAGAAGAACGCAGACAAAGATAGATGCAGAATGAGAGATAGAGAACTCAAATTATCAGATTACTAAGCGTAATGCAATTACAATGATGGTGTTGTCCACCCGTGCACTCCCAATGTGGAGCTTAGATGGCAATCTAGACAGACTCTAGATGAAGGGCTTACTAGTGCGCAATGCTATGTAAAGCTCAACGTGGGCCGTGCTTATATAGCTTTTTCAAGGTGGTTCAGTATAGATAAACATAGTCGGGAGATACAAAATAGTCGGTAAAATATATGATCTGACAATATCTCCACGACCAGAAGTCCTACCATCTCCGCCCTACAGGCCGGGGGGATAGGCCCCCCAGACCCCGTAGAAGGGGGCAAGCCCCCCTCTACACTCCCCCCATTAAGGTTCTATGGGGAAACTATGCGACACCACAGGGCCTTTATTTTCACCTTAAATGGCACCCCAATGGCCTGGAAGTTTATGCCCTACCTAACCTAATGGCTAGGCTCACAAAGATCATCTACAACCATCAATGGTCACACATAGACCTCATCTAACTTGGAAGTTAGGGTTCCACAAATGTCCGGGCTCTCATAATGGCTTCTCCTCATAATGGGGGCCTTACAACTTAGAGCACCATGGATCATTTGTGGTCACATGAGGGTGGAGTATTGAGCATATCTAACAGAACATGTATTGGTTGCAAAAGGACTATGGAACATTTTGCAGGGTGTCGAAAAACGTCCTATCACACCTGCAACTGTTACAATTGCAGGTACTAAAGTTGATGCAGAAGGTGTCGAAGATGATGATATTCTGCATATTCTTGTTCGTGTTGTGGTTTCTACTGCACCTACTACAGAGAATATTCGTTGGGATGGCAGAGATGCTCAGGCACATGCATTGATAGCTTTGTCTATCAAACGTGCAATTATTCCTCACATTCGCTCTTGCAGAATAACTAAGGATGCTTGGGATACGCTTACCACATTGTACCAAGCTAGGAATGAGGCTCGTGTTGCTTACCTCCTAAAACAGTTGGAGAGTGAGCACATGAATGAAGGTGATTCTATGGAAAGTTTCCTAACAAAGATCAAAGACTTGAAGGAACAGTTGATTTTTGCTAATGAGATTATGCCAGATAGCTCACTTGTGCAGACCGTTTTGAATGGTCTTCCTGATTCATATCAGAGTTTTGCTTCTACTCTTCGGTTGATGATGAAAGGCATTCCAAATGCCTTGTCATTGGGGGAATTAGTCTCTGTTCTGTTGCAGGAAGATCAGTCTAGGCAAAACAGGTCCATTATGCGAGTTGCAGATCAAGCTTTCCTGGCTAGTCAGAAGGGCAAAGGAAAATGGAGCTCTTCAAGTAGTAATCAGAAATCTGCTAATTCTACACAATCAAAGAGGGAAGACAAAGATGAAAAGAAATCAGAAAAGCAGAAATTGTTTTGCAAGTACTATAAAGGAAATGATGATATCATAAAGAACTGTCCTAAACTGGCTGCAAAAGAGGCAAAGAAAAAAGAGGCAGGAATGGTTGTTGCAGAGGCCTCTACTCCAAAAACAGAGTCTGCTAATCTTGTGCAGGAAGAAGAATGGGCGTTTACTACTGTTTGTAGTTTTGACCCATCTTCTCATGAACAGTGCATGCCAGCAGTAGACTCAGATGTTTGGTACTTTGACAGTGGGACGACCAAACATATTACCTCGTAGTGCAATTTTTTCTCTTCACTCAAGTCTGCCCCTACAGGGAATACTTACATGCACCAACAACTCCTCTTATCCTGTTATGGGAGTTGGTAAGATCATTTTGACTATTGTTGATGGTAGTTCTTTCACTTTGTTAGATGCTTTGTTTGTGCTAGGGATCAAGAAAAATCTGTTATCAGTTTTTGCATTAGCCAAGATTGGCTTGGTTGTGAAATTTGTTGATGACAGGTGTATAGTTCATGATCTATCAAATGGTGATGTGATTATTGCTTCTGGCATTTTATGTCGTGGGCTGTATAAGCTCATAGACTATGAAAGATCTGTAAGTGAGTCGACATGTGCAGTACATGATTCTCAGGCTATATCAAATGCAAAGCTTTGGCATGCACGCTTTGGTCATCTGAATTTTGCTAGTTTGTTATGCCTGCAGAAATGTGAAATGGTGTCCTCTTTGCCCAAACTTGAGGCACCTGGGAACCATGTTTATGAAGGCTGTATTTTGGGCAAAATGCAGCGTTCGTCCTTTCCAAAAGATGGTTCAGTTCGGGCTACTTAGAAATTGCATCTTGTACATAGTGATGTCTGTGGTCCTATGCAGACACCTTCTTTTGGGAATTATCTTTACTTCGTGAACTTCATCGATGATTTTTCCAGGCATGCATGGATATATCCATTGAAGGCAAAGTCTGAAGTGTTCACGTGCTTGAAACAGTTTTTGGTTTTGGCTGAAAATCTGCCAGTATGTAAAATGGGCACCCTCCGTTCTGATCGAGGGGGGGAATATATGTCTTCTGATTTTAATGCATTTCTGGCTGAATGTGGGATAAAACACCAGTGTATAGTGCCATATACACCTCAATAGAATGGAGTTGATGAACAAAAGAGAAGGTCACTCATGGAGATGGCGAGGTGTATGGTCAAAAGCCAGGCTTTACCACATAGTTTCTGGCTTGAGGATGTCATTTGTGCAGCATATGTACTTAACATGTGTCCCACCAAAGCGTTGTAGTCTCCATATGAGGCTTGGCATGACCACAAGCCATCTGTTGCTCATCTGTATGTTTTTGGTTGTTTGGCATATGCATTAGTGCCCGAACAACATCGCAAAAAATTGGATGATAAAGCACTAAAATGTATTTTTGTTGGGTACAGTTCTAAAAGTAAAGGCTATCGTCTGTATCATCCACATACTAAATGCATTCTGGTTAGCCGTGATGTTGTTTTTTTGGAAGATGCAATTCAATGATTGCTTTCGTGTACTAATGAGACATCTGTTAGCTCCAAAGACATGTATGATACTTTGCTGCCTCTTTTAACAGGTGGACAGTCTAGTGCTGGTCCTAATGAGGCAACTTCTCAGCCTTTGCAGGTTTCATGTGATGATGCAGATCATTCCATTTATGATGCAGATTTATAGGATGCACTTATTGATGAGAGAGCTGATATTGAGCAGGCAAGAACTATGCCAAAATGGCTGGTGCAGACCTTGCGTGATAGCAAATTAGATGCACCTCTGTCATATCATACTCGATCAAGCTCTCATAGTGCCTCTTTTGCATCAGATTGCTATGCCATGGCTGCATCTAGTCTCTCTGATGAGACTGAGCCTGTTTTGTTTGATGAAGCACAAAATTCAGAAAATTGGATGGCCGCTATGCAATCTGAATATGATGCAATAATGAAGAATGGTACTTGGTCTTTATGTGACTTGCCTCCTGGCAAGAAGGCCATTGGCACTAAGTGAGTATACAAGCTGAAGTGTAAACCTGATGGTAGAGTTGACAGGTATAAGGCTAGGCTTGTTGCAAAGGGTTATGCGCAGGAAAGAGGCATTGATTTTGATGAAACCTTTGCTCCTACTTGCCAAATGACTACTGTTCATAGCATCTATGCACTTGCAACTCATCATGGTTGTAATGTACATCAGTTGGACATTAAAACAAACTTTTTGAATGGTGACTTGCATGAAGAATTGTATGTTTTTCAACCCCATGGCTTTGTACATAAAGGGCATGAAAACCAGGTGTGCAGATTAAAGAAGGCATTATATGGTTTAAAGCAAGCACCACGTGCTTGGTATGAAAAGATACATGCCTATCTGATTGCACATGGTTTTGAGAGCAATCCAACTGAAAGCACCTTATATGTTAAGCATGCTAATGATGTACTTCTGATCATTGTGGTTTATGTTGATGACATGCTGCTCACTGGTCCTCATGAGAGGCATATTGCTGATTTTAAGGTTGGTTTGCATGCCTCATTTGAGATGTCTGATTTGGGGCATTTGCATCACTATTTGGGCATTCAATTTATGCACCTTGATGGTGGAATGGCTCTGTGTCAAACGAAATATATTGACACATTATTGCAGCATTTTGGACTTGAAGACTGTAAACCTATTGCCACTCCTATGGAAACAGGTTTACGACTGAGTCTTCATGATGCTAGAGATGCATTTGATGCTGTTCTCTATCAACAGGCTGTTGGATGCTTGATTTACTTATGCATTACTCGGCCAGATATTCAGTTTGTTGTCTCACAGATGAGCAGGTTTATGCATTGCCCAAGAGTCAAGCATTGGCAGGCGGTTAAGCGCATCTTTCACTACTTGAGTGGTACCCAACTACTTGGTTTGTTTTATCTCAAGGGGGGATCACTACCGCCAAATTTGCATGCTTTTTCTGACTCTGATTGGGCTGGTTGCTATGACACTCGTGTGTGCACTAGTGGCTTTTGATTCATGCTTGGTAGCTCATGTATATCTTGGTTGAGCAAGAAGCAGCCTACTATGGCCACTTCTAGTTGTGAGGCTGAGTATAGGGCAGCTTTCACAATGATTGTTGAGTGTGTGTGGCTCAGACGCTTTATGGCTGATCTGGATGTTTGTCAGTCTTCTGCCACCACCATTTTCACTGACAGTCAGAGCGCATTAGCAGTTGCAAGGAACCTTGTGTTCGATGATCGTATAAGCACATTGAGGTGCATTATCATTATGTCAGGGAGAGATTCTTTGCTGGGAAAATCAACTTGGCATATGTGCCCACGCAGGAGAACATTGCAGAGCTTTTCACAAAGGCTCTGCCTAGGGAGAAGTTTGAAGCTTTCTGCAAAGCTTTGGGCTTACTTCCTTTTGTGGAGTGATTTCCACATAGCTTGGTACTTCCTTATACATGAGTGCCAACTCCTTGTTCACCACATCACTCCCAGGGGGATTTGTTGATATATTTAGGTAGTGATGTGTGTGAACACTCTAGGACCGCCGGGGCACTTTTTTCCCTCTTTAGGAGTTTTTTCCCCCGGCTTGTATATACGCCTATTGCCCTAATGGGCTACTTATCTTTGTACATTCTCTAGTAGTACATTCAGTATTGTGTGTTGTGCTCCAAGCTTCTTCTTCTTCCTTGTGATGTTCGCATGCTTCCATAGATGTCTAACTCCAACACAAATTTACCTCCTTGGAGGAATAGTGAGCATAGGATCGAATGGGTACCAGAAGCAATTATGAATGCTCGATTGCCATTTCATATGATCTTGTAGAAGGAAAATGAATTCCACAAGGTCATGGATGAGTATATGAAGAAAGGGCTTATCAGACCCACCTATTCGCCCTTCATACCACCAGCTCTTCTAGTGAAGAAGAAAGATGGATCTTATAAGATGTGTTTCAACTAGAAAGCACTCACTAAGATTATCATAAAGCACATGTACCCCATTCCTAGGAGAGATGATCTTCTTGATGATCTAGGTGGAGCAATTGTACATAGCAAAATAGATTTGAAAAGTAGTTACCACCAAATTAGAGTTAAAGAGTAGGATGTACAAAAAACCACTTTCAGGAACCATTTTGGGCATTATGAATATTTAGTTATTGACGGAGATGATTAATCTCCAAAATAACAAGTTATCCTTGATGTTAGAGCAGCTCTATATCAAGAACAACTCATAAACACAACCAAAATCTATTGGCAAATTATCAAGACTTGATTAAACTGTGAAGAAACTCATCACACAAAAAAGTCTGCTACATTTAATTCACTCATTGACTAATCAAATGTGTTAATTTTTCAATAACACTTTATACAAGGTGTTGCCTAATGTTTTTGCACATTCTCCAAGTTAAATGTCTCCAAAAGAATCAATAGATCTTGAGATTTCCTTCAAACAATGTACCTATGTCTGAAATTGTTCTTCTATGTAATCCACTTTGATAGCTGCAACTTCTAATGCATGATTCTCCCAAATTAGACGTCTTTTATTCAAATGCTTTTAGCCACAAGTAGCTTACCTCTCAACTTAAAGAATGAGTGCTTAGTTGCTCAAAACTTTACATTGTATAGGGAGATTTGATCAAAACATTGACCATCGAGATTGCACCTGTTCATGCCTTCATTTCTTCACATTTACACATGTAAAGGTTCCTACTTAAAATCTCTTAGACTAATTACAATTAGACTCTCAAATCTTGACCATAGATGCATTAACGGAATTAGACATGTACAAAAGGATTTCTGAAATGATCAATCATAGAAAGAGAAATGGATAAAAAATCACGACACAGATTTCAGAAGTTTTCTTCTATTCTCATGGAAAACATTTGATTGATGAATCTCATACATTCATCATACATTTACTTCTTCTACTCATCTATTCTTGTTCTATGTCTCTCCTCTCATATATGTCTCGACTCCATACTAGTATATATAGGCATATATGTACAAACTCGTCACCATTAAAAAAACATAAGTGAACTAAATACAAGCTTAATGTACATGTATATACAAGTCTTCATCTTCTGACCATGCACTCATCTTCAAGACTCAAACTTTGATCTTTGCTTTATTCTTTGACTTCAAAACTTGTCCAAATCATCAATTGGTGATTGTCCTACACCAACAGCTTCCCCTCAATCATCAATTGTGATTTTCTCCATCTTCTTTATACTTGCCATGTCTTTGAACCTCTGCAACTTAGGTCCATCCAAGCTTTTGGTTAACATGTCTGCAATCTGATCTTTTGTAGAAGTGTGTATGACTTCAATTTCTTTTTCAATAACCTTCTCTCTCAAGAAATGATATTGGATCTCAATATGTTTAGTCCTGGCATGAAAAACAAAATTAGCAGCTAGATACAACGAACTCATATTATCTCCATGAATGATGGGTGTACTCTGATTGATGTCAAAACTCTTCATGAGAGTCTTCAACCATATAACCTCGTTTGTAGCTTCAACCATACCTTTATACTCTGCTTCTGTAGATGACAAAGCAAGTGTATGTTGCTTCTTAGAACACCAAGAGATTAATTTATCTCCAACATAACGTAAATATCCATAGGCTGACCTCCTATCATCAGAGTTACCTGCCCAATCTGCATCACTATATATCTTGATTTTTGTATCTGATGTGAATCCATAATACAAACCTTCTTTGCGTGTATCCTTAATGTATCTTAGCACCTTTGTCTTGCAATCCCAGTGTTCTTTCTTAGGACAATGCATGAATTGAGACAACACTCCAACTGCATATGACAAATCAGGCCTAGTCAATGTAGCATAGATTAGACTACCAACCAAACTTTGATACAGCTTCATGTCCTTGAATTCTTCTCCTCCATATCTGCTCAATTTATGATTCACCTCCATTGGAGTAGGTGCTACCCTGTAATCTTCCATTTTAAACTTGATTAGCAAATTCTTCAAATACCTTTCTTGAGTCATATATACTCCATGTTGAGTATATGAAATCTCCATTCCCAAGAAATATGACAAGTCTCCCAAGTCACTGATCTTGAACTCTTTCTCCATCTGCTTCTTAAGACTTTGTATACCCTTCTCATTTGTACTTGTAAGAAGTCATCAACATATATGCAAATGTAAATGAACCCATCATCACTTGCTTTAACAAACAAGCTACTATCTACCTTAGACACTTTGAAACCAAGCTCTTTCAAGAACTTCACAAGTCTGTAATTCCATGCCCTTGAGGCCTGCTTCAAACCATACAAAGCTCTCTTGAGCTTACATACATACTCTGGATAACATTTATCTTTGAAACCTTCTGGTTGCTCCATGAAAACATCATCTGAAACTTAACCATTTAGAAAAGCATTATTCACATCTAATTGACATAGCTTCCAACCTTCACATGCAACAATAGCTATGAGAGTCCTTATAGTTGTCATCTTTGCTAGAGGACTATAAGTCTCATCATAATCTACACCATATCTTTGAGCATACCCTTTCACAATAAGTCTAGCTTTATACCTAGACACACTTCCATCTGCATACCTCTTTGTCTTGTAAACCCATTTGCATCCAATGATTTTCTGATTATTTGGTTTAGGAACCAAATCCTATGTCTCATTCTCCATCAATGCATCATACTCCTCTTGCATAGCTTTCTCCTAATATTCCTTACCTTTTGCCTCATCATATGTAGAAGTGTCTTCTTCTACTTTCACCATGTAAGCATAATCTTTAGTGGTGAAAAATGAAGTATCATAACTATACCTTATAGGTTGCTTTCTGTTTCTTGTTGAAATTCTAGCTTCTGCACTCTTTGAAGCCTCTAGTTCTTCATATTCTAGATCAAACCTTGGCAACTCTTCATTATCAATTTGAGCATCAATAATCTCTTCATCATCAGGAACTAGAATCTTTGATTTCCCCTTGCTTTGGGTCATGAATTCTTCATCACTTGCATAAATATTAATTGTACTTGCATACCAAGTACCTTGCTCATCAAATGTAGCATCCTTTGACACAAGAAATTGCTTTGTGGATGGACTTCATAGTCTATGACCCATCTTCTTATCATCATAACCAATGAACACATACTTTTCAACTTTAGGTTCCAATTTATTCCTTAATTGAGATGGTACACATGCATAAGTAGAACACCCAAACACTTTGCAATGATCTAAGGTAGGTCTCTTACTCCACCATGCCTCATATGGTGTCATACCATTCAAAGCCTTACATGGAAGTCTATTAACCAAATAAGTAGTTGTATTCACAACCTCAACCCACAAATAATTAGGGAAATTTTTCTTCTTCATCATTGACCTTGCAAATTCAACAAGATTTCTATTTCTCCTTTCTGCTACACCATTTTGTTGAGGAGAGTACCTAGTAACTTCAATTTTTATACCTGCATTCCATAAATAATCACTGAACTCATTAGAGAAATGCTCTCCCCCTACATCTGACCTTAGTCTCTTCCCCTTGCTTTGGCTCATGAATTCTTCATCACTTGCATAAATATTAATTGTACTTGCATACCAAGTACCTTGCTCATCAAATGTAACATCCTTTGACACAAGGAATTGCTTTGTGGATGGACTCCACAGTCTATGACCCATCTTCTTATCATCAGAACCAATGAACACATACTTTTTAACTTTAGGTTCCAATTTATTCCTTAATTGAGATGGTACACATGCATAAGTAAAACACCCAAACACTTTGCAATGATTTAACATACACATAATAATGTTTAAATTTATTGAACACCTCTACTTTATCTTTGATCACATATATAGTGATCCACCTGGTAGCATCATCAACGTAAATCACATAATATCTCGAACCATTAATGCTAAAGTCCTTTGATGGACCCCACACATCTATATGCACCAATTCAAGATTCTTTGAATACATAAACCCTTTCTTACCATAAGTATTCTTATGAGCTTTACCCAATTGACATGCTTCACACTTGTATGTCATGTCTTGACCTGCAATATTAGGCAATCCAAGCACCGAACCATTGTTAATCATATCCTTGATACCTTTTTCATTAACATGTCCAAGCCTTTTGTGCCAAAGATCTAACTCAGAGATCTTATGTTCTCCATAAGTGAACAAGGCATGACCAACATTGCCTTGAATCTTCAATGTGAAGAGCCTTCCTTCTCTCTTCCCTGAAACAATTTATTTGTACCCATGGCTAGGGTCTTCAACATAAACTCCATCATTAGTGAACCTTACTTCATATCCTTTCTCTACAGTTTGCCCTACACTTATCAAATTCTTTTGAATTGTAGGGACATACAAAACCTTACTCAAAAGAGTGCTTCTATCCTTGGCCTTTAGTGATCCAATGGACTTCACATTATGCTTTGTGTTATCACCTGTTTGGGCTATATGAGTACTCACCTTATTCTCCAAATCAGTCATCAAGGCTATGTTGCCACTCAGGTGATTGCTACACCCTGAGTCAATGTAGAAAACTCTTTGATCTTCACTTTGTCTTTCACATGTTGCATTCATAATTAAGGTTGAATCCTCTTTCTGATCTGAAGCATAATTGTAGTAGGTATTATTGTAGGATTGACTTTGAAAGCCTCTTCCTGCATTTCTTCCAAAGAAACCTCTACTACCTCTACCTTTGAAATTGCTTCTCTGATTTCTACCACCTCTTCCTCTCATGAGCTAAATGATTAGTCTTACCACAAATCTAGCAATCTTTAACACCATCTTTATTGCTTCTGCCTCTTCCTCTTCCTTTGCCACCTCCTCTTCCTCTTAGGAAATTAGCTTGACTCATAGTGCCTTCATCTTCATATAATTTTTGTTTACTGTGTACTTGAGCCAAGAAGACTCAAGGACTTGTGCCAATGAGACTGTACCTCAATTGCCACACAAGTGCGTATAGTGGGTACTTAACACACATCTAATTGTCAATCCGAAGGAACGACGTAGCAAGTGTATGAAGACGTGTGCACACGTGATGGAAAATGAAGTGGTTTAGCTAGCATGCATGAGAAAAGACTACTACCTCTCACACTCACTGAAATACTGAAAGTGTTTGCCGCAAGCCTCTTACAGCAGTTTTTAGTATTTTGAGGTTTTCTCCCAGCCCAGAACTCCGAATATAGGCAATAGGGTACTCGTTTCGAAGCTCTCGACGAGACACATCCAATGGCAATGGTTCCACTCGATTCTGACCAGTCTGCTTCGAGTTATGACAAAAACAGTGAATGACGGGAGACACCAACACCCGCGCCACAACTCCTCCTAGCTTGCACACGCACTACAACAGCTCAAAACCAAGGGGAAGGGGTAGACAACAGTCCTACACATGCATTTCAAGCATAACACACACATACAAGAGCGAAATGAAGATCAAAATCAGCATGAAAGAAGCAAAATCGAAAATCTGTAGAGCTCCTTCTTCACAATGGCAAAAAGTCCTTACAAAGAGTCACAAAGTGACTTATATACTAGTGCCCTAGAAATGGTCCTTTCACACAAGAGACCGGCACTTTATTCACTAAAAGACTAATTTCCTACTATTTTACATGGGTAAATCTCTAATCTTCTGCGGGCATGCATCTAGAGGACTCCTCTAGTGCCTTTACAACGGAAAATATATTACAAGAATGATTATGATACAAAAATATGATGTCCAAATCGGAAAAATTTTGAGGCCCGTCTTTTTCTTTGCTTTGTGCTTCCTTTAGCTCTGCAACACTCTCCCCCTCTTCGTCTCTGTCGTCCCTTGACAGGCTTTAGCTTTTCGTCGGTTGATTGCTTCGTTTCTCCTGCACGCTACCCTTGGTCGGTTTTGTCTGTAGTTAAACGGACATGTAGCTTTGATGGCCTGTTCTTGATTCAAGCTCTACTACACTAGAGCCTGCTGCATTTGTCTTGCCTGTTGATTTGGGTTGCCACGCACGCCACCAGTGACTAGGAATGTGCTGTTCTTATTCACCCTCTTGAACTTTTCGGCCTCTACCCCTTTCTAACTTTTGGTCCTCTGATTTGTCCTGGTTGCACAAATCTGACCGTGTTGTATTGCTTTGAGCCTGTTTGCTTTTCCTTGGTGTGTGTGCCCCTACGGGGCTCTGTGCAAAGATGAGTGATGCGCCCCTACGGGGCTTCTTGCAGAGATATGTCTTCAAATATCATTGTTTTATTCTTTATTGAGTTGTTTTTGACTTTGATCTTCTTCTTCTTCTTTTTTTGCTTGATTCCCCTTCGACACGTCTCTCCTCCTAAACTCTGTCGTCCTCGACAGGCTTTTTGTGGCGACGTGTGTATGTTTGTATGGCTTGTTGCTCTCTTTGATTTAGCAAATTTGCGTGACACAGCATGAATTCCTTCCATTGCTGAGATTTTACTCCGTCTGGCGCCTGTCGATGATCAGCAAAGAAACTTGTTTCATAGGCCACCAGTCTTGCATTCAAATTGGAAGTTATTTTAACAAAAATCTCTGAATCAATTTCAAAGAAGCCTGTAAAGAATGCTTCTTCAAAAGTCTGCATATATGTCGATGGCAAAAACATGAGGCGAGAATAATATGCCATAATAGTTAGTCGGCTGGGAATAGTAGATAAATAAAAAATTAAGGCTTCTGAACCTTGCGTAATTCCAATGAAATTCAAAAATGTGTATTTGGCATGTTGGAAAACCTTTATTACTGTCAATAGCATGCTGAATATTTTGTTAGTCATTTTGACTGCCAAGTCCGGAACTGAAGCATATCTGGAAACCCAAAATTCCATTGTCTTTACCATGTATTCTTCGGTTGGTAGATAATTATGTGGCGGACTCGGTAGTAGAGGGTAGTTGAGCCACTGATTATTGATATTGCCTTGGCGCTGTGCTTCCCAAAATTGCGTCCAAGATCGTCTACGGGGTACGGGGCAAAAAGATGGATTGACTTGAAGTGCATATGGTGATGCTTCCCACTGTACCCGTAACGTTGGATGTTTCTCCAAAAGCTTTCGTCGCCATATCGGATCCGCCTTCTCGAACTCCTCTTGAGTGTAATTGAAAGTGTCATGCCTGAATTGAAGGTTGTGGTCTGGATCTTTATTCGTTGCAGACTTTATATAATATCGAGTTTGTTCTTTAAGCAGTCCGTATGGTACATTAAAGGGCTTCAAAATTTTTTCTAGTTGTTTATTTTCTATTTGAGCTTCTTTCATGATCCTGATGATCTGATCTTCAAATTCTGTCGTAAGTTGGGACACCAGTAGTGCCCTTTCTGGTCTGCTCAGTTCTGCAATTTCCCGTGTGTTAGGTTCAATGTGAACCTCCTTTTCCTCCTTTACCGGTGAATGATATGAGGGGAAAGATAGAGGACATACCTCAGTCTCCACAGTAGCCTCTGCAGAAGTTGGAACTACTGGTGTCCCCTCTTTACCTTTTTGTTCTAGCTGATCCTGAAGTTCTTTAATACATTGATTCTTCTGTTTGAGTTCTTCAGTGGCCTTGGCAATCATATCCTTGTGTTTCAGAAGTTCTTGTACTACAATGTCCATCTGATCTGTATCTTCTTTACATTGTCGCAGATAGTCATTCTCAGCTTTCTTCCATTTGGCTCTCAAGGCAGTCGTGTCATCCATGTACCTTTTCTCCCATTCAGCAATAGTGTTTTGCTCCTTTTTGAGCTGATCTTCATACATAATCACTTTCTCTTCTAATCCTTTGATGTCTCTTTCCGGTTGGGCTTGCACTTCGACTGCTTGATCACTTAAAAGAGCGGCCATAAGCTCTTTGTTCCGTTGTCTTAACACCTCTGCTTCATCCATGTATCCTTTAATCTGTGATTCCAGAATTTTGCTTCTTGATGTCATGCGGGCCTTTTCAGCCTCATTTGCTTGTAGTTTTTTGGTGACTTCTTGTAGTTGTTCTTTTAATTGCTCATTTTCTGTCTCTAGCATGCTATATTTATTTTTGATTTCTTTCAATTCAGTTTCTTTTTCTACTACCTGTTCTTTTACTGTCTCTAGCTCAGTAGAGAGATTCTTACCCCATTTTTGAAGTTCAATTTTGTCCTGCATGGCTTGGTCATAATCTTCATCAGCATCCAGCATTAATTGCTATGTGTCTAGTGCTGTTCGAATCATATCTTGCACCACAGGCTTGAGCTGAGCTATATCCACATTCAGCCATGTCTTTGGTATATCTGGGGTTTCTCCTGTTTGTACATCTTTTCCTTTTTTGCTATGGATCGTTTCATTGTGTGGTTGTCGGATTTGTAAGTGCACTCGCGGTTCTGCTTCGTCTTCATCCACATCAATAACCTTAGTGGCACTCCCTTGAAATGTAACATCCATGGGAGACGGTTCTGCCACAACCCTTATGGGTGTAAAGGGTTCTTCGTCTTCCTTTTGTGTTTCCTGACGTTCCTTCTTTGGGATCTTCATGCGTATTTTTCGGGGTGGTGTGGCCTCCTTGATTTGGATGTTGGAATTTTCATTAAGTTTTAAAGTATGGTGACCTTCCATTTTTGCTTCCTTGCTCCTGGTACTTTGATCAACCTTCGTTGTGTGATCCTCCTGCTTGAGGTCTTTTTGTTCTTCGTTATAATTCACTTCATTTAATTCCTCCCATTGGCCGTCATCTTTTGATTCGCTTTGAATATCTACATCCAATAACGAGGTATTGGGCTCCTCTTGGCCGTCTGATCCAGAACTAGAGTTATCTAGCCCTATTTCCCGATATCTATGTACTTTTGTGAGTTTGCTCTTTGTTTCCCTTGCTTGTTCTGACTGCTGATAATGATGACCCTAGACCGGTAAGTTGACTTGTCCTTCTGTATATCGATGGGTCTCTTCCAGAGCATTTGTCAAGTCTTTTGCCGTTATTTCTTTCCTTCCTTCAATAGTAGTTTTGGGGAGTACATGGATCCTCTTGGTAGTTGGTGTGTCTTCATCATGTAGCTTGGCTTCCCGGAATCTTTTGGTACCTCTCATTCTAGGTTGAGAGCTCGTTTCTGCCACTTCCACAATATTTGCTCCTTTTTTTTCTTAGGAACGGTTGCCACTTTGGCATATTGAGCCAGGACGATTGATGATGGCATCTCTTGTAAATGTTCCCTTATTCCTAAGGCATGATAGATCAGGATGGTTAGTGCCACACTGCCATTTAGGAACTTTTTATTCTTCCATCGCTTCTTGGCCTCGAACAATCTTTCTTGAATATCTGGAGTCAAATTGATTTGATTCCCAATTTGCTTGATGGCATGGGACAATAATTGCACAATGATCTTTTGGGGAGCCGTGTATCTGTGCATATTCGGGAAACAGAAGTGTTGGTGGATCAATCTGACCTCATCCTCTATGTCCACTCGGTTGATGTCGACGAAGGTCCGGGTCTTTGCACCTTTACTTTCTTCTTTCACTATTGTGACCCCATCCTTCTCCCATCCAAAGGCTTCCTTGATTAACTCATGTGTGAATTGGATAATCACCCATTCGCCTGCTTTATCCATTACTCTAGCTTCCGGCACCAAAGGATCATGTAGTGCTGGCTGTAGTGTATTCATGACTTGAGTGCATCTTTGAAAATCAGGCTTATAGATTGGCAGTTCAAAATATTTATGTATGCCTGCTTTTTTCATGGTTTCTTCAACAGAAGGAAGTGTATGTTGCACTCGAAAATCCTGGGACATTATTGGAAACAGATGATCTGTGTCCATGATTTTAATTGTTGCAAGGAACAGATAGTCCCCTGCAGGCTGGTCTTCGCGGAACCAGTGTCCCTTGGCCTTTGTGATACTCTGGGGAGGAAAATCCATCACTACCTCTGTACGGTTGCTTCAGAATCTTCAGAAGCCATCTGCACTTGTACGTAAAAGTGCATTAGCGTCACATAACTGTATACAATGATGTAGTGCATTGAAGTGATTATTGTCGTCGTCACTCCGTCTCCCCATTAATCCATGAGTGAGATCTCTTACCACACATTTTTTTCAATTTGTTTTTTTTTTTGCTGAAAGAAAATAAAAGTCAGTGTAGCCGAAGCATTTATTTATATACATAGTAGGTCCATTCCTATTTAAAATGAAGCTAAGATCTACTCTTGTTTGGAGAATGTGCACCACTAGTTTGACAAGATACATCTTGTGCCGAATGCTTGGCCTGGTATTGTGGCCCTATCATGCTTACTTGAGGTGCATTAGAAACTTCATGAGTGCAATGGGAAGCTTTATCTCTTCGATCCTCTGCTCCTCGTGGTTGCTTTGGTTTCCAGATCCCTTTCGTGAACACTAAGGGAGGTCGTTTCGTTTCCTTGATGCTTACAGCTCCTTGTGTTCTGTTTGCTTCCTCCATTGTTCGAGTGAAATTGGCCTTGCTTTTCCAGTTTCCTGGATGACTCTTACGTGTTGTTGTCATTCGCCTTGTCTGATGTAGTACCTCTTCTTTTGTCTGTAACGCCTGTTTAGCTGCTTGTGTGAGCTTTTTGGGAATCCATATCTGAAGTCGCGATCTTTGAGCTTCGAGCAAAGTCTTAGGGATCCATACTTGCACTGATTCTTCTTGTATATAATTCTATGAAGGTGGTTTGGTGATTCTTGTTTCCTTCTTAAGAGTGGGTGCGGACGTTTCTCGACTCTGCTTTTGATCCCTGCGTACCCACTTATATTTGGGTGGGCCTTGATATGGGTATCTGCTTGTTGGTTTCCAGTAGTGCAATCTTTTGATGTTTTGAGCAGGTGTAGGAGAGCAAGTCTCCTTAATGGTTGGCTTTCCCTCAATTGCATTGGATGACTTCGATTCTAATGCTGACGTTGCTAGGATTGAAGTTTTAGCTTCTATGCATTTGGTTTCAGAATTTTGAGGATTGTTGATACTTTCTAAAGTCGTTTTCTGCACTTTCTCTGAACTTTGTATTATATTTGTTTGAATACAAGGTTTCTCTTCAAGTAAGCTGAAAAATTCCTTATGCCCTATCTTAGTCGAAATATAGCCTTGAGCTAGATGGATACATGCCTCTGTCTCAATGATCCAGTCGTGTCCTAGGATGAAGTCTTCTATCAAATCTTCATCCTCGCACACTAGAACTCTTTGTTCCATTGAGGAATTTCCTAGGTGGAGGGATACATTCGTGGTTCCAATACATTCTAGGGTGTGACCTCCAATTCCTATTAATCGGGCTTTTGTGGGATTCAATTCTAATTGCAGCTCTTTTGCTATTCTATTTCGCATGCAGCTAAGTCCTGCTCCTGAGTCTATCAATGCATCTATCAATTTGTACTTTGTCTTGCCAATCCCTAAGTTTAGGTAAGGTTGCGTTTTACACATACCCATTGTGTCATGATTATCGACTTGGTAATTTGCCATAGGGATGGGCTCTTCTTCTTGGAGATAGCGTTCATCTCTTTGCCTGATCCACTCTTTCCGTTTCTTAATGCGCTCTAGTGCTTCTTGTCGAGCTTCCTCTCTAATTCGCTCTTCTTCCTTTTTCCTATTTTGAGCACCTACCAATCGTGCTAGCATTTGATCAGTCAAGGGCTCCATGAATCGTCTCACTCTACATCCACTGATGTAGTTGGGAAGAATGTCTCCGTCTAATGTGGCGAGATTGACTGCACCACCAGTAGAGATTCGATTTATGATCAAAAAGGTTCGTATCCGCGTTTTTGTAACTTCTTGGCATGTTGTTTCAAGGTGTACACTAGGACTAAGTCTCCTTCTTTAAGTCCCTTGTCTTTTATATGTGCATCATAATATGCCTTTTGTCTCCGTTTAGCAGCATAAATGCCTGCTACTGCTTGCAATGTTGTCTCATGTAACTTCTCGATTTGATCTAGTTGTTGGGATAATTCATGACCGTTCCATTCATATTGCTGGGCCACTTTCAATGTTGGCACTAAGAAGTCAATTGGCAAAATTGCATTTTGCCCATACACTAAATTGAAAGGTGTAGTTCCAATGGCCGTTTTATATGCAACTCGGAATGCCCAAATTGCATGATGCAATTGTTTGTCCCAATCAGACCTTCCATTATTGACAAGCTTAGTCAACACCGTGCACAGTACTTTGTTAGAGCTCTCAGCTTGTCCATTGGCTTGGGGATGGTATGGTGCTGATTTTTTATGAATCACTAAGAACTCGTTCATTAATGACTCGATTACCTCATTGAGGAAGTGCGTTCCTCGATCGCTAACAATCTCAATGGGCAAGCCAAAGCGGGTGAAGATATGCTCAAAGAGAAATTTTGCGGTAGTTTGAGCATCATTCTTTCTAGTGGCTTTCGCTTCTACCCATTTAGTTAAGTAGTCAGTGGCTACTATGATGTACTCCGCATGTGATCCTTTGGCAGGTGGACTGATAGGTCCAATGAAGTCTATACCCCATTTTGTGAAGGCTCTCGCGCATATCATGGGTCTTAATGGCATGTCATCTCTCCGAATTGGGTATTTAGTTCTCTGACAAGTCTCACAACTTCGTACATACGTTTCAGCATCCATATGTAGAGTTGGCCACCACAAGCCCGCAAAGAGAATCATTTTAACAGTTCTTTCAGCCGAAAAATGACCTCCTGCAGCACCTGCATGTGCCATTTCTAATATGGGTAGATATTCTCCTTCATGCACACATAATCTGAGTTGGTTATCTTTCCCTCGTTTGAACAATTGTTTACCCATGAGAATGTAGTCCTTGCTCATTTCCTCTAAGGATCGCTTTCTTGCTAAACTAGCTCCTAACTCATGTTCTTGAGTTTTTAAGAATTTCACTAAAGTTGTACTCCAATTGGGTGCTAAGGTTGAAAAAGGTAGAGACATATGATCTTCGGGAACCGTCTCTCGGCATTCTGCACAATTACTTACGTGGTCGTGAACATTCTTGGGCATGTCAGGCCAATACACTCCTAATCTTTTCAGTTCTCGGATGGTTCCATGAGTCCCTTTGTGTGTTCTCCATTTGTTCACATGTGCTTGCTCAATTAGTTGCATTTGTTCATCCTCATCAACACATCTGAGTAACACTCCATTGGGTTCCTTGTAGTATACACTACCTGACACAATGTGTAAGTTCCTCGATTGAAGAATTTCTTTCTTGTTATTCCTATTGATTGAGTGTTGAGGGCCATGGGTGAGTATAGGGATCAATTTCTCTGCCCACTTTGGGCAAACTTCTAGATTGAACAAATAAGCATCTGGTAGATCGTTGGGCACTCCACTTGGTGGGTCTCCGTGTGTTAGCCTAGAAAGGTGGTCTGCTCTCACATGTGTGTTCCCCTTTTTCACTATTACCTCAAAATCGAACTCCATTAGTAGTAGAAACCATCGTACCAACCTTCCCGTGTTACAAGGCTTATTGACTAAGTACAACAAAGCTTAATGGTCTATGAAGAATTTGAACTTGTTGGCTAAAAGATAATGTCTGAATTTCTTCACTGCGTATACCATTCCTAAGCCTTCTCCGTGATAGGTAGTGGGTAGCTGTCACGTATAGTGGCTGCATTCACCTTCTTCAAATTTATGCACACTCTCAATTTTCCATTTTTCTTAGGCACTACTACTAGTGGCGATACCCACTCGGTATGTTCTATCTCATATATGAATCCTGCCGCTAGTAGTTTGTCTATTTCTTCCTTAATCTTTGCTGCGTAGACTTCATTGTATGTATAAGGATGTTGTTTGGAGGGTTTTGCATCTGCTGTCATTGGTATTCGATGGGAACAAATAGTGGGTTCTACCCCTTTGAGATCCTTATAGGTCCATGCGAATACATCTCGGTACTCCCGAATAAGGTATATGAGTTCCTCTTCCTCTGCTTCAGACACATCTTTACCAATATAGGTGCGTCTTTCTTCTCCTTCCTCAACTGTCACGATAATTTTTTTCGTTTGTTCCTTGTTGTCATACGCTTCTCCGTCTCGTGCCTCTCGTCGAGGCATTTGAATAGCCACTTTTCTTTCCTCCACTTTGTATTTTTTAAAGTGTTCAGGAACTTCAAAAAGATCTGGGTCCGGCCCTACTTTACTCCTGTTCTCCTCCTGCCTGTGTATTGCAGTAGAGGTTTCAATTGCTAAGATCTTTGTTGGTTCCTGTTCCTTCTGGTCCTGAATAGTATTCAAGCAGCTTTCTTCGTAATCAATTTCTGGTTCCATCTCTATGCTTTCATATTCCTCTTTCCATTCTTTTTCCAGGGTTTCCCCTTCTTCTACTGCTTGCAGGACAACCATATAGAAGTTCACATCATAGCCTTCCCTTCATTCATCGTCAAAACTTCCTCGTTTACACACACATCTAGAGTTGCCAAGATTTCCATCCATCCATGTGGCTCAAAGGTCTCATCAGAAAAAATTTGAGGTGTGTAAGTGGGGTCTTCTACTGATCTATGGTTAGGATGTCCTATCGGCCATGGTTGCCTTCTGCTCTCTTCTCTCTTGGATTCCTTACACATCCACAACTGGGCATCTTCATGCATCCAAGATTGATCACTTGATCCCGCACTGTGAATGGATAAGTCATCTTCTTCTCGATGTACTGGATTCCATTGTAGTGGAGGGACATCTCGATAAGCAAATGTGTGCAAATTTATTTTGGTGGTGTTTCCTTGATGTTGTAGGTATAACGAATCTCTTCCCCAATCCTGTACTACCCGCATTTGTCTCATGAAGGGTCGTCCTAATATCATCTCGTAGTTGTTTGCTTTCTCGAATTTACAGATGGCTAGGGTGTGTTCGAATTCTACACCACAAGTGGTTAGTTTGATCCTTTCCAATATTCCTAAGGGTTTTTCTACATGACCGTCTGCTAATTGGAGTTTCATGCGTGTGGGTCGTAAGGCAGGTTTTCCCCATTTTTCCCAGATTTCCTTAGTGGCAATTCCTACCCCGGCTCCCGTATCTAGAATAGCCTTGGTCATGTACCCATTGTGTGTGACTGGTAGACAAGTGTTACCCTCATCCCCTTCACTAGACTCTCCCACTTTGTCCACAGGAACTTGTATTGTGGATTTATTTTCCTTCTCCTTTTCTTTCGGTCCTCCAATCTCTGGCTGTGATTCTAATTGGTTTGCCATTTGCTTCCATAATTGTGGTTTAAGTCGAAGCAATTCTTCCACCGTTAATTTGCATTGTATTTTTGTTTTCTTTAATTCTGTTAGATGGTGTGAACTCTCTTCTGCCTTTTCCTTTCCCTTCCCATGCACTGTGGGTGCTCGTATTATTACTGACTCCCTTTCGTATTCTCCCATGTAATTCCGCAACGTTGAAATGCTTATGGATTCCTCTCTTCCTGTGTCAAGTCTTGATACTTCTTCGTACACTTCCTCCAAGTTGGGGTGAAGTTGACAATCTTCCCCATCTATTTCTTCAAAAGGAGGTGTATTATCTCCATTCTTCTTCCATTGCTCCTCTCGTATTCTGTTCCATAAGTCTTTTGGCCAATCTGCCTCTAGATCTGGGATTATTGACATCGATTCCTCTTGGGTTGTTATCTGGCCGCTTTGGTCATCTTCTTTCCTAGGTTCTTTGTTATTGGACTTTAAGCATTCTTCATATAGACTATGTGCAATCCTGGTCTCTGGTAGAATTGGGATAGGCTTTTCTAGGGTTGCTTGTGCTACTTCTATGAGTTTCCTGCATATGGTCAATCTTTCTTTTTCTAATTCCCCTTTAGGGTAGATTTTCTCATGTTGTTCAACGCTTGGGCCCATCTTGATTCTAGCTTGGTTGGCTTTCAACCACATGTCTAAGTCGTCTGGCTTTGGGTCTGCTAGAATTGATCCTGGTTTCTCCCTATCTGAGCTAGGTTCGGGTAGCTCAGGGGTCTCCTTAGGATTCCCTTGTTCCTTGTGCTTATTCGTTTTTTTGGTTTGCTTTTTACTGTTTATAGTCTTGTTTTTTGCCCATTTGTCCTTGAGTTTCTCTCGTCTTTCCTTCCATTTCTGAGCTTTTGTGTTCTGCGAATTTTCACATGGGTCCTCAGAATCTTCCACTATCTGAATTGAAGGGCTTATTTTTTTGTTGCTTTTTTGTTTCTCTTCCGAGTGCTGTTCTTTTTGTTGTTTCGTTTGGGCTCTTGTAATGGCCTTTAGTGGCACCGTATACTCCTTATCACTTCCGGATCCTTCAATGACCTCAATCACATTGATTGGTGCAGTGTCTTGGGATTTGGCTAGGTTCTTAGGGCAATCTCTAAAAAGGTGTTCCTTTCCACAATCACTGCAATACCCTTCCCAAACTCTGGGTGGTGGTGGATTATAAGGTCGAGGGCATTCCCTAATGAAGTGATCCCCTCCGCATCTATAGCATGGTCCTCTCTGCACCGGTGGTCTAACAGGAGGTCTCATGGGTTGTTGTGCTTTAGGAGCCGTGTACATTAAGGTGGCGGTTTCTGCTCCATATGTGTGATCATAGCCCTCATAACCATAATAAGCCATGTCATATGTTGGTTCGTATTCCATCATGTTGGCTTCATATGGATAGTACTCCCCTGGTGGAGGTTCATACCCTGGGTTGGTTGATTCCACTTTGGTCATTATTGACGCTGGTACTATGGCTCTCTCTAAGTTTTCTTCTGGTTGAGCATACTTCACTAGTACTACTTGTTGAGGTTGTGATAGCTGGGGTCCCAGTACTGGTTGTGGTGGTGGGTACGGTGCTTGCTCATATTGTCTTGGTGCTCCTATTGGTGTTGGATAAGGATTGTATCTAGGCATCTCCCTACCAGGCTCTCTCGGTTGATATCCATATGGTCAGTATTGAGGTGGCTGGATAGGCCGTGCTTGCCTATTGAAGGGACAGTTTTCAGTGGTGTGATTGGTGTATTTTTGCTCGATGTGGCAGTATGAAGAAGTCCCTTGTTGTTGCTGTCTGTAGTATGGATACGTAGGTTGTGCACCGGCCCCTCCTCGGACGCACAAGTGTGTGGGGTGCTCTCCTCCACATAAATTACATCTTCGTAGCACAGGCAATCTTTGTGCTGGGTTTTGGTAAGCTCTCTGTCCCTGGACTCCTAGTTTCTTTGCTAATAATTCTGCTAATTCTTCCATGTTACTGGAGTTGGACGTGATAGTACTCCTTAAATCTTCTGTTTTAGTGTGGTCGGTTGTACCTTTGAGATCCTCGGCAAGGTTGTCTTCCAAATCAATGCACTCTTGAAGACACTCACTCAGTGTTTGTAATCTCTTCACATACACCAGTGTTCTTAGGGTTCCGTTGGTGAGTCCATCTAGAAATAGTGAAATCATCTTTTGTTGAGTGGGTCTCTCAGCTGCTGGGCATCTATCCACATACTGATTGAATCGTCGGGCAGTAGTCTTCACGGTTTCATTAGGGCTTTGTTTAAAGCTATGGATTAAAGATGCAGAATTGTGTTTAATCCCTCTCTTTGTGAATTCTCCAATGAATTCTTGAAAGAATTGTTCCATGTTTCCAAATTGATTGGGATCTAAAGGTTGGAACCAAGTTAGAGCAGTCCCTGTGAGGGTGAGCCCAAAAGACTCATACTGCACAAAGAAGTCCTCTACTTGCTCCGCTCTTAGAACTTGTTTAAATTCTGCGATATGATCATAGGGCTCTCCCAGCCCATCATAATGGTTTCTTACACATTTAGCTACTTGGATAGGTCTCAGCCTTCTCATTGGTTCAGGTGGTCTGGGCATCACAGGGAAGACTGGGATAGCTGGTCATAATGGCGGTACTCCCGGCTGTCTTCCTATCGGTGGTTGTGGTCTTGCTGGTGGTCTGTACTGGTTCCCTATCCCTGCGTGGGCCTGATTGTGTGTGTGCACTCCTGGAGTTGCAAACTGTACATGAGTATGGTTGGGCACACTTCGTTGACTGGTCTGTCCTGATGTGGTTTGCTCCGTTTCATGTTGATTCCCAAAAGGATTTTGTGAAGTAGTTGCCTGACCTCTCTGAGGAAATACAGGCGTACCCATGTATCTTAGTCGAGCCCTGTCTAAGGCACTCACAGGCCAATATCTCCTTTGATCCTTGTCCAAGTAAGTAAGTCTAGTTTCATCATCTGGGTCTTTCAACTCATAAAATGTCATGGGGCTTTCTTCTCTCCCTGGAGCCGGTAAGTCGGTTTGAAGCAACAGGTCTGATCCATGGATCATATAGACTTCCAACAGGTAATCATCTTGAGGTATCAAATCTCCTCTCAAGACCCGTGACACTTGAGACCTGCCCCTCGGGGTAGATACTAACTCTTCAGATTGCGTTCTTTCGGGGTTGTTTGGGTCCACGAACTCTCCCCTTTCATTGATTTTCTCAGGAAATTCAGTCACAATATAGATATGACCAATCTTATCTACATATGCTCCTCCTTCGTACTTGACAGCAGGTCGGGGCACAATTGTGGCATTCTAGGAAGTTACCATCCTCGCAACAGATCTGTTTAACCCATCCAAGTAGATTGGGATCTCCTGGGCATTGGTGGACACATATTGTAAGGAGGTACGGTAATCCCCTTCAACAGTAGACATGAAATTCCTATTTGGCGTTGGACCTTGCATGTCTTCCGAAGCCATGTGTAATTCCCCTTCCGAATCACTAGAGGTTTCTGAGTAGATGGAGTGGTGACTAGCCTGGGCAGCGCTTCCTACCGAAGATATGACACTTCTTCGACTACTTAGCACTCTTCCTGATCTCAAGTTCATTCATCCCCCCAAGTCTTTGTCTATGCCTCAGAGATTCTCCTTGGGTAGCTCTCCTAATGATTTAAAGTGCCTGACAAGAGAAAGGGTCAATCTGGACGATACCACTTCCTAACGATACTGCTCTCGGCGATACTGCTTTGATCACGATACGATACCAGAGGTCCAAACGATACGATACTGGATACTGCCCGCGATACGATACCAAACACCAAGACGATACGATACTAACTTGGTATCGCGATACTACCTTGGGAAGCAGACGATACGATACTAGGCTTATCACGATACGATCTCAAAAGTTTCAGGCGATACGATACTGGAATTTATGACGATACGATATCAGTGTGGTATCGCGATACCGATCTCGAGGATAAGGCGATACGATACCACGCGTACGATACGATACCTCTGCTGCTCACGATACGATACCGGGAAGTCTCGGCGATACGATACTGGACACCTGCACGATACCGATACCAGTACCCTTACGATACGATACCCAGTATGGTGTCGCGATACTTCACATGGAAGTGACACGATACGATACCGGTTGGGTCAGACGATACGATACTAAGATACAAGGCGATACGATACTGGAACTATGAAGATACGATACCACAGGACCTAGACGATACGATACGTATGACAGTATCACGATACCAACCGGGTGAGTGGGCGATACGATATCAAAGAAGAACACGATACGATACTGCTAGTAACGATACGATACCAACTTAGCAAGGTGGGATCGCGATACCAACTTAGCGACACGATACCTAAATAGTATCGTGATACCAAGTCAGATACCCGGCGATATGATACCTTGGAAGATTGTACGATCGCGATACCAACTCGGGGTCACGATACCAAAATGGTATCGCGATACCAAGTCCGGTATCAAGCGATACGATACCTCGGCGAGTATCGCGATACAAGGGAGTTTTGGTATCGCGATACCAACCCTCAACCGATCGCGATACTCAAGCCAAAATGCAAGATAATTTCAAAATTTTTATCACCCCTTGCTCTCCTCACTCCCCTCTTCTCTCCTAGGCCTCTGTATCACACAAAAAATCTGTAATGAGTTCAGTTTAACCCCCCCGCGATACTGCGCATCTGCTTAATCACGTGTTTGTGCATGTTTAGTGAGTTTTTAGCTAAGGTTCTTGGTGATATCTTACCAATGTAATGCTCTGCTTGCACCTGGAAGTCAACCCCTAGCTTTGACAGCCTGAAATCCACGATACTTCACTCGCGATACCGGTCGCTGCTAGCAGACGATACCAAACTTCAGCGAAGTGTCAAATGAGCCAATTTTTTTGGTTTTTATACTTTTTTGGACAGAACTTGAATTTTGCTATTTTTTTTGGGATTTTTTGGTGATTTTTTCCTATTCCAACTTCTCCTCTCCTCACTACTCCTCTACTTCTAACCTAACCCTAACTCCTCCTTCTCTTCCCTCCTCCTAAACCTAAACCTAAAACTTATCACACACACCTCGGAGATGTGAAGTAACAAGTGCTGAAGTGACTGACTACTTGCCACCGGACAATTTTACCTCTACAAGTACGATTCTATCACACTCGATCTATAACCATCACGAAGGCACCTTGGTTGAGTGTTCCCCGGCAACGGCGCCAAAAACGTGTGTACTTGAGCCAAGAAGACTCAAGGACTTGTGCCAATGAGACTGTACCTCAATTGCCACACAAGTGCGTATAGTGGGTACTTAACACACATCTAATTGTCAATCCGAAGGAACGACGTAGCAAGTGTATGAAGACGTGTGCACACGTGATGGAAAATGAAGTGGTTTAGCTAGCATGCATGAGAAAAGACTACTACCTCTCACACTCACTGAAATACTGAAAGTGTTTGCCGCAAGCCTCTTACAGCAGTTTTTAGTATTTTGAGGTTTTCTCCCAGCTCAGAACTCCGAATATAGGCAATATGGTACTCGTTTCGAAGCTCTCGACGAGACGCATCCAACGGCAGTGGTTTCACTCGATTCTGACCAGTCTGATTCAAGTTATGACAAAAACAGTGAATGACGGGAGACACCAACACCCGCGCCACAACTCCTCCTAGCTTGCACACGCAATACAACAGCTCAAAACCAAGGGGAAGGGGTAGACAACAGTCCTACACATGCATTTCAAGCATAACACACACATACAAGAGCGAAATGAAGATCAAAATCAGCATGAAAGAAGCAAACTCGAAAATCTGTAGAGCTCCTTCTTCACAATGGCAAAAAGTCCTTACAAAGAGTCACAAAGTGACTTATATACTAGTGCCCTAGAAATGGTCCTTTCACACAAGAGACCGGCACTTTATTCACTAAAAGACTAATTTCCTACTATTTTACATGGGTAAATCTCTAATCTTCTGCGGGTATGCATCTAGAGGACTCCTCTAGTGCCTTTACAACGGAAAATATATTACAAGAATGATTATGATACAAAAATATGATGTCCAAATCGGAAAAATTTTGGGGCCCGTCTTTTTCTCTGCTTTGTGCTTCCTTTAGCTCTGCAACACTCTCCCCCTCTTCGTCTCTGTCGTCCCTTGACAAGCTTTAGCTTTTCGTCGGCTGATTGCTTCGTTTCTCCTGCACGCTACCCTTGGTCGGTTTTGTCTGTAGTTAAACGGACATGCAGCTTTGATGGCCTGTTCTTGATTCAAGCTCTACTACACTAGAGCCTGCTGCATTTGTCTTGCCTGTTGATTTGGGTTGCCACGCACGCCACCAGTGACTAGGAATGTGCTGTTCTTAGTCACCCTCTTGAACTTTTCGGCCTCTACCCCTTTCTAACTTTTGGTCCTCTAATTTGTCTTGGTTGCACACATCTGACCCTGCTGTATTGCTTTGAGCCTGTTTGCTTTTCCTTGGTGTGTGTGCCCCTGCGGGGCTCTGTGCAGAGATGAGTGATGCGCCCCTGCGGGGCTTCTTGCAAAGATATGTCTTCAAATATCATTGTTTTATTCTTTATTGAGTTGTTTTTGACTTTGATCTTCTTCTTCTTCTTTTTTGCTTGATTCCCCTTCGACATTTACCTTTGTTAATCTTCTTCTTGTCCTTTGAATACATTGCTTGACCTATACTCTTATCAACATCACCTTTGATATCTTGCTCAAAGGTTAGCATATGTCCTAGCAATTGATTCAAATCAGGAGTGAAATGATCTAGTGACAATTCAGTGGATAGAATAAATGGCTTCCACTTATCATCTCCTCTCAAACCTGTGAGAATTTTTCTTACCAATTTTTCCTCTTCAATGTCTTCATCAACTGCTCGTAATGCATCTACGATATCCTTCATCCTTGCTACATAATCCAAAATAGATTGAGAAGCCTTCTTCTTGAATGTGGTGAATTTTCCCATAAAGATGCCTTCCTTGACTTTGTAGTGTTTTGGAAATGCTCGTCCAAAGCATTCCATATGTCACTTGCACTTTCGAGTCCTCTAATGTGAGGTAGCAAGTAATCATTGACTCCCATGCAGATAATGCTCCTTGCTGGAGCATCCTTCTTCATCCATGTCTTCAAATCTTAGAGCTCTTCCCTAGTTGGAACACTAGGATCCCTAAATTCTGGTTTTTCTTCTTCACTTGTGATGTATCCTATCAGGTCTTTGCTCATAAGATGAGCTTCCATCCTCATTGACCAAGCAGGATAGTTTTCTCTATCCAATTTCTCTATCTGAAGAGAACCTCCCATCCTTTCTTCACCCGTGCAATATAGTCTTCAAGCTTTGTGAATAATGAATGTACCTTTAATTTGAATATAGTTCCTTTTGATCCTCTTGATAGTTTCCAAGCCTCCTTCTCTACCTTTCACTTCAAACTTTCACCTTTTGAATCTTCAAAGTTTGATTTTTGTATATCTGCAATAGTCGAGGTCCTCCTTTGTTCAAATATGATGAATCCTACTCTGATACCACTGATGGAGATGACTAATCTCCAAAATAACAAGTTATCCTTGATGTTAGAGAACCTCTATATCAAGAACAACTCATAAACACAACCAATTTTGGAAATCTGTTGGCAAATTATCAAGACTTGAGTTAACTGTGAAGAAAATCATCACAAAGAAAAGTACGTGCATTCAATCATTGACTAATCAAATGCGTAAAATTTTCAATAAAACTCTATACAAGAAGTCGCCTAATGTTTGCGCACCTTCTCCAAGTTAAATCTCTCCAAAATAATTAGTAGATCTTGAGATTTCCTTCAAACAATGTACCTATGTCTGAAACTGTTCTTATGTGTAATCGACTTTGACACCTGCAACTTCTAATGCATGGTTCTCCCAAACTAGACCCGTTTATCCAAATGCTTTTAGCTACAAGTAGCTTACCTCTCAACTTAAAGAATGAGTGCTTACAAGCTCAAAACTTTACAATGTGGAGGGAGATCTAATCAGAGCATTGACTATCAAGATTGCACGTGTTCCTGCCTTCACTTCTTCACATTTACACATGTAAATGTTCCTACTTAAAATTCTCTCAGCGTGATTACAATTAGGCTCTCAAATCTTGACCATAGATACATTAACTATGGACTTGGACATCTACAAAAGGATTTCTGAAATGATTAAGCATAGAACTGAAAGACGTGCATCTAATTTGCTATCTCGCAAAGTCTACACTAGTCGTTTAGGCATAGTTTTTGCCTCCTCTATATCAAACCTCTCATCAACAAGTGCATCATGTAAATCTATATCAGAAGTGGAATGATCTGCATCATCATGTGGAACCTACAAAGGTTGAGAAATTTCCTCATTTGGACTAGCACTAGATTGTCCACCTATAAAAAGAGGTAGGAAAGTGTCATACATATCTTTGGAGCTAACCGATGTCTCCTTCATACATGAAAGCAATGGCTAAATTGCATCTTCCACAAAAAAAAAAACATCAGGGCTAATTGAAATGTGTTTAGTCTGTTGAGGATACAGATGATAGCCTTTGCTTTCAAAATTGTATCCAACAAAAATACATCTCACTCTTTTGTCATCCAATTTTGTATGTTGTTGTTCAGGCACTAATGCATATGCAAGACAACCAAAGACATGCAGATGAGCAACACATTGCAACCATGCAAGCCTCATATGGATGAATAGACTGCAATGCTTTAGTGGGACACCTGTTAAGTACGTATGTTGCACACATAACAACCTCAAGCCATAAACTATGTGGTAAAGCTTGACTCTTGACCATACATTTCATCATCTCCATGAGTGACCTGTTCTTCCTTTTAGCAACTCCATTTTGTTGAGGTGTATATGGCACTGTACGTTGATGTTTTATCCCGCGTTTAGCTAGAAATGCATTAAAATCACAAGACATATATTCCCCCCTCTATCAGAACGGAGGGTGCCCATTTTACATGCTCACAGATTTTCAGCCAAAACCAAAACTTCTTTGAAGCACATAAACACTTTGGACTTTTCCTTAAATGCATGTATCCATGCATGCCTAGAAAAATCATCAATGAAATTCACGAGGTAAAGGTAGTTCCCAAAAGAAGGTGTTTGCATAGGACCACAAATATCACTGTGGACAAGCTTCAATTTCTACATAGTTCGTAGTGAACCATCTTTTAGGAAGGAGGAATGTTGCATTTTGCCTAGAATATAGCCTTCATAGACATGTTTACCAAGTGCCTCAATTTTGGGTAGAGAGGACACCATTTCAGATCTCTACAGGCATAGCAAACTAGCAAAATTCAGATGAACAAAGCATGCATGCCAAAGACCTGCATCTAACATAGCCAAAGAATCTTGAACTGCACATCCTAAATCATTCATAGATTTTGCATAATCTATGAGCTTATACAACCCATGACATAAAAGGCTAGAAGCAATAATTGATAGATCATCAACTGTATATCTATCATCAACAAATTTCACAACCAAGCCGATCTTGGCTAATGATGAAACTGATAACAATTTTTTTTTGATCCCTCACACAAATAAATCATCCAAGAATGTAAAACAACTACCATGAGCAATAGTCAGAATGATCTTGTTGGGTGTATGTACAAGTGTGAGACATGAAAAGCACACACAAGGAGCACAAATGCAGCAAGACACATGGAGAAGATGGATGGCTAGAATAGCTCTCTCTATTGATGATGAATTGAGCTAAAGTAAGAGCTGAATAATATCCCTAAGTACATAGTACCACCACATATGAGTGAATCATATATGTGGTAACATAGGGAAAAAACCTCTAGCCAACACTAGAGTAAAAAGTGCCCATGTATAGGGAAAATTTCCACGTCAAAACTACACGAGGAACACATAAGTGTAACAAAACCGCCTAGAGCGAATGATGTGAACACATACAGGGAGAGACAGATCAGCCCCCACAAGGTAATAATCCTAAAGCTTTGCGAAAAGATTCCTGTGGAAGAGCTTTGGTGAATATGTTTGCTGCGTTATCTTGTGTAGGCACATATACCAAATCAATATCTCGTGCATGAAGGCACTCTCTCACATAGTGATAATGCACCTCGATATGTTTGGTCTGTGCATGAAACATTGGGTTTTGTGCAACAACCAATGCACTCCGACTCTTCAACATATCCTGTATATACTTTCTTCAACATATCCTGTATATACTTTCTCTGAGTAATGTATATTCCAGAGTTAGTATAGACTAACTCAAATGAAATTTCTTCAACATATCCTGTATATACTTTCTCTGAGTAATGTATATTCCAGAGTTATTATAGACTAACTCAAGTACAAGAAAATATTTTAGTGATCCAAGATCACTAATTTTGAACTCCATCATCTGATTCTTGATTTGTTTGATGCCATTAGCATCATTACCTATAAGTATGATATCATCAACATATACACATAGGTATATTACCTCTGAATTACTTCTCTTGATGAATAGAGAAGTATTTGCTTTACTCATGACAAAACCTTGGTCCTGAAGATATGTGGTCAACCTATGGTTCCATGCCCTAGGTGTCTGCTTCAATCCATAAAGAGCTTTATTCAATTTGCATACATATGTTACCTTGTTTGGATCCTCATACGGTTGTGACATGTACACCTCCTCTGAAATCCAACCATTTAGAAATGCATTTTTTACATCCAACTGATACATGTTCCAATTCTTTGATGTAGCCACACTTACCAATACCCTGATAGTTGGCATTTTGGCCACAAGTGAGAAGGTTTCTTCATAATCAATGCCTTGGGTTTGTGCAAAACCCTTGGCCACAAGTCTGGCTTTGTACCTGCTTATTGACCCATCAGAATTTCTTTTTATCTTATAGATCCATCTAGAACCAATTAAATTCATAGACTCCTTTTTTGGTACTAGTCCCCAAGTATCACTCTCCTTGAGTGCTTCAATCTCCTCATCCATAGCTTCCTTCCATTCTGTTTTGGTCTTAGCTTCTTCATATGATGTTGGTTCTTCGATTGATAAATCTTTTGCAAGATAAACAGAGTGCTTAGTAACAAGAGAGGTGTCATACCCATATCTGATTGGCTTCTTGCTTTCCCTTTGTGATCTTCTGATTGCTTGGTTGGAAGATTTAGGTATATCTTCCAATTTCTTTATCTTGAGTTTACCTTTGGACTTCCATGCTTTGAACTCTTCAAGGTTGATGATGTCCTCATCATCTGAATTGGTGTCTTCAATCTGAGTAGGCTCCTCCTTAGTAAGGCTTGGAAATTCCTCTTCCAAGTCATAGGGTAACTTTACCTTCCTGCATTCACTATCAAACCAAGAGTCATTTTCATCAAGGACAACATCTCTACTGACCATGAATCCCTTGTTTGAAGGATTGTAGAACCTGTAACCTTTCTGATTTAGATCATATCCAATGAAGATGCACTTCTCTGCTTTAGGGTCTAGCGTACCTCTTATCTGAGAAGGGATATGCACATATGCTACACATCCAAAGATCCTGCAATGATCAAGTGAAGGTCTTCTACCATGCCATGCTTCATAAGGGGTCATCCCATCATGGGATTTGGATGGCAACCTGTTTACCAAATAAGTGGTAGTAGATACACTCTCTGCCCATAGATGGTTAGGTACTTTTTTCTCATTTAACATTGACCTAGCTGTTTCAACAATCAATCTATTTCTTCTTTCTGCTACCCCATTCTGCTCAGGAGTATACCTTGTGGTAATTTCTCTCTTAATTCCTCTATCCTGTAAGAATGCATCAAAATCATTTGAGAAGTACTCACCTCCTCCATCTGACCTTAGCCTTTTTAGATTTCTCCTTGTTTGATTCTCAACAAGTGCAAGATACTTTTTAAAGCAACTGAATACTTCATCTTTGTGCTTCATAAAATACAATACAGTCCACCTACTATAGTCATCAATGAAAGATACATAATACCTTGATCCAGAGATTGAGGGAGCCTTGCTTGGTCCCCATACATCTGTATGAAAAAGTTCTAGGTAGTCCTCATGCATGTAGCCTTTCCTTGAGAAGGGTAACATGTGAGACTTTCCAAACTGACAAGCACCACACTTATAAATCCTGTGTTGTTTGGATACATTAGGTATCCCAAGCACACATTGATCTCTGCATATTTGTTTCAAGGTTCTTTCACCTACATGCCCTAGTCTTTTGTGCCAAATTTCAAGCTCTGATAATGTTTGATTCTTATAACTATAAAGTGCTATGTTCCTTGTATCCTCAAGTTCAAAAGTGAAAAGTCTACCTGTCTTTTCTCCTTTGGCAATTCTCTTGAACCCATGCTTGGGATCCTCCACAAATGCTCCATATTGGTTGAATCTAACCTGCAAACCCTTTTCCACAATCTGTGCAACACTCATCAAATTCTTGGTAATAGTTGGTACATATAGAACCCTACTCAACGGATTTTTATTCCCATAAGAAGTCTTAACATTTCCAACTTTAATGACTGAGTGCTTGGTGTCATCACCTGTTTGTACCTGATGCTTAACCTTTGGTTCCTCAAGGTCAGAGAGAAGAGCTACATTGCCTACCACATGATTTGAGCATCCAGAGTCAATGTAGAAGAGATGGTCATCATTTATACCTGGTTTTGAAGTCATGTTCATGATTAGAAGAGAATCTTCTTGCTCCTCTGTGTAGTTGTTGTAATCCTTTCTGGATTTGTATCCTCCTTGGTAGTTGCTATTGTAGTTCTTCTTGGTGTATCCTTGGTGGTGATTGAATCTGCCTCTTGATTGTGTGTATCCACCTTTTTGATATCCTCTACCTCTCTGATTCTTGAAGTTCCTAAAACACTCATCTCCTCTGCCCCTTCCTCTTGATGATCTACCTCTCCCTGCATAGTTGACTTGGGAGGTAGTTCCTTCATCTTCTACCTTCTTGTTCTTGCCTTTCTCTTTAGACTTATTCTTACCAGTGTATAGGGCAGAAGAGCTATTACCTCTTGATGAATCTCCATTCTTTTTGAGCTTGGCTTCATGGGTGAATAGTTGCCCCATGAGTGTGGTAAGATCTGTAATCTGCATGTCCATGTACAAGTCCATTGTAGTTGTGAAGCTCTCCCATTTGTCATCAACTTTTATCCCATTGATCACTTGCCTTACAATATGCCCTTCTTCAATTTCTTCTCCTATGCTTGCCCACTGATCTGCTACATCTTTAACTTTGATCACATACTCTGAGATAGCTTGCTTACGTTGCTTTCTTTGGGTTGTAAATTCAATCCACAATTGATTCTTCTTGGCCCTTGTGTTGGAAGAGAAATAAGAAGACAATGTTTCCCAAGTCTCTTGGGATGTCTTACAGTTCCTAATATGTGGAAGAAGAAAATCAGAGATTGAGTTGAGTAAGTAAGACCTTGCTAGCGCATCCTTGGCACACCATGTGTTGAGTCTTTCATGTTCTTCCCTTGTAGGTTGTCCTTTGCTTCTGAATATGGGCATCTCCTCATCTCTTGAGATGTATCCATAGAGGCTCCTTCCTTGTAGGTATGTCTTCATCCTTAGTGACCATGCTTGATAGCTGTTCCTGTCCAATTTATCAATGAAAGAAGGAAAACCATCTCCCATTTTACCTTAACTTTGCTCTGATACCTCTATTGGGAAAGATGGATGGACACTCCAAGTGACGAGTAGGTACTGCCAAATACTGCTTTGTACCAGCCCCTTGTAGCTTCAGAGTTGATATGTGGACCCTCTTAGCTTTCCAATGACACTATAAAAGTGCCTATGTACTTTCGAAATGATGTATGAAAAGATTGAATCAAAACAGGCAACTTCCAAATATAAGACTCCAAGAAAACCTTCTATTTTAGATCATACACCTGCTGCTTGTAATGCTCAGTACAACCAATATAGTAGGGATTGGAAAAAATCCTTTTAGAGGTATTTAAGTAGCTTAGTAAGCTAATGATTCCAAGTGAAATCACGTGAAATGATCAACTATGCATAGAGAAATCAATTTAGCAAATTAATCATTACCCCTGATTTTTTAGGACCTCTTTAGAGATAGACCAGTGAATGCTGCGATGCAGATTTCTCCCAATTGGCTGAATGGATTTGCTTCAATCTTTGTCAGCATGTAGATAACTTGGAGTTGATTCCAACAAGCCATAGATCATTGAATTTGGTGGTGAAATGAGCGAGATATGAGCAATACAACTTGATAGTGAGGAATGACTAAAATAGAGATATCATAGATGAACAATGTAGGTATAATGTATTAATGAACAATGTTGTACAATGTCATAGGCTTGGTAATCATAGCCTTATGATGAAGAATGGTGTAGGCTACAATGTAGGTCTTACACATAAGCAAAATGACAATCGAGAGCTCGGGGAATGATCTTCTCTTCTCGCGACCTTTTTTGGAGAGTTTATATAGAAGTTCTATTCAAATTTGAATTTGAATTCAAATTTTGGCTCTCCCTAAAAGTGAACCTTCATTGTAGGAGATATTCTCTCAATGTAGTTGTTACTTTCCAACTGATCAAGTCCACTACTTTTTGGTATGAAGTTACAAATATTCTTAAGTCAAAAGAAATGACTTTTACAAGGGTAAAGTGATAAATCTCCACTAGCAATAGTTTGCATGGAACTTCATGTGTGTATGAGTTACAAGCCGAATGTGTAGGCTTGTGATTTGCACCAACATAAACATAGGCTTATGTCCATTCTAAGCCTCATAAGGAGTAATGAATCTCAATGCTCTTGTAGGGCAATGATTCAACACATAGCTTGCACACATGACCAATTCAATCCAAAACTTATCATGAAGGCGCTTTCCTTTAACCATACATTGTGTCATTTCAACAAGAGTTCTATTTTTATGCTCGACAACACCATTTTGCTAAGGTGTGTATGGCACTGTACATTGGTGTGAAATACCTCTTCCACAAAGAAAAACATTAAACTCATGTGACATGTATTCACCACCACGATCTATGTGTAAAGTCAAAAGCTTTTGTGATGAAAAAATTTCAGCCATAGATAAAGATGCTTTGGAGCAAGAAAATACCTTAATCTTTGCTTCATAGGATACACCGATGTATGGTGAGTAGCATCATCAATGAAGGTAACAAAATATACATGCTTCCCAAAAGAGGAAGTCTTGACGGGACCACATACATCTTGTAGTGTGTGTATGACTATCTTTTGGAAAAGAAGCATGATGCCTTTTTCGAAGAATGCAACCTTCACATGCATGCTTTTCAATGGACTCAAGTGTTGGCAAACCAATAAGCATGTCCTTCTTTTGCAAGTAAAGCAAACTACTAAAGTTTAAGTGAACAAAATGAGCATGCCAAAGCTCCATTTCAACCATGGAAGAAGTATGAGCAACTAAGGCATTCGGGGCAGCCCTCTTGTATGTATCCATGCGATACAAACCATTACATAATGTACCATATATCACAATAATATCACCATTGCTGAAATCATGAACCATACACTTATCATCAACAAAGGGTGCATAAAGTCCAACTTGGGCAATCAACGGAACTAAAATTAAGTTCTTCTTGATATCGGGTACATACAATGCATTTTTCAAGAGAATCACACCTTCATTTGTAGCCGTAAGCTCAATTTCTCCTACTCCAATGATAGGATAAGAGGCATTGTTTGCACACACGACATGTCCTCCTTTGGATGCATCTTTCAAAGATGCAAAAAATCTTTTGCATGATGTTATGTGCTTTGAAGCACCACTATCAAAGAACGAATTTGAATCAGCCTCACTCAGATCCATACATTTAGAATGCAAAGATGCATCATAATGACATGTAACAACACATGCCCAAAAATCTTGAGCCATGTTAGCTTCATCATTATTTGCATTTGCTGAATTATCAGCAATAGACATGCCAAATTCCTTCTTCTTTTCATTGCGCTTAGCAAGTTTTCTACACTTGTCAATAATATGACCAGCCTTGAGATATTACCAACTCCCATGTCAGGATAAGAGTTGTTGGTGCATGTGATAATATTCCCTATAGGGGCAAGCTCAAATGAAGTGAAGAAACTGTGCTACGAGGTAACATGTTTGGTTACCCCACTATCAAAGTACCAAACATGTGAGTCTACTACAAACATACACTGTTCATGAGAAGATGGGTCATAACTGCAAACAATAGTAAATGCCCATCCTTCATTCTACACAAGATTAACAAACTTTGTTTTGGGTGTAGAGGCCTCTGCAACAACCACTCCAACCTCTTTCTTCTTTGCCTCTTTTGCAGCTAGTTTTGGACAACTCTTTATGAAATGATCATTTTCTTTATAGAATTTGCAAAACAATTTTTGGTTTCTTGTTTTCTTCTCCCCTCTGTCATCCTTCTTTGATTGTGCAAAATTAGCAGATTTCTGCTTACTGGTAGATGAACTCGCTTTACCTTTGCCCTTTTGACTAGCCAAGAAAGGTTGATCTGCAATACACATAATGGACCTATTCTGCCTAGAGTGATCATCTTGCTACAAAACAAAGACTAAATCCTCAAATGTTAAGGCATTTGGATTGCCTTTCATCATGAATTGAAGAGTAGAAGCAAAACTCTCATATGAATCTGGAAGACCATTCAGGACAGTCTGCACAAGTGAACTATTAGGCAAGACTTCATTAGCAAAAATTAACAGCTCCTTCAAATCTTTGATCTTTGTCAAAAAATTGTACATGGAGTCTCCTTCATTCATGTGCTCACTCTCCAAATGTTTTTGGATGTAAGCAACATGAACCTCATTCATTGCTTGTTATAAAGTGGTAAGTGTATTCCAAGCATCCTTTGCTATTTTATAGGAGCGAATGTGAGGAATAATGGCACGTTTGATAGACAAGGCTATCAATGCATGTGCTTGAGCATTTCAACCATCCCAATGAAGTTGCTCTACAGTAGATGCAACAAGACCCGTAGCACGAATATACACAGGTGAACCAAAACCTGCACAAAAAGATGAAATTGCCTACACATGCACTCCAATCGTGCATTCGGAGGCCGAAACAAGCTGAGATCACAATTTTCACACCACAAAGTGAGGTTATTTTGAACTCCTAATCACCATGAGTATGCTCACCAATTTTTGTGCGATTCTGAGAATGTGACAGGAGGGGTGTGGACGATGCCCTAGATGAAGCGGCGACCTGCTCTGATACTAATTGTTGGAGTTTGAGGTCTGTGGAAGCACATGAACATCACAAGGAAGAAGAAGAAGCTTAGAGCACAACACACAATACTAAATGTATTACCAAGAGAATGTATAGAGATAAGTGACCCATTAGGGTTATAGGCATATATACAAGCCGGGGGAAAATAACCTCCTAAGAAGGGAAAAAGTGCCCCGGTGGTCCTAGTCTCACATACATCACTACCTAAATATACCAACATGGGTTGCATATATCCTCAATTCCCTTTTAGAAACATGATTGTTGAAATTCTCTTGACACACACTCGTGCATATTCTAAAAGTGAAGCATTCAAACCATGACAATCCCTACTATGGCATGTGGGTATTATGTGTTATGAATTAATCTTATAATGAAGGGATGTGCCAGATTGCTTTGATGTCTTTTTTTTTATCTACCCATAAAAATGAAGCTTGAACACATGGTTGATTGTGGCCATGGATTTTTGACGGGAGTTATCTCTATGATGCCTTGATCTTGGCTAGAAATGATGACAACCATGTAGAGGGCTTTCTTCATGTCATTCTCGGATGCAATAAAGATGTCTGCTTGGTAGCTTCAAGTGTATTTCAGGGTGGAGGTGCCTGAGGTACTTAGTGGGTTGCGGTGTGTGACATCCCTATTTAGGGACGACATACACCTCCTACTAACCTTTGGAGGTTCTGATAGAGTTTTTTTATGCTTTGGGATTCATGTCTCGCATAATGGTTGTATTTAGAAGACCTTTTTATAGGTGCAGAAGGATATTGTTGGTATCACATATTGTAAAAATGATCTACAGGAAAGTAGCCTACAGATTGCCACACCTTACTTATTCCACTTGGGATATTTGGAGCATTATGCTCTTTGGCCACCCATATCTTTTGCATAAAAAGGGCATTAAAATCATAATTATTTGTCACATAACTCATCTACGGGATTGCTTTCATGCTAAAAAATTTGATGATTTATGTACTTTATTGTTGAACCAAGCAACATAACCCACTGATCATGTTGAATGTGCTAATATATTGCTCGTCCATATTCTTTTTTCAATCATTTACAGGTATTAAAGACCATCGATGGAGCATTCTTCAAGAATTCGTGAGTTCAATGACCGCCCACTTCTTGGATGGTGTCGAGACTCATACATGCTTCTTTTTGGTGCTTCTATGCCATTCGTGCTGCTTTCCTTCTCCTTTGTCGAGGACAACAAAGCCTAGAAGGGGGAGAGTGTTGTGGAACAAGGTGCCGCAAGGAGGATTGAAGACTTTATGGACGAGTACTTAATTTTTCTATATTTGTATAAGTTCCCTCATGGGAAATCCCTCCTATCCATCTTTTCATAAAAATACATAAAAACCCATTCTTAGACTTTAGGAGAATTCCTAAATTTGAAGCACTTTTTCTATGGGAAAATTTCCTCTCTCTCTCTCTGTGTTTCTCTCTCTAGTAACTTCTCTTTTTGAATTCCCAATACCATAGAATATTTCATTTTGATTTAGCACATGTGCTTTCTTTACCACATTTTTTATTCATGTATCCCTCTCTACTTCTCTATATAAGGAGGAATCTCATTTGTGAAAGGGGGTCCCTTGGCCATGGCCTTGGCCTCCATTTTGGTAATGGAAGAAGGTGTCATTTGGTTTCATTTGTGTGCAACGGCATTGATCTTGGTGTATTGCTCCATGAGTGTGGTGACCCTCTCCTCTCATTTGTTGAACCCCAACTTGGAGGAGCCTCTTGCTTCCATGCAAGGCAGTTAGGGTCTGTTGTTCCCCTTTTCTCAACAATATTGTATAATTATGGGTTGAGGAGGTTAATTTGCATGGGTTGAAAAGCTCAAAATCCTTTGGAGAACCCTTGGGTTTTATTGAGAAACCCTTGGGAAAGTCACTCAAATTGAATGGTTTGAAGCTCCGTTTTTTGTTCTAAGATTTGGAGCCTTATCCTTTAGAGAAATTCTCATTTCAAGATACCTTGAGGTTGTAAGTGCAAGTCTAGAGCTCCTCACTTAAGAAATCATGTGATTTCATGTGACCCCATGTGTTTTCTTGACTTAGAAACCCACATGAAAGCCTCTATTAGGTATCCATGTGACTTGGAAACATGGCAAGCTTTACCCCCTTGGTCTAGAGGCATATATATATAGGTGGAGTTGGATGATTGAATATGTATTCTTAGTCTCTCTATTATTGAAGGTTTGATCTTGGAGGATTCATTTAGAAGGTCACAATAGAAGTGCACCTACATAGGTAGTGATGTATTGTAAATGGAAGAGGGTCAATTGAAACGATTGTTTCAACAATATAGAGATGTGTATATTTGGTCCTATAAGGATTTAAAGGGCATTGACCCTCAAATCTATGTACATATGATTCCTATGATACCTAGTGTGAAACCTTTTATGTAGAGGCCATACACATACAATGGTGTATATTCTGTTGGGGATGTAAGGGTCATGTGACCTTACCCCCATATTCATATATATACATCATATATAGAGCATTGCCTCAAGAGACATCATTATGTGGGTTTGGAGGCTCCCACGCATGTCCGCACGTCTCTCCTCTCTTCTCTCTCTCTCCATCTCCTCCTTCCTCCTCTTGTTCTGCACACCAAAGCCCTTCATTGGTATCAGAGCATGCTGAAGGCTGTTGTGCAAGAAGCTTTAATGGAAGCTTAGGTGAGAAGAGGTAGAAGTGCAGGTCGGCATCTCTTGATAACTGTTCAATATTTCGGTCATAACTCGAGCTACGAAGCTCGGATTGATGCGTCTTAAAGTTTTATGCATAGCTAACACAGAGAGCTACAACTTCACAGAAGGGCGCAGAACCTGGTTCGGACTTCTGAAGTGCCGAAAATTCGAAAAACACAGAGTATTGTAGAAAGCAAATCTACATTGAGTAGGACAGCAGGTCGGTTTTTGAGTCATAACTTGAGTTCTACAGCTCGGAATACGATGATTCAACTTGCTATGCATAGCTTGAAAAGATAGCTACAACTTTGTAGAAGAACTCAGATCCAGATTCTGAGTTTTAGGTTGCCGAAATTGCAGAATACAGAGCAGTACTGTTGCAAGTGAAAGTGAAATTGACAACAGGTGCTTATTTTGAGCATATCTTGAGCTACGCACCTCCGATTGAGGTGTTCTTTATGTGGTTACGTAGACAAGAGTTAGATCTTGAAGTTTGCTGAAGAGCAAAAGTTCAGATTCAGAGGTTATCACCTCTGAAACAGCAAAACACAGAGCAGTACAGTTTTGCCCAAACAACCCTAATTGCACTTGGAGGTTGAATTTGCTTTGGAACTTCTTCGAGAGAGAATTTTTGGTGTGCAAGCTCTTATTTTTAGAGCTTCAATGCATTGTACATGTATGATCACTGTGGTAGCTCCTCCATATGAGAGTAGAGCATGATCTTGTCACGTGTTTGGCATGTAAGATGACAATGTGGTATACTCTTTTTTGAGGTTTATGTCATCATGAGTTTGATCATGGATGTATAGTGGCATTATGGTCTATAGTTTGCTTATGCCACTTGGTTATGGATTTACTTTCCGGTTGCACATACTTTTATGAGAGTTTATTGTGGATCTTGCTTGGTACTTGTATCTTTTGTTTTCTTTGCAGGTACAGGATCCAGATTGGAGCCTCAGTTACATATTCGTTTGTCACCGTCATTAGCATTTGGTCATTGATTGATATGTATTTGCCAATGTGATTCTTGGCATATGTGGATGGTGATTCCCACATGGTTATTTTGGTTCTAGAGTCCATTTTACAGAGGAGATGCTGTCGAAATTTTGACAACTTTTATGCTAGAAAGGAGCTCTAGTGGATCTTGAAGCTTGTGTGATAGCTTTGGATCATTGATTATCTCCATTCACTTGGACTTGGTCACACATTGTTCGTGACAAGTTGGACCATCTTGTAGGATTCATTCTTGAGTGGGAGGTGCATCACCATTGTATTAGCGTGTATTGCCATTAGCTTTTTGGCACATGTAGTTGCCATTATCTTTGCTTGGATCAGTGACAGGTGGTGAGAGGTTACTCATTGTTCTTTTGCTATTGGTTATCTTGTTTGATTGCTCAGTTTTCAGGGGATACTCTGTCGAATTTTTCCCAGGATTCTTTCATATCTATTTGGTCACTTTGGAGAGTTGGTGAGCAGGCTTATGCTCATGGTTTTATATGCACGCTAGATGCATGGTTATGTGACAGGTGGTTCACATGGTTTTCTTCTCCAGTGAGACATATGTGATGTGAGTTATGCATATGGATATGCAGGTGTGATCCTATTTAGGATAGAGTATTGTTTCTAGTCTCTTATTACATTGCTAGTCTTGGATTGCCAGCATGGTGTCTTGTCGATTCGATGGTACTGAATTTCCGAGATGGAAAGCTCAGATGTGGCATACATTGGTTCGTGCAGGGTTACACATGTATGTGCATAGAGATGCACAGAGGCCTCGTGACATGCTCGACCACGTATGGATGGATATGGATGCATTGGCCAGCTCCACTATCCGATTACAGCTTGTGGACTCTATATATGAGTCTGTTATGTATGAGGAGACGAGTAGTGCATTATGGCAGAGATTACATGATATGTATACGAGTCCATTGACTCATGTGAGACATAGATCACATCGACGACTTCAATGTTGGCATTGTGGTCATGAGGGCCATATTCGACGATGTTGCTTCAGGCGGATGCGACGACGACGTCAGAGATATGCACGTGATGCAGGTCAGGTAGTGATTTCAGGAGAGTCTATGACAGTTGATTATGCCAGTGATGGTGATGTCATTTTCTCCTATGGATCATCTCAGGATTCCTCTTGTTCATTGGATAGCACACATATGGCTTGGTTGCTTGATGCATTAGCTACTTTTCATGTTACTCCACATCGTGAGTGGTTTTGTCGATTCTCACGTGAGAGTCGTGGATGTGTGCAGTTGCCTGACGATACGGCATATGACATTGAGGGTGCAGGAGATATATGCCTTAAGCTACCTAGTGGAGCATCACTTATGCTCAGACATGTACGCTATGTGCCTTCATTCCCTATGAGCTTGATTTCAGTTAGCTAGTTACAGGAGAGCAGATGTTATGCATTCCTTGGCGAGCATCATTTTCAGTTGTAGTTGGGACAGCTTACACTTGTCAGAGGTGCCAGGATTGGGCACATGTATCCACTGCAGGTACTTCATGTGAGAGACACTCTTGTCTCAGTGGGAGTTCAGCCTTATGTGCGATGTGAGACTCGTCATGTCTCATTTTGTCTACCTACACATAGGTCTATTGACATTCATGATGCACATGTATGACGGAATTCAGATGCTCAGATGGATGCACATGTAGAGCATGTTTTGGATGCTCATGATGCTTCTATGGAGCATGGTTTTGTTGATCGTATGGATGCTCTTACAGAGCAGACTTTGGATGATCAGCTGGATGCTTTCGAGCATGATGTGGATGCTCATGTAGAGCATTATGATGATACTCATTTGGAGTGTGATCATCGGTTTGACCTTGGTGTTGATGTTGTGCAGCTAGCTCATGTGGAGCATGATGATACACTTAGTGTGGTAGAGCAGGATTGCTCTCATGGTACACAGTGTGTGATAGAGTAGTTTAGCTCTCAGGATGCACAGCTAGACACATCCTTGGTTGGTAGGATGGCTGATTTAGATGCTGAGGAGTCAGCAGTTATGCAGTCATTCTTGGATTCGCTCATGCCAGATATTGACATAGATATATCGGGACATGTTGGTCTTGATGATGATGCTTTGGATGCCTTGGATAGAGGCATGGCTGACATGCTTAGGTTAGCCACGATAGCACATGTTTCATCAACATTCGGGAGTCTGATGTACGAGTTGTTATGCTCGAGACCAGACATTGCAGTTGCTATTGGAGCATTTGCACTTGGAGTTGTTAGTCATTCGATGATTGACACAGGCATAGAGCGAGTGGGAGCTTTGCAGGAACTTCATCAATTCTTGCATCAGTCAGATGTGAGCTCGACTCTTGTCCATATGAGTCTAGATCAGTTTGAGGTGCATGGATACACCTTGTTCGAGGCAGTTGGTGTAGGCTGATCTGGTATGGGTAGAGATCCGGACTCTTCCTGTACATTAGTGTATAGTCCTACATCATTCTTTGTATGTGTTACCACTTATGGTCACATTGACCCTTAAGTGGGAGATTGTTGGGGATGTAAGGGTCATGTGACCTTACCCCCATATTCATATATATACATCATATATAGAGCATTGCCTCAAGAGACATCATTATGTGGGTTTGGAGGCTCCCACGCATGTGCGCGCGTCTCTCCTCTCTTCTCTCTCTCTCCATCTCCTCCTTCCTCCTCTTGTTCTACACACCAAAGCCCTTCATATTCAGCCAAAATCAAGAGAGAACTTGATATGCTCTTAAATTTTAGTTTCATTTATGGGTTTGAGCACACCGAATGGGTGTCCCCCATTGAGGTTACGCCCAAAAATAGTGCTAAACTAAGATTTGCATCAACTTAAAAAATATCAATGCATCTATCATTAGGGATAATTATCGGCTACCAATCATTAATCATCTTTTGGAGAGAGTAGCAGGCAAAAAAAATAAAATATGTTAAATAGATTCTCACTACAGCAAATCAGGATCTTTTCATGGATGCAAAATGAACTGAAAAGGACAGGCATAGTGTTAAGTGTAAAACTTGTTAAATCGCTTCGTTCTAACTATCAGAAGAGTGTTTAACTGACTTGAGTGGGTTCTTGGGAGTGGTAGGGGTCTGTTAGACAGAGGCCCTGTACTTAATTCCCAAATCTTTGTCACAACAACAAAAGCACTAATACGCGTCTTAGCTCAGTTACTAGCATCAAATGGACAATACTCGATTTCTATGTACCTGGGTGCCAACTTCTTCAGACTGACCTGCTATTGGAACAGAGCAGTAATCCGATCTCTACCACGACAATACCCACAATTAATAATAGAGTTATCTAGAATACTGTACTAGTGCAAGTCAACACTAGCCCAACTTCTACACGACGTTATTAGGTGCAGAATATCATACTCACACAGACTCAACAGTATGTAGTAAATCAACCAGAGAGAACACTATAGCCGACAGATTCATTCGTCACAACACTTTACAGTGATCTTCAGATAAAGGTTCACGTTTACTGAAGGTACTAGTTCTTCCTCGTATTCGGGGTCAACAGATAATAATACCGAAATGCGATGAATCAGATAGAACAAACAGAACACACTACCGCAACGCTTCAAATTGCCTATTCAAACTCACACAGTAATATAGCTACTCAAAACGACTTAGAGTACTTAAACAACTGAAGAACACAAAACAACGCAACACGACGACAGTAATCAGACACACAATCCGTTACTTCAACACTCGTTACGGTGAACTACAGTATGAGCAGACGATGCGGAACATATTCAACACCAACAGTACTCAAGATTTCACAATAGTGTTAACCAATGTTCTCACAAACATCCAGATGACCAGTCTGGCAATTCCAGAAAAACGTCCTCCCCTCTTTTTTGACCACTCTCTTTACATTGCTTTATAAAGATTTTACAAGATGCGCGTAACAACTTTTCGCGCGTGTTTCAAAAAAAATCCGTTACATCTGACATCCGTTACATCTGTCCCACTCTGGCGGTCGACTAACACTGGCACGCACGGTGGACTCAAACCCACAAGTTTTCTACTGTTCGGCTACTATTCCTTCTAAGTACATGTTACGGGCTAGCCTAAAAGTTCGGGTAATTTTCTTCTTAAGTGTTTCTAACATCTGTACTAAGATACTAGGCTCTACTAATTGGGCATCGGTTCTAACCGAGCTTAGCGTTATTGCTTCAGTTAATAAAATCTTGGCCTGTGTTTGCAAAAAGGCCTCCTGTAAATAAAAATCATTGGACAGGGCAGCATCCCGTGAAATCTTTAGATCTTCTAACTGTTTCTGCATGTTGAGCAATCGGTCTCTTTGATTTGAGCACTGGTTCTCTCTTCGTTCGATTTCCTGATTCTGATACTGGATTGTCCTTGAGTATGCATCGCGTTCTCTTTTGATATCTTTGATTAATTTCTGTGTTTGAGCCTCTTGTGCTAGCTTTCTTCGTAATATGTCATTGACTTGGTCAAAATCTATCTTAAATCTCTGTAATTCTTCAATACTTTTCATTGCTAAATCGTGTTGCTCTTGTCCTTGTTTGACCACTTCATCCAGCTGTTGTCTTGTCTCTTCTAACAGATTGCCAAGTGCAATCCTTGCATCCTCCTTGTCTTGTATCTCTGTCTTCATTTGCTGGATTGCGGTCTGTGCTTCGGTTAGTAATCTGTCCTTTGCGGCCAGTTGTTCCAACGCTATGTCTTTTTGTTGGATTAACAGTTGCTGTTCTGCCAACTGAGCTTGGAGCTGGGAGACCTGCACCTGGAGCTGGTGGTTTTCGGCCCTGACGGCGTCAACCTCCTCCTGGAGTGGTGTGATATCTGCTTCCAGTAAATCTACTTTATGCTGTAGGTCATGTCGAATAGTGTCTGTGACTTCGCGAATCTGGACAGAGAGCTGCTGGGAGAGGTTAATGAGCAATTGCCCCATTGACGCAAGCTCAGAGAATACCGGTATTGATGGGAGGAGAAGAGGGTGCCGTGGTTGTGCAGAGGATGTCGTGTGAATCTGTTGGGAGGTCGGTGGAGAATAATTGGGTGATGAGGTGGAAGATGTGGTGGGCTCAACAGGTGCTATGGGAGGTTCCGGCGGTGGAGTGAGAGTAGTAGCGACAGATTGTATTACCTTTTGTTGCGTTGCTTCGGAGTTGTCTATGACGGATTCTACTGCTTTGAGCAGTCTGTCGAAAGCTTCTCGTTCCTCAGTTTGCTGTTCTTGCTCGGTATGTTGCTGAGAGGCTTCTTCGGTCGAGATGGGTTCTGTTTCCGTTTGTCGTTCTTGTTCCTGGTGCTCAGAGGATGTGGATTGCGCTGTCGAGTCGTGTTGTATGGACGTGGTAGTGTCGTGGAAAGTTTCATCTTTGACTTCCTTGTCTTGTCCGGCGGATTTCTGTACTTCACTTTCGGAGGAGTTGATTCTAATGCATTTCATCGGAAAAGTTGTTGGATCTCCTCTTCATCTTCTTCTTCGTCATCTGCTAATGGTTGGACAGATTCTTCGTGTCGTAGGACGGGGCCTCTAGATGGTGGTTGAGCTGCTAGAATGGCCGGAAAGAGAACGGAAAGGATGTGGGGTAATTGAGACCGAGGGGTAGTTCCTTTATTAACCTGTTTCACTATGGCTACACATTCTTTATGGATCCGGTGAAAGAAATAGGAGGCGAAGTTAATGGGTTCTCGGGCAGCTAGGTCGATGGCGGAGTAGAAAGGGCGGGATATGCCGTAGGTGCGTTTCTGGAGGTTTAGGATGGCGACTAAGAACTGGAGTGCAGCTCTTTCGGGTTCAAGGCAACAGAGGATGGCGTACTCGTTCGATGAATAGCGGGGGAAGAGTTCTATCATGCGGGCTACGAGGATGCTTGGGCCATTCTCGCGGCCTTGTGGAGTGAGGCGGAAGGATTCGGCAAAGGCTTGGAAGGTTACTACAGTTCGAGATGGCAGGGAGAGGAAGATCCATTTTTGCTCAGTGATGGGGGATTGGGCGATGGCAGGTATGATCTGCGCGAAAAAGGGATGGGCTTCCACTGAGTGCCAAGGAAGCTCAGCGAAGTTGGCCAACCCACGAGTGCGCAGGTATTCTCCTACCTCGGTAGGGATACCATCACAGAAGGCTGCGTAATTCGCCAATGCTTCCATGGCGCACACGAAAACAGAGCACATAACACGGATACACAGAACACAGTGGGCGCACGGATTACAAACACAAAAACACAATAGCGATTTTTGGCGCAACAGAAGAGATTAAGTAGAGACATCACAGTGGGGGGGGTAGGAAGTGATGGTTAACCTTGTGCGGTGTTGGAATGATACTGCTTTCAATTTGGCATGCATGCTCGAGTAACTAGTAAGGAGGGCGGCTTATGACATAAAGATTTTTGTGTGTTTAAAAAAAAAAAATAACGCGGCTATTTACAAAAAGAAAAAGAAAGAACAGAAGGAAAAGTAAAGTAAAAACCAAAAACGTAGTCCACCGCCGAATGTTTTAATGCAGGCTAGCAGCGTGTTGATACGGCCGCAGCTTCGAACCGTTGATTGCTTTCGGAAGTGGGTTTCTGGTCAATGTAGTCAACCGAAAAGTTGCTGGACCGATTTGCTCTGAGATCTTGTAAGGGCCGAACCACCGTAATTTGAATTTGCCTACGAATCTATTTGACTTTGCATTATAGAAGAGTACAAGCTGTCCCACCGAAAAAACTGGAGTCTTCAAGTGTCGATCGTGCGTCCTAGCCTATCTTAGTTGGACTTCGTGCATGGTTTAAAAACTGAGCCATCGGTGCTCGTCTAACTCTCTGAGTGTGTCCAACCGAAATGACAGTGAGTCTTTCGGTAGTAGTTTCTGAGCGATTGCTACTCGTAAACTTGGTATAACTATCTCCATTGGTGCTATTGCTTCTAATCCATAAGCTAGTTTGAAAGGTGTCAATCCTGTTGTTACCTTGTATGTAGTCCGGTAGGCCCATAACACTGCAGGTAGCAATTGATCCCATCTTCCCGGTGCTTCCATGATCAATTTTTGAAGCATATTCAGCAGAGATTTGTTTGTACTTTCGGCCAAACCATTAGCACGAGGATAATAAGGAGAACTAAATTTATGTGTGACCTGGAACGACTGTGTAAGTGCCTTCATTAAATTGTTTACAAAATGAGTGCCTTGATCTGAGACAAGTTCCAGTGGTAACCCAAAACGTGGAAAGACATCGGTTAGCAGACATTTTGCTATCGCAACTGCTGTAGCCGACCATAAAGCCCAGGCTTCTACCCACCTGGTTGCATAGTCTGTACAGGTCAGTATGTAACGGTTGTTACTGAAGACTGTTGGAGGTGTAATCGGACCGATAAAATCTAGACCCCACTTCTGGAAAGGTTCCAATGGTAAGATGGGTTGCAGAGGAAAAAGATGACGTTGCAAGGGCTATCCAGATCTTTGACAAGTATCACATTGTTTAACAAACTGTGATATATCTATGTACATAGTTGGCCACCAGAGACCACTCTGCAAAATTTTTCGGTGTGTTAAGTCTGCTGCAAAATGGCCACGGTAAGGAATCGAGTGAGCCAAAGTAATAACTGAGTTAACTTCATGCAGTGGAATACATCGAAGTAGAATTCCGGTATGATCCACATAGTATAATTCTCTAGCAATTAACCAAAATCGGCGGCTAAAGACTGCAATTTTCCTGCGTACTGCCGTAGAAGTCTGAGATGGAAGGCAGCCATCAGTAAGAAAGGTCAGGATCTGATCATAATATGTAGATGGTGTAGGTGGCTCTGTAATTTCATCATTCGTTGGTTCAGAGCTATAAATCGCTGGAGTTGTGTCATCTATGCCTACCGGAGCTTCATCTGAATCTAAGCGGGATAAGAAATCTGCTAAGGCATGTGAACTACCCGGCCGATGAATGACTTCATTTCATATTCCTGTAAAAGTAGAACCCATCGTGCTAATCGTCCACCTAGATGTTGTTGCCGAACTAGATAGACAAGTGCAGCATGATCTACATGAAATGTGAACTTACGGCCCAGTAAGTAATGTCTGAATTTTTTGACAGAATATACTAGCCCTAAACATTCTCTTTCTGTTACAGAGTAGTTCTTTTCAGCAGGCGCAAGTCTCCTGCTAGCATAATAAACAGGTCGAAACCACTTATCTGTTTGTTGCATCAGAATACTACCAATGGCAATGTCTGAAGCGTCGACGAAAACATGAAACGGGTTATCCCAGTCCGGAGGTTGTAAGATTGGGACCTGGGTCAATAAACACTTTAGTCGATCAAATGCGATCTGACATTCTTGAGTCCACTCAAACTGTCGGGGGGTTTTGGTGATCAGCTTGTTCAGTGGTATTGCCAAATGAGCAAGCCACTATAAGTGTCGTCCATGCCATCTTACTACTTGCATAAAAGAGGTGAGATAAGGAGAAAATATTTCCTGCATACATCTTTGAAATGTACTTGGGGCATTTCTTAATCCAAACCACATTACCGTACAAGCAAATACACCCCAGCTGGTAATGAATGCAGTTTTCGGTATATCTTCTTCAGCCATTCTGACTTGATTATACCCACTGTACCCATCTAAAAATGAATACATTTCATGTCTTGCTACTCTATCAAGCATTGTATCAAGAAAAGGGATCGGAAAAGGATCAGGCACTGTAGCTGCGTTCAGTTTTCGGTAATCTACACATATTCGTAATTGCTTGTTTTTTTCGGTACAATAACAATCAGAGAGATCCATTCAGCATGCTCTACTGGCACAATGAATCCAACTTTCAATAACCTATCAAGTTCTGCCTTTACCTACGATGCATAGTTGGGGTTCATCCGGTAGCTGGGTTGCTTTATCGGTCTTGATTCTGGCTTCAGCACGACCTTGTGCTGGTAAATGCGGGGGTCCAACCCTTTCATGTCCTTGTAGTCCCATGCAAACACATCGGAAAATTCGCGGAGTAGTTGGATTAGATCAGCTTCAAATAATTCCGGTAAATTTTGCTTTATCTTTACAGGACGCGGGCAATCTTCATCTCCTAAATTATAAGTGATCAACTGATCTTCGGGGACATAGAACTGTTGAGGTTTCTCTGTGTCGTCTGTTGGTTTAAGAAGTTGCTACAGTTCATCGTCATGTGTCGAAACAGTGTCTTCCTTCTTAGCCTCTTCTGTGATGGGTATTACTGTACAGACTGAAGCGTTCCAATTATCTACAACGGACTGTAGATCAACAGTCCCTAAGGAAATTAAGTCAGTGTTACTCTTCAGAAACTCTTCTTCTTCATCATCTGACAATCCATCTAGCATATGGACTGGTTCAGCAAAATACGGTCTAGCGTGTATCTCGCAAGGTTGTATAGTATCTAATTTTACCACATATCTATGATTGGCATCTTTAAACGTAAGCTCTTGTGCAGACAAGTCCTGTATTACCTTCGCATGCTTCAGCCAAGGTCGGCCGAAAAGAAGGTTGTAATCCAAAGTGGATTCCGGCAGATCTAGTATAACAAAGGTCATTTTAAAGGTCGTACCTTGTAAAGTGATGGGTACATTCCGCACAAGTCCTAAGGGATGGACTCTTGATTGATCTGCCATTCTGACAAAAAAAAATTGAACTGGTTCGATTTCGGTCCATCCTAACCTTTTGCATAATGCCGCAGTCGCAATGTTAACACCAGAGCCTCCATCAATTAGTACCTGCATAATCTTATGATTCTTATACCATACTGTAATCAAGGGAACTGAGTGATCAACCGTAGAATCAGGTTCCGGTTGAACTGCTGCTATCGCTGGAATACAAGAAGGCACCGGACTGAACTGTTGTTGGAACTGTTGTCGAATTCCAGGTACTAATGCCAGTAGTTGGCCCAGAGGTAGGGTGATAGATGCCTTAGATAAGATTTCCCAGGCCTGTTGAGATTGGTTGACAGGCTCCACCGATGTTGAAGTTGATGCCTCTGCTGATGCGGAGGTGTCTACTGTTGGTAATGTGTCTGCTGCTGATGATGTTCTCGTTGCTGACTCCCGTGGTTGTGTTCCTTCCTTTGTTAACGAGGGCTGGGTTACTGGAATAGGCTCTGGGAAGACTGGTGGTTCTGCTGTGGTCCATTGACTAGCCTTGTTGTACATTCTGTGTTGTTCACGGATCCCTGGTTCAAATATTTCTGCTGCCGGTTGTAGTTGTTTACCGGATCGGGTCTGGACTACAGCAGCTTGTGTTTCCACCGGTGTGATTTGTACCATGTTGGCCATTGGATTTTGACGTTCCTTCTTCCTTTGATCATACTCAGCTGCATCCTTGCAAAATCTCCTAATATGTCCAAATTCACCACAAAAATGACAGCGTGGTGGTGGTAAATTGGGATTTTCCGGTGGTGGTCCGTTCTGCCAACGGTTTGTATTATAGTTGTTATTCCTCTGTAATTTCGATATCCTTGCTGCTGGTTGTTTCTCATTTGCGGAGGCACATAGTGGTTGGCTGGCTGCCCTTGTTCCTGGATAATTGCATTGACAGTCACTATTCCCTGTACTCTAGCGTTGTATGCACAGTTTTCGGTGGTGTGTCCGACAGTGTTGCAGATAGCGCAGAATGTCTGATTAAGTGCGCAATTGGCACTAGTATGTCTTGAATTTTTGCATGTGATGCAGTATACTTGTCTGGTCATATCTTCGGCAACATTTTTGTTTGTTTTTAACCACTCCAGATCTTTTGTAAATCCGCCGACTTTGTTTTCCAGTTGCAGAGCCATTGCGATGAATGCATCGAGTGTCATAGCTCTGACACATCTTATGATCATGATCTGCTTAAGTTGTGGAGTCAAGCCATTGATGAACCACTGAGTGATAACGTCATCTGGTAAGTTAGCATGGGCCGGTGGTAGCTGCCTTAAGTGCGTTCTGAAGAGAGTAGCATACTCCTGTACGGTTTGATTTGCCTTCTGTCTGTTGTTCTGTAGATAGTCAAAAATTTCGGCTGGATTCTTTTTTAGCCTGAATCGCTGCAGAAACGCATCTCGTACTGCTTCATAGGTGCTGAAGTGATTAATATCATATTATGTAAGCCATGTAGCTGCTTCATTGACCAGTGTAGCTTGAAAGACAATAACCTTATAGGCCTGATCCGGTGGATGGTTGAGAACTGCGTAGCTTATCTCAAAAGTGCGTACGTGAGCATCCGGATCATCTCCTAGGAATCCACCGAATTTCGTGTACGTCACTCCTATTGGAGGCGGCCTGGGTGGACATAACTATTGTTGTTGTTGTTGTTGCCCGTTCATCGTGAGTGTATTATACCTTCCTTCTGTATCTCGGGGCTGAATGTTTGAACTATCGGAATTCGTATCGTCGGATGGTGCACTTTTCGGTGCGATGATCTTGCTTAATATGCTTCGAATCTCTGTTTCGAACAGCTTTCCTTCCTTCTTGATGTCCAGTGTATGGGAACTTGCTTCCAAGCGCGGTGGTTGGGCTGAGGATTCAGCAGAAAATGCCAAACCGTCACCGAAAAATTGTGATTCTGTTACCGAAATATCACCGGAATGAACCGAAATTATACCAGAATACGGTGTTTTTTCGCTTTCGCCGATTTCTTTGACTAGAGTGCTTCTAATCGTAGATAAATCTGAATCTTTATCCAAGATTGTTAAACTAGTTTCCGACTGCGTCTTGGTAGGTTCTGGAATTACTATCTCTTCGACAGACTGTGTCGAAATAGCACCGGAATGTACCAGAGGCGTAACACATTCCACCGGAATATGACCGGAGTCAATTCTAACGTTCTTGAATTTCTTGACAACTGGGTCAGACCGAGTTGTACCTTTTTCTCCCAGAGTTGTCTTTAGTACATTAAGTACTCCAGACTGATGGTTCTTGGGATACATTTCACCGGATCGAGTAACCGGAATGTATCATCTTTTGTACTAATCGCGTAGTATTACTATCGCTAAAATTTTATAATCACGTTTCCACAACAAGTTTGCAACAATCTGAGTCTGTTGCTACTTCCGACAAACGAACGGTAATCTTGATGTTCGATCCTGACAGACGAATGACGATCTTGATGCCACTTTCCCATAGACGGCGCCAAGTGTTAAGTGTAAAACTTGTTAAATCGCTTCGTTCCAACTATCAGAAGAGTGTTTAAACGACTTGAGTGGGTTCTTGGGAGTGGTAGGGGTCTGTTAGACAGAGGCCCTGTACTTAATTCCCAAATCTTCGTCACAACAACAAAAGCACTAATCCGCGTCTAAGCTCAGTTACTAGCATCAAATGGACAATACTCGATTTCTATGTACCTCGGTGCCGACTTCTTTAGACTAACCTGCTATTGGAACAGAGCAGTAATCCGATCTCTACCACGACAATACCCACAATTAATAATAGAGTTATCTAGAATACTATACTAGTGCAAGTCAACACTAGCCCAACTTCTACACGACGTTCTTAGGTGCAGAATATCATACTCACACAGACTCAACAGTATGTAATAAATCAACCAGAGAGAACACTATAGCCGACAGATTCATTCGTCACAACACTTTACAGTGATCTTCAGATAAAGGTTCACGTTTACTGAAGGTACTAGTTCTTCCTCATATTCGGGGTCAACAGATAATAATACCGAAATGCGATGAATCAGATAGAACAAACATAACACACTACCGCAACGCTTCAAATTGCCTATTCAAACTCACACAGTAATATAGCTACTCAAAACGACTTAGAGTACTTAAACAACTGAAGAACACACAACAACACAACACGACGACAGTAATCAGACACACAATCCGTTACTTCAACACTCGTTACGGTGAACTACAGTATGAGCAGACGATGCGGAACGTATTCAACACCAACAGTACTCAAGATTTCACAACAGTGTTAACCAATGTTCTCACAAACATTCAGACGACCAGTCTGGCAATTCCAGAAAAACGTCCTCCCCTCTTTTTTGACCACTCTCTTTACATTGCTTTATAAAGATTTTACAAGATGCGCGTAACAACTTTTCGTGCGTGTTTCGAAAAAAATCCGTTACATCTGACATCCGTTACATCTGTCCCACTCCGGCGGCCGACTAACAATAGGTATATCAATCGGGAAAATAATTTGTGATGTAAAACCCCAGCTTGGCCGACATGCTCATATTTTTGTTGATATACTGGTCAATATTGAATTCGAGAAGAAAGCAATTTTTATTTGATTCTTATTTGCAAAAAAAAAAGATGTTTTTATATTCATGGTCTCAAATGCCTATAACGATGGCTATAGAACACAATTTTTTGTTTGACCATGCTTAATTTACTATGACGTGACAACCTATATAACAATGAGAAATTCAATCATTTTCGACTACGAAATAGATTGATTTGCTGATCACTATATCGATGCATACATTCGCACAAAAGAAAAGAAAACTTGCACACTATGCACGGCATTTTCTAAGAGCAATTTTGGGAGCCTACCCATAAAACATAAACTCGAGGTCAGTGCTCTCTCTCTCTATCTATCTATCTATCTATATATATATATATATATATATATATATATATATATATATATATATATTGAGAGCTATTTTGAGAGCCTACGTACAACACCAAAAATTTCAAGTTAGTTTTTTCATTCATACGTACCTTTTTTCATGTATTTCTCTCATTATTTCTCACTATGTATTTCACTCTCACCATCTCTAATACTATAATTCGTTAGTTTTGTTTTATCGTTAGGCCTTTTTAATGTGTTCTAAGTACGTCAATGATTACATAGCTTTCGATGTACCCACTTAATCTTTGAGTTCACATTTGAGCAATTCAAATTATCGAGCTTCAAAGAAGTGAAGATTTTCAATTCTTTATTAAAAAAATTTTGAAATGTTCCATTTATTCAATTTAATTACAAAAACATCATCATAATTGATTTTTTAAAAGCATTACAAGTGATGAAAGTAATTGATTAATACAATTAATAAATAAAGAAGTGAACATTCATATGCACATACACACATAAACACATAAACATACACACATAAGCACATGCATTTATACACGTATGCACATAGATACGTATACACATACATATATACACACACACCACACACATACATACACATGCATTTATACACGTATGCACATAGATACATATACACATACATATATACATACATTAACATACGCACATAAACACACACACATACACAGGTACACATGCTTAAATACACACATACATACATTGCATACGTACATACATACCTACATACATACATACTTACATACGTACTTACATACATACACAAATACTTACATACAAACACACACAAAGCCATAAACATATTGCATGGCAAATGAAACAAACATGAGTGAAGAATTTGGAAATAATACTTATCTCCATCATTGCTACATCCACCCTTTGCTCCATTGCATGATGATGCTTCTCCATTTGGATACTTGCAACTTGAAATCGAGAAGCTTGGGTTCCTTTGCATTAGCAGTCTCCAATGACCTTCCTTTGGGCATTAACCTTACCATTGGAGACTTCCTTTGGGCATTAACCTTACCAGAACTGTAATGATGCCCTAAATGCATACTAGCATTTAATATGTACAATCCAATTATACTTGCATTTATCCTCTCAAGCATTTTGGGAATCCCCATATGCATACCCACACTTTCATTCATGGACAAGAGCTTCCTTATGTTCACCATATCCCTCAAAAGTTAAGTACAAAACGTATTTAATGAATGCCACAAGGTCTTTAGTGCCAATCTTCGTGTTTCTAAATGAAAGTAAACATCATATCTAATTGGTCATGCCAAACAAAATCTTTCATTAGTTTTGATGCAAATTGGATGTGAGTCATGCTAACTTAATCCTTCTTCTTTCAAGCATCAAAATGCTTCATTAATGCAAGATGATTCTTATAAAGAAGAAAAATAAAGAGAACTTGTACTTCTCTAACATTAATAAATTCAAGAGGTTCCATTTATGCTGCTCCAAAGATGCTATACATGAAGATCCTAAGCTTTCTTCTTTGTTATTCATCTATGGAAGTAGAGAAATATTTAATGTATTTGTCTTCAAGAAGAGAACTCTAGAGTTCTTCCTTCATCATCTATCGGTCCTATTGTCTTTATATTCCACACTTAGTCTTTGTGTTGCTATGGAGGAGCTCTGCTCCGCGCATGCCAAGGTTCTAGAGAGGGAAGATTACAGCCAAGCTCATGCACCAAATAGTCGATTACAGACTTGGATTGCAACTCGTAATCCCACATGTGAGGCTATACAATGCTTAGAAGCCTATATAGGCAAATATTAAAGAGAGTTCTTCATAATCTTAGGGAGAGAGGAGGCATGAGCTTGGCTCTGAGCTCTCCGAGAGCTTTGTATTCACATTGCATTCACGTGGCCATTTTGAGGGGACCTCTAGCTTACTTGTCCAAGGGGTTAGGAGGGCTCCCTTGGTCTATCTTGGAGCCTTCTTAAGGGGTCATTTCCACTCAAATATCTGAGCTGAACTAATCCATGGATTCTAACCCATTTTTTGACAAGAGTGTGGAAACACCAAGAGGATAACAAAAACTCTGCAAGTAGGCTTGAGTAAAATTAAGACTTCAAAACATGTAGCTCTGAATACCAATGTTGTAAAGTCTACAACATGTCCAAAGGAATAAACTATCTAGCAAGTGAACTCAAATATCAAAGAAGATCACCACCTAGAAGAGTGAGCACATCTCCACCCATTCAACTCTACCCCATATGTATATATATATATATATATATATATATATATATATATATATATATATATATATATATATATATATATATATATATATATATATATATATATATATATATATACACACACACACACACACACCTCTAAGCCAAGGGGGTGGATGTCCTTGGCCTTATCCAAGCGTCCAACCAAAGGATCTTCACATGCCTTCTAATTCCTCAAAGGCTATCACATGCCCTATAATTCAAATGAAGATCCTTCTTTCATGTACACCCCAAGGTAGCACTTAGAGAAGCTTCTCCCAAAATTAAGGTTCCCACACCTTACTATAAATCATGCCTAAGGTTCACAACGATTTGATTTGGAACTCATATGAATAAATACCCTAAGGGTTAAAGCCAACGGTTCAAACCAAATGTTCAAGTAGTGCCAAAGGTAAATCAAGGGCTAAACGAGGTTAATATAAATCATGTTCTAACCCTTAGAATCCATATATTTAGCCTTCTCAACCCATGATTTATACAACACGTACACATGCCCCACTTACATACACACATACACATACACTCACATACTTACACACATATATATACATATACACATACATACACATACCAAGACATCAACATACAACATGCGTAAGTGCATGCATGCATACAAATATGTTTTTCCAAAAGAGAAAATGAAACGAGGGAATAGAAATAATTTCAATCATTATTTCATTCACTTCTTATGTGCACCTATAATACATAGAAGTTCATCTATTTGATATGTTTATAAAAATTCATCCTCATTAACAAGAGAAATCATCCAAAAGATTATTTCATTACGATCGAAGAACACAAATACTTGAGAAGAATGATAAACGTGCATTCAAATTATTTTCCCAATGATAGGATGGTCTCGCTGCATATGTAGTGCTTATAACATCACGTAGGAATGCGTATCTTTCATGAAATTTTGTAGGGTAAGTAAATGATAAGTTGTTTAATATTTTGAAAAACCTTCATGCAATTTGACGTTATTTTGATAGTTCTAAAGATCTGAATTGTGAAGACCTATTGCAAGAAAAGTCACCCTCTCGAAGGTGTATAGGGGCCACTTTGCAGGGTCTTATCTCATCATTGAAATGTCGAGATGATTTAAGTTTTTTTGGATTATTTATTCCATGTTTTTAAGTTATAGGCCTCAAAATCTCATGATATTTGTAATTTTTTTAGAAGAGAAATCACAAGTGTTCGCTCGTTATTATGTAGGGATTTTTGTTTGACAAGATGTTGCTGGTTTGTAGAAACATGAGTGTTTCTCCCACTATTCATGGACAAATGGTATGTAATGTGGACGAATTGTGAAATATTGTTTCCATGTACATGCATTGAGTTCATAAGATTTGGATGATATTTGGAGATGATAAGGTCTTGATTAGCTCTCTAGTCCCTCTAGTGGGGGCTCGCCAAAGAAGTGCATAGAGGTCTGGCAATTATGACATTTCCCTTTAGGAGATCTTTTTGTAAATGGTTTCTAACTAAGGAATACTATGCTCATAAAATTTGAGGTGATTTGGACATAATGTGATGATTCTATTGATGCATTTTGGTTTCTGATCCAACCTTTGAGTTGTCAAATCTTCATAGGTGTTGCAGACGCTAGTTTTCATTTTTCTCTCATATGGATTATGATATTATGATGCAACTTAGTATACTATTAGATACCAATCCTACTTGCAAATGAGCTTAATTTTATTGAATTTGGACCTCATGTGATAGGTCTATTGATACGTTGCCGATAGGCATTGTGTCACTCCAAGGGCCGCCTGTACATAGTAAGAATAGACTTTCAGTACTTTGGCCATACGTTCATGGTCATAGATCCAATTGATTTGATTCTACTTGGAGGCTAAATTTAACATCTAGTTCCACTTTTTTACCAAAAACTATGATGTTTGGAATTTTCTTGGTACATATAATTCTCTAGTTGTTTTGTAGGTATTACAGTTTATGACATGACAACTACTTGGAAGTTATCAAAGATTTTAGCTTGTAAATTTCTAGATGATTTTACCTTTATTTATAACTTATCAGGATTATTATTTGCATATATGCATTTAAAATCATTTTTACAAATGTACAAGTGTTGATATACTTCGAGAGTGATGTATGTGAACACACTTAGGAATTACAAGGTACTTTTTTCCCTATAAGCCTAACAGGTCATTTATCTTTGTACATTCACTTGTTAGTACATTCAATATTGTGTGTTGTGCCCCAAGCTTCTTCTTCTACCTTGTGTTGTTCGTGTGCTACCATAGACCTCAAACTCCAGCAATTGGTATCAGAGCAGGTCACCGCCTTATTTAGGCTCAACATGTGATGATCCAAGATACCACGTATCACTTTTTCATTTCTCTGACCTGTATCACACCAATATATGTTAGGGATACTTCATTGAGACGTACTAGATTTATCCATCAGGAGTGATGGCACATTTGTTTCTCGCCAGATCACTCATTTATGGACATTAGGATTTTGCTTATGTACTTTTCTTTATATATTGCACTTGTTGTATTGTTGTTTTAGGTCATTCTTGTACATTCCTTTTATGTAATAGAAGAAGAAGAAAAAGATCATTCTTCCTTGCCTCAATCTATGTGCTCCTCTTTGATTGTGAGAGTGTGTGTGAGATCTCTTCCTTATCGCATGGTATCAAAGCTAGTGTGGCTATAGACAGATTGTGGAGAAGGCCGATGGTGAAGAGTACGTGAGAAGGCATGGAGAAAGCACGATTCACAAATGACCTCAAATTGCTACAAAAATTTGTGTGAAGGTAGAAGGCCTCAAAATATTTTCGAGAGTTATCCCTTTAGGATCACTTTTTTTTAGAAAATTTTTGTTTCGGAGCCATCTTCACGTCCATTTCGAGCCCGCAAGGTGGGGCCCACAGAAAAACCAAGTAACTTCGCAAAACTGTATCTTGTGTCATCTTCAACAACACTCATATATTCCAAATCCAAAATTTCAAGGGTTTTTGTGTACTATTGATACACGAAAACTACATTTTTCTGAGATCGAACTGTCACATCAAGTGCGACAATGTTCAAGCAAAAGTACTGCTTGTAGTTTTTTTTGGTATTGTGAGTTGCTGCAAAAATGGCAAACATAGATGGAATGAGTTAGCTTATGAAGGATAAGCTAGACAAGAGCAACTTCCATGCTTGGAGATTCCATTTTATGAATTTCCTGATGGGAAAAGGCTACTGGAAGTACATCGAAGGAGAGAATGAAAATGCTCCACAATTACTAGAGAGGAATTAGACTGCGGACTAGTTAAGAGCATATGAGGAATGGAATCAAGGAGCATGAATTGTAATGTATTGGATGTCTATTAACATACAAGATAGCATGATTGGGCACATATAGGATGCCAAGACTTCGAAAGAGGCTTGGAACAACTTGATCACATTGTATGAGATCAATACAAAGGCACATAAATTGCAACTCAAGAATGAGCTGCACACATTGGAGAAAAAGGGCATGTTGATAAGTGACTACACCCTGAAAGTCAAAAGCATATGTGAGTCACTTGCATCTATTGGCATGAATGTAGATGATGACGATGATAAGGTGAAAGTATGCATTCATGGTTTAAGAGCTGCATATAAGCAATTCAGAATGTCTATTCAGACCACGGAAAATATTTTGAATTTTGCTGATCCGGTTTCCATGTTGATTATTGAAGAAAAGAATCTTGGTGACGACTCCAAATCCCAAGGAAAACCTAGTTCTGAGAAGGTATTCTACTCGGGTAGAGGAAGAGGTAGAGATAGAGGATTCAGAAGTGGAAGAGGACACAATAACCAAGACCAAGGTCAACGATAGAATCATGCATGAGGTAAAGGATAGTTTTGAGGTAGGGGGAGCCAAAGAGGCTGCAAAAATTTCCAAAGAAATGATTTAGGTAATGATAGTAAAGGATGTCGTAATTGTGGTAAACCTGAACCTTTGAACATGATTGCAAGTTGAAGAATCAAAATAATAGAAGGTAGCGAAACAACTATGCATCCACAAGTGCATATGATTACGAGAAGATGGTCATGGCTCAACATCACATGATGAATACGATGTCTACTGATGTTTGTCTAGTATGTTGATTTAGGTGCTTCAAATCACATGACCAATAATGTGGAATGGTTTAGTACTTTGCCAAAATTGCTAGTTACTAGATATGTTGAAACAAATGATGACACATCACACCCTATCGAGCATACAAGAAACATAGCATTGTCTATGGAGGAGAGAAAGGTAAAACATCTTGCTCATGTGCTACATGTTCTAAATATAACAAAGAATCTGGTTTCTATTGGACAAATGGTTGACCAAGGACTACAAGTGAGGTTCAATGTTGATGGGCTATATGTAGAAGAGTACAAACAGGATGGAAGATTGATTGCTAAAGGAAACAAAATGGGTAGGATGTTCATGCTAAATGCAAAAATTCTTGAAATTTATGCAGCCATGTTTGCAAAAGGTGTAGGAGTTATTGTTGATATAGAGACCTGGCACAAATGAATTGAGCATGCAAATTTGCAGAGGTTGAAATTGATGCAATCAAAGGAGATTGTCAATGGACTACAAACTTCAAGGTTGCAAAGATGCAAAAGGTATGAGCAACCTGCTCATCTGTTCTCACATAAACGAGATCAATATCACCTGCTAATGCCTTCTCTCTGATGAAGTGATAATGTACCTTAATATGCTTTATAGTAGCATGAAAAATAGGGTTCTGTGCTAACTATATGCTACTGAGATTATGACAATAGATGGTGACAGACTTTCCTACTGCTCCATGTAATAGCTATACTCCCAAGTGAGAATAGAAAGCCACCAATAGATCTTTTATCTGTAATGCTAACAACCCAATCTGCATCGGTGTATCCATGAACTTGCAAATCTACACCAGCTTCATAAAACAATGCATAATCCAAAGTTGCACTCACATAACGTAGAGCACCTCAAAGCATCTAAATCTGGCTTCCTAGGAACCTGCATAAATTGACCTACAAGTCCAATAGTGTAGCTTAGATCAAGCCTTGTAATTGTGAGATATATCAAACTTCCCACAATTTTCTTGTACATAGTAGCATTTTCCAATGCTTCACCTGACGTAGTATCCAACTTCAAGTTCTGATCTAATGGCATGGAAATTGGCTTACAATCAACCATACCATACTTTTGCAACATAAGTAATATTGCCTTTGTGACATCCAAATAGCTGTATCTATATGTATAAACTCAATGCCAAAGAAATAGCATAGCACACCAAGATCCTTCATGTCGAATTCCTACGTAAGGAGATGCTTTACCTCTTTAATGCTTTCTTCATTATCATCACCTACAATCAAGTCATAACATAAATAGCCACATTTGTGATACCATCATAACACTTCCTTGCATATAGTGAATGATTTGCATCACACATAGAAAATCGAATGGTGGTTACGTAATCAACAATCCTTGCATGCCAAGCACGAGGGGCATGTTTAAGTCCATACAAAGCCTTTTGCATCCTGCAAACATATTCTGGGTGCTTTGAATCTTCATATCCTTGTGGCTGGTCCATGTATACTTTTTCCTGTAACTCACCATGTAGGAAAGCATTCTTCACATCCATTTGATGTAAAGTCCATCCTTTTGTTGTAGCTTATGCAACAAGTTTTTTGACAGTAGACACTTTAGCTACATGGCTGAACATTTCCTCATAATCAATGCCATATGTTTGTGCATATCCTTTTGCTACCAACCATGCTTTGTACCTGCTTATGCTACCATCAACATTGTGCTTTACCTTGTAAACCCACTTGCAACCTATGGGTTTCTTTCCTTGTAGCAATGGAACCAGCTTCCATGTTTCATTTCCATAAAGTGCACTCATCTCTTCATCCATAGATTTTTCCCAATCTGCAATTCCAATTGCATCTTCAAAACAAGAAGGTTCAACACCTTGTATTACCTTGGTCATGTAGGCACAATGATGAGCCATATAACTATCATATGTCAATCATTGCACTGAATTGCACATCCTCCCAAATCTTCTTGGCCCCCGGTCACTTCTCCTTGTATCATCTACATGTGCCTTTCTAACTCTTGGAGTCTTCACAGAGGACAATCCAAGTTCCTCATCAAGGCTCTTTTTTGAACCGCTTGAATCTCCATCAATGTCTTCAAAACCGATAGATGTTTTACTACCAGCAAAAAGCTTTTCTTTACCTTTCTTGGATGTATTTGATGAATGTTTTGGACTAAAATTTCCATGCAATCTTCCACTCCATGGGTTTGAGTTGGAACTATTGCTTGGTGATGCATCCATCCACTCAAAACTTGAGATTTTGCACTTGATTTTTCAACATTTTCTTTTTCATTTGGTTCAACATTCAGTCCTTCTTTGGCATCTACATAGAAGCTTGTCATTTCATCAAATACCACATCTCTGCTTACCTTCACATGTCGTGTGAGTGGGTTATAACATTTATTCCCCTTTTGCTCAAGGGAGTACCCAATAAAGATACATTTTTATGCTTTTGGATCAAGCTTTGTACTCAACTCATATGTAACATGTACATATGCAATACAACCAAATACTTTCATATGTGATAAGTTTGGCTTTCTACTTGTAAATGTCTCTTCAGGTGTAACTTGATGTAGAGCAGCAGTCTGAGTTTTGTTCATGATGTAGCCCAATACCAACGAGGCATATTCTTCTTAGCCATCAAAGCTCTTGCTATTTCTACAATATGTATATTTTTTCATTCGGCAATGCCATTCTGTTGTGGTGTATACGTGCATGAAAATTGATGTAGAATTCCATGACTTTTAAGAAAGTTGCTGAACTTATTTGACATGTATTCACCTCCTCTATCAGACCTGAATATTTGAATATACTTTCCTGTCTACTTTTCCACCATGGCCTTAAAATTCAAGAAGTGAGTGACTCACTCTTCTATTTCATAAAATATACCCATACTTTTCGTGTATTGTCATCAATGAAAGTAACATAAAACCTACAACCGCCCATAGATGTGGTCTTTGGAGGACCCCAAACATTTTTATGTACTATTTCTACTACATTCTCACTAACATGCTTGTCATGCAAAAATGATGTTGTTGGTAATTTACCAAATTGACATGCTGCACATACCTTTTACATCTCTGCAACCTTGAAATTTGGTAGTCTATTGATAATCTCCATTGAATGCATCAATTTCAACCTCTTCAAAATTGCATGTCCAATTCATTTGTGCCATATTTCTATATCAACAATAACTCCTGCACCTTTTGCAAACATGGCTGCATTCATTTCAAGAATTTTCACATTTACGATGAACATCCTACCCACTTTGTTTCATGTGGCAATCAATCTTCCATCCTGTTTGTACTCTTCTACATATAGCCCATCAGCATTGAACCTAACTTATAGTCCTTGGTCAACCATTTGTCCAACAAAAACCAGATTCTTTGTTACATTTGACACATGCAGCACATCAATAAGATGTTTTACCTTTCCATCCTCCATAGACAGTGCTATGTTTCCTGTATGCTCAATAGGGTGTGATGTGTCATCACCTGTTTCAACATATCCAAGAACTGACAATTTCTACAAACTACTAAACCATTCCACATGGTTGATCATGTGATTTGAAGCACGTGAATCAACATACCAGACATTATCATTCAATTTTGAAACATCAGCAAACATTGTATTAATCATGTGATGTTGAACCATGAACAATTTCTCATAATCATATGCACTTGTGGATGCATAGCTGTTTTGCTAACTTATGTTATTTTGATTCTTCAACTTGCAATCACGTTCAAAGTGTCCAACTTTACCACAATTCTAGCATCCTTTACTATCATTACTTGAATCATTTCTTTTGGAATTTTTTGTGGCATGTTTGGCTCCTCCTGCCTCAAAACTGCCCTCTACCTCCTGCATGATTTTGTTGTTGACCTTGGTCTTGGTTATTGTGTCCTCTTCCCCTTCCGAAGCCTCTATCTCTGCCTCTTCCTTTGCCAGAGTAGAATACCTACTTAGAATTAGGTTTTCCTTGGGAGTCCGAGTCCTCACCAAGATTCTTTTCTTCCATAATCAACATAGACACTAAATTAGCAAAATTCAGAACATTTTCCTTGGTTTGAGTAGATGTTTTGAACTGCTTATATGCAACTCCTAAACCACGAAGGCATACTTCCACCTTATCATCATCATCTACATTCATGTTGATATATTTAGGTAGTGATGTGTGTGAACACACTAGGACTGTCGGGGCACTTTTTTCCCTCTTTAGGAGGTTTTTTTCCCCCGGCTTGTATACACGCCTATTGCCCTAATGGGCTACTTATCTTTGTACATTCTCTAGTAATACATTCAGTATTGTGTGTTTGTGCTCCAAGCTTCTTCTTCTTCCTTGTGCTGTTTGCGTGCTTCCGCAGACGTCTATCTCCAACAATTGGTATCAGAGCAGGTCGTCGCTTCATCTAGGGCGCCATTGACACTCCTCTATTTGCAGTCTCAGAATCGCATGAATTTTGGTGAGCATGCTCAATGTGTTTTCGAGATCAAAACGGCTTCGCTTTGTGGTGCCGAAATCGCGATCTGAGCTTGTTTCGGCCTCCGAACACACTATCACAGTGCTTGTGTAGGCTATTTCGTCTTTTTGTGCCAAAGGTATATACCAATTTCTATTCGCCAGTTTAAGCATCTCGAAGTCTGCTACAGGTCTAGCAGAACTCGTTTGGGCAGTTCTGTTCAACTTTTTGAGATACAATCAATTTTCTGCATCAAGATATTTTAGTCACTAGCCATGGCTGAAAGTAGTGATGTATTCCGTATGTTGGCTATTGAGGATAAGTTGGATGGTACCAACTACCCATTATGGGCTTATATGATGTGACATGTTTTGGTTGCAAAAGGATTGTGGAACATTGTGCAGGGTGTTGAAAGACGTCCTGTTACACCTGTAATGACAGGTACTGCAAATACAGGTGCTCGAGCTGATGAAGATGGTGTCGAAGATGATATTCCATAGATTCCTGTTCATGCTGCTGTTTCTGTTGCACCTACTGTAGAGCAAATTCGTTGGGATGGAAGAGATGCCCAGGCACATGCATTGAAAGATTTGTCTGTCAAACGTGCCATTATTCCTCATATTCGCTCTTGCAGAACAGCTAGGGATGCTTGGGATACACTTACCACATTGTACCAAGCTAGGAATGAGGCTCGTGTTGCTTACCTCCAAAAACAGTTGGAGAGTGAGCATATGAATGAAGGTGATTCTATGGACAGTTTCCTAACGAAGATCAAAGATTTGAAGGAACAGTTGATTTCTGCTGATGAGGTTATACCAGATAGCTCACTTGTGCAGACCGTTCTGAATGGTCTTCCTGATTCATATCAGAGTTTTGCTTCTACTCTTCAATTGATGATGAAAGGAAATCCGAATGCCTTATCATTTGAGGAGTTAGTCTCTGTTCTGTTGTAGGAAGATCAGTCCAGGCAGAACAGATCCATTATGCGTGTTGCAGGTCAAGCTTTCCTGGCTAGTCAGAAGGGCAAAGGAAAATGGAGCTCTTCTACTAGTAAGCAGAAATCTGCAAATGCTGCACATTCGAAGAATCAGGATAAAGATGAGAAGAAATCAGAAAAGCAGAAATTGTTTTGCAAGTACTGTAAAGGGAATGATCATATCATAAAGAACTGTCCAAAACTGGCTGCAAAAGAGGCAAAGAAAAAGGAGGCTGGAATGGTTGTTGCAGAAGCCTGTACACCAAAAACAGAGTCTGCTAATCTTGTGCAGGAAGAAGAATGGGCATTTACTACTGTTTGCAGTTTTGACCCATCTTCTCATGAGCAGTGCATGTCTGCAGTGGACTCAGATGTTTGGTACTTTGACAGTGGGGCGACCAAACATATTACCTCGCAGCGCAGTTTCTTCTCTTCACTCAAGCCTGCCCCTACAGGGAATACTGTCACATGCGCCAACAACTCCTCTTATCCTGTTATGGGAGTTGGTAAGATCATTCTGACTACTGTTGATGGTAGTTCTTTCACCTTGTTAGATGCTTTATTTGTGCCAGGGATCAAGAAGAATCTGTTATCAGTTTCTACATTAGCCAAGATTGGCTTGGTTGTGAAATTCATTGATGACAGGTGTACAGTTCATGATCTATCAAATGGCAATGTGGTTATTGCTTCTGGCATTTTATGTCGTGGGCTGTATAAGCTCATAGACTATGAAAGATATGTGAATGATTCGGCATGTGCAGTTCATGATTCTCAGGCTATGTCAGATGCAAAGCTTTGGCATGCACGCTTTGGTCATCTGAATTTTGCTAGTTTGCTACGCCTGCAAAAATATGATATGGTGTCTTCTTTGCCCAAGCTTGAGGCACCTGGAAAACATGTATGTGAAGGCTGTATTTTGGGCAAAATGCAGCGTTCCTCCTTTCCAAAAGATGGTTCAGTTCGGGCTATGCAGAAATTGCAGCTTGTACATAGTGATGTTTGTGGTCCTATGCAGACACCCTCTTTTGGGAATTACCTTTACTTCGTGACTTTCATTGATGATTTTTCCAGGCATGCATGGGTATATCCACTCAAAGCAAAGTCCGAAGTGTTCATGTGCTTTAAACAGTTTTTGGTTTTGACTGAAAATATGTCAGCATGTAAAATGGGCACCCTCCGTTCTGATCGAGGGGGGGAATATATGTCTTCTGATTTTAATGCATTTCTGGCTGAACGTGGGATAAAACACCAGTGTACAATGCCGTATACACCTCAACATAATGGAGTTGTTGAACGAAAGAACAGGTCACTCATGGAGATGGCGAGGTGCATGGTCAAGAGTCAGGCTTTAGCACATAGTTTCTGGATTGAGGCTGTCATGTGTGCAGCATATGTACTGAACAGGTGTCCCACTAAAGCGCTGCAGTCTATCACTCCATATGAGGCTTGGCATGACCACAAGCCATCTGTTTCTCATCTGCGTGTTTTTGGTTGTTTGGCATATGCATTAGTGCCTGAACAACATCGCAGAAAATTGGATGATAAGGCAATAAAATGTATTTTTGTTGGGTACAGTTCTGAAAGTAAAGGCTATCGTTTGTATCATCCACAGACTAAACGCATTCTGGTTAGCCGTGATGTTGTCTTTGTGGAAGATGCTATTCAGCCATTGCTTTCATGTACTAAGGAGACATCTGTTAGCTCTAAAGACATGTATGATACGTTGATGCCTCTTTTTACAGGTGGACAGTCTAGTGATGGCCCTAATGAGGCAACTTCTCAGCCTTTGCAAGTTTCATATGATGATGCAGATCATTCTATTTCTGATGCAGATCTACATGATGCACTTATTGATGAGAGAGCTGATATTGAGCAAGCAAAAACTATGCCAAAATGGTTGGCGCAGACTTTGCGTGACAGCAAATTAGATGCACCTTTGCCATATCGTACTGGTTTAGGCTCTCATAGTGCCTCCTTTGCATCAGATTGCTATGCTATGGCTGCGTCTAGTCTCTGTGATGAGAATGAGCCTGTTTCTTTTGATGAAGCACATAATTCAGAAAATTGGATGGCTGCCATGCATTCTGAATATGATGCTATAATGAAGAATGGTACATGGTCTTTATGTGACTTGCCTCTTGGCAAGAAGGCCATTGGCACTAAGTGGGTATACAAGCTGAAGCGTAAACCTGATAGTACAGTGGACAGGTATAAGGCTAGGCTTGTTGCAAAGGGTTATGCGCAGGAAAGAGGCATTGATTTTGATGAGACCTTTGCACCTACATGCCGTATGACTACTGTTCGGAGCATTTGTGCACTTGCAGCCCATCATGGTTGGAATGTACACCAGTTGGACATTAAAACAACATTTCTGAATGGTGACTTGCATGAAGAAGTGTATGTTTTTCAGCCCCGTGGCTTTGTGCAGAAAGGGCATGAAAACCAGGTGTGCAGGTTAAAGAAGGCATTATATGGTTTAAAGCAAGCACCACGTGCTTGGTATGAGAAGATACATGCCTATCTGGTTGCACATGGTTTTGTGAACAGTCCAACTGAAAGCACCTTATATGTTAAGTGTGCTAATGATGTGCTTCTGATCATTGTTGTCTATGTTGATGACATGCTGCTCACTGGTCCTATTGAGAAGCATATTGCTGATTTCAAGGCTGATTTGCATGCCTCATTTGAGATGTCTGATTTGGGGCATTTGCATCACTATTTGGGCATTCAGTTTATGCAAGTTGATGGTGGAATGGCTTTGTGTCTAACGAAATACATTGACACATTATTGCAGCATTTTGGCCTTGAAGACTGTAAGCCTATTGCCACTCCTATGGAGACAGGTTTACGATTGAGTCTTCATGATGCAGGAGATGCATTTGATGCTGTTCTCTATCAGCAGGCTGTTGGATGCTTGATTTACTTATGCATTACTCGACTAGATATTCAGTTTGTTGTCTCACAGATGAGTAGGTTTATGCATTGCCCAAGAGTCATGCATTGGAAGGCGGTTAAGCGCATCTTTCGCTACTTGAGTGGTACTCGACTACTTGGGTTGTTTTATCCCAAGGGGGGATCACTACCGCCAGATTTGCATGCTTTTTCTGACTCAGATTGGGCTGGTTGCTATGACACTCATGTGTCCACCAGTGGTTTTTGCTTCATGCTTGGTAGCTCATGTATATCTTGGTTGAGCAAGAAGAAGCCTATTGTGGCCACTTCCAGTTGTGAGGCTGAGTATAGGGCAGCTTTCACAGCGACTGTTGAGTGTGTGTGGCTCAGACGCCTTATGGCTGATTTGGGTGTTGGCCAGTCTTCTGCCACCACCATCTTCACTGACAGTCAGAGCGCATTGGCAGTTGCGAGGAACCCTGTGTTCCATGCTCACACTAAGCACATTGAGGTGCATTATCACTATGTCAGGGAGAGGTTCTCTGCTGGGGAGATTAGCTTGGCATATGTGCCCACGCAAGAGAACATTGCAGACCTTTTCACGAAGGCTTTGCCTAGGGAGAAGTTTGAAGCTTTCCGCAAAGCTTTGGGCTTACTTCCTTTTGTGGAGTGATTTCCACATAGCTTGTCACTTCCTTATACATGAGTGCCAGCTCCTTGTTCACCGCATCACTCCCAGGGGGGATTTGTTGATATATTTAGGTAGTGATGTGTGTGAACACACTAGGACCGTCGGGGCACTTTTTTCCCTCTTTAGGAGGTTTTTTTCCCCCGGCTTGTATATACGCCTATTGCCCTAATGGGCTACTTATCTTTGTACATTCTCTAGTAATACATTCAGTATTGTACTCCAAGCTTCTTCTTCTTCTTCCTTGTGCTGTTCGCGTGCTTCCGTAGACGTCTATCTCCAACAATTCATACCAATAGATGCAAGTGACTCACATATGCTTTTGATTTTCAAGGTGTAGTTACTGACATGCTCTTTTTCTCCAATGTATGCAGCTCGTTCTTGAGTTGCAATTTCCATGCCTTTGTATTGGTCTCATACAATGTGATGAAGCTGTTGAATCGTGCTTTCTCCATGCCTTCTCGCATACTCTTCACTCTCGGCCTTCTCCACAAACTCTCTACAGCCACACTGGTTCTAATTCCATGTACCGAGGAAGGAGATAAGGAAGAGAGCTCACACACACACACACCCTCACAATGAAAGAGGAGCACACAGATTGAGGCAAGGAAGAATGATCTTCTTCTTCTTCTTCTATTTCATAAAATGAATGTACAAGAATGACCTAAAACAACAATATAACAAGTGCAATGTATAAAGAAAAGTACATAAGGAAACTCCTAATGTCCACGAATGAGTGAGCTGGCAAGAAACAAATGTGCCATCACTCTCAGTAGATAAATCTAGTACAGCTCAATGAAGTATCCTTGACATATACCAGCATGACCACTATACATGTTAGAGAAATGAAAAAGTGATCCGTGTTATCTTGGATCATCACATGTTGAGCTTGATATCTCAACAATATATATACAATAACGCATAAAAAAATAGGATTTTAGGATATACACAAGTATCTAATATTAACACATAAGAAATTAGGGTTTTAGGATATATTTTAGTATATATACATAAACACATGAAAAAATAAGGTTTATGGATATGTACAAGTATATATACATAAACACATTAAAAAAATATGGTTATGGATATATACAAGTATATATACATAAATACATAAAAAATTAAGGTTTTTGGATATATATTAGTATATATACAGACAAATTAAAAATTTATGGTTTATGGATATATACAAGTATATATGCATAAACACATAAAAATATATACATAAACACATAAAAATATATACATAAACACATAGAGAATTAGGGTTTAGATATTTATATTAGTATATATATACATAGATACATTAAAAGTTAGGGTTTATGGATATATATTAGTATATACATAAACACATAAAAAAGTAGGGTTTTAGGATATGTATAAGTATATATACATAAATAGATAAATACTTAGTGTTTAATGATATATACAAGTTTATCTGCATAAGCACATAAAAAATTAGTTCTTATGGATATATACAATTATATATACATGAACACATGAAAAAGTAGGGGTTTAGGGATTTATATTAGTATAATACATAAACAAATGAAGGATTTGGGTTTATGGGCTACTTATCTTTGTACATTCTAGTGATAATACATTCAGTATTGTGTGTTGTGCTCCAAATTTCTTCTTCTTCCTTGTGTTGCTCGCGTGCTTCTGCAGACATCTAACTCCAACAACTGGTATCAGACAGGTCACCGCTTTATCTAGGGCATCGTTGACACCTCTTCGGTTGCAATCTCAGAATTGCACAAAATTTGGTGAGAATACTCAGGCTGTTTCAGTGCTTGTGAAGGCTATTTCATCTTTTTGTGCCAAAGATATATACCAATTTTGGTTCACCAGTATAAGCGTCTCAAAGTCTACTAGAGGTCTAGCAGAACTTGTCAGGGTAATTTTGTTCAACATTTTTGGATACAGTCATTTTTTGGCATCAGGGTATTTTAGTCAGTGGCCATGGCTGAAAGTAGTGATGTATTTCATATGTTAGATATTGAGGATAAGTTGGATGGTATGAATTACCCATTGCACACTTATATGATGCGTCATGTATTGGTCGCAAAAGGACTATGGAATATTGTGCAAGGTGTTGAAAGATGTCTTATTACACTTGCGAATACAGGTACTACAAATACAGGTGCTGGAGCTGATGGAGATGGTATCGAAGATGATGATATTCGATACTTATCAAGTATCGTGTATCGAGTATCGTTTCACTCAGGTATCGAGTATCGTGAGAATTCAGATATCGTGTATCGTGATTCTTGACCAATTATCGTGTATCGTGTTCTGCAAGTATCGAGTATCGTCCTATTCGGGTATCGTGTATCGTCTGGTTAGGAGGTCAAGTATCGTGAAGCTTTGGAGTCAAGTATTGTGACTAGAGATTTTCTTTTTCAGTCATCTTCCAGCCAAATTTGTCTAGAATTCTGACCCATAGTAAAGAGTTCTAGAAGATAGAGGTTAGCAAGGGCTGATCAGAGCTGTTAAGTGGATGAACCTGAGATCCGGAAGAACCCTAGGAAGTCGAAGGAGTGTGATCTCTTCTGTAGGAAGTGTAGCTGAACCAAGTAGCCACACTCATTATTCTGAAACCTCTAGTGAGTCAGAGGAAGAGATTCCTATGGCTTCAGAGGATATGCAAAACTCTGTACCAATGATTGGCATGATGTCAATTATTGAGGGAGAATATCGGACATCTTTAGAATATGTGACCACCAATCGACATGAGATCCCCATATACCTAGATGGACTAAACCGATCAGTGGCCAGACTGAAGAAAGCTTCAGAGGCTTACATAGTGCCTAGGCCAGTAGTCAAGTATACGGGAGGATTTTATATGGATAAAAGGGACATCCAGTATGTGGTTACAGAGCATCCGGAAAACATTAATGAACTTGGGGAGGAAAACAATGTTCATAGCCCTAATGGAGAAGGAAATGAAGAGCAAGTGACCACACCTAGAGGCAGATCTACTGTTGTCAGGGTTTGGAGAGGAGACTTGGTTCCCCAAGACAACTCCTTAATGGATGTGTATTTGATCAATGGAATGGAACACCTCCTTAGAGCCCACTCATCAATATGGGAAGCAACCCCCAATCCAGATACCATATATGAGTTACAAGATCCTGACTTGCCCACCATCATCACATATTTGGATAAGAATCAGAGAAGGTATTGGCCCCTAACAGAGTCAGAAAGAGCCGAGTTGAAATATCAGAATATCCCTGTGTTTCCCCCTAGGGACCAAGCCACTACTTCACAAAACCCACTTGGAACATCTCAAAATGACTCATATCAGTAGTCAAGACAAACACAACAAACCCAACAAACACAAATCCCGGTCAGACCACATGTGCAATTTGCAATGCCTGCAAATAACCCTAATTACCGGCCTCAACCACCTGTGGATCCAAGACATGGAATTCCTGCCCCAGTCAGACCACCTGTAGCAAGAGGACCTGGTATACCCATAGGGAGACCAATTTTTCTAGTGATGCCTAGACCGCCTGAAATAGGAAGAAGATTAAGGCCAATTCAAGTGGCCAAATGCATGAGAAATCACTATGATGGCTCTAGTGAACCTTACAATCATATAGTGGAATTCAAACAAGTAATCAGAGCCGAACAAGTAGAAGATTTTCTTATCCAATATGAATCTTTTGGTCTAACCTTGACAGACACGGCATTAGCATGGTTCCAACCATTATATCCTAATAATTTTCAAAACATGGAACAAGTCTATCAAGAAATGATTGAGGAATTCACTAAGTTGGAATTAAAAACAACTTGTCATCATTGATCCATAGCTTTAAGCAAGCCCCTACAGAATCAGTGAGATTGGCAGCAAGAAGATTCAAGCAGTATGTGGATAAATGCCCAGTGGAAGAGAGACCTACCCAAAATAAAATGGTGTCATTATTTTTGGAAGGATTATTGAACGGATCATTAAGATCTCTGGTGTATGTAAAGAGAGTTCAAACTTTGCAAGAATGCATGAAGGAATGTATTGATTTAGAAGAAAATCTTGCGGAGGATTTGAAAATACCTCAAGGCAGTGTCAAAAGTGAAGATTCAGCCAGCAGCACATCAAACCCTAAGAACAATGTAGAGGAAATAGCTGACTTAGTAGCAAAGAAGCTGAATGTCCAAGGACAGAGGAACTACCCCAACAACCCAATGAGAGTGCCCATGCTTAGGAGATGTATGCACTGTGGAGGAGAGCATCCTTCTCATTTGTGTACTAGGGGAGTAGTCCCACCACCTACTTATGCGTACAATAGACCACCTGTCCCGGGACCTCTGCAGTATTGCAGTATTGAGCAAAAATATACAAATCACAACACAGAAAATTGTCCTTACAATAGGCAATCAAGACCCATGCAACCTGTCATGAGACCTTATGGATACCCTCAGAGAGATCAAGGAGGTGAAGCCTTTAGATATCCCACATATCAGCAGCAAGCACCAATACCACGACCGTATGCTTATCAAGGATACACTCAACCACAACCAGTGTTAGGACAACAACCGCCCCATCCTCAGAATGTGGTCCCAGTAAAGATGGCTCAACCTGAAGAAAACCTAGATAGCGCGATAGTCCCAGCCACACCATTGACTAGTAGTGAATCATATGACCCATCCTACGACCATAGTCAAGGAGCATATTCCACTTATGAAAGCTCTATGATAAAATATGGACAACTGTACGAACCATATGCCTATGGCATGGAAGTACCAGATAGTTCCTACGGATATGAGCAAGACTATGTGTCATTAATGTACACAGCCCCTAGAGCACCCATACCCCCCCGACCTATGAACAGACCGCCTGTACCTTGAGGACCATGTTATAGATGCGGAGGTGATCATTATATCAGAGAGTGTACACTGCCAAACCCACCACCACCACAGCGAGTCTGGGAAGGATACTGTGGTGACTGTGGTAAGGAACACCTTTTCAGAGATTGCCCCAAGAACCCCAACAAGGTTACATCCAACGTGCAAATCAATGTGATAGAAGTAATCGAATCATCAAAGAGCGATAAGGAATACACTGTACCATTGAAAGCAATAACTAGAGCCAAAGCTAGAGAGACCCCAGACAAAACTGAGGAAAACAATCAAAGCGATAGAGAGGTGAACACACCCACACCTCAGAGAGTTGAAGACTCGGAAGAGCCTGAGAAAAGTGTTGTAAGTAAAAGGACACAAAGATGGAAGAACCGTAGAGATAGGATAAAAGAAAAGAAGTTATTGCAGAAGAAGAAAAATGAGAAGAGCGAACAAAATCTAAAAGAGGAACCGAAATTTGAAGAAGAAAATAAAAATGGAAAGTACAAAAAAGAAGAGGTAGGATCAGTTTTAGCAGATCCCATGCCTGAAGAATTAGCCATGTGGATTCAGGCATACAAGGCACGAATAAGAGCAGGACCTACCATAGAACAACATGAAAGAGAATATCCTAGAGGTGACCTAGAGAAAGAGAGGTTGGAGATCTGCAAAAAATTAATAGAAGTTGCTCAACAGACCTTAGAAAAACCTGCGTTGCCATTACCCAATACCCGAATTTCTGAAAGAGAATTCCAAGAGTGCGTCATTACTAATGATCACGAGAAACCCGAAGCAGGTAAGACACAGAATGGCAATTATTGTGAGGATAAAAGGGAAGGATCCATTGTTCCCGAAGTAGAAGGGGAATGGCCTAAAGACTTGCGGGCAAGAGTCCAAGAAGATAGGTGGAAGAAAGTAGAAGGAATCGAACCACCCTTTGAAGAGCTAGAAGCAGAAGAGGGAATAGAGCATTCAATACCTGAATTGAATTCAGAAGAAATATTACTAATTGATCCAAGTAACGAAGAAAATGATAGTGTAAAGGTTTTGCCAAATTACACAGGAGAGTACGAACATAATTCAAAATTGTATTGCATTCCCTCAATAAGGAAAAAAGAACTGAACCCATCAGTCCAAACATCGGATATCATACAACACCTTAGAAAGGTAAAAATCCCTTGTACCCTAACATTAGAAGAACTATTGAAGGTCAAACCACATTTGAAGGAGAAACTGACCAGTCAATTGGAGATCAAGACGGAAGCAAAAGAGGTATCTGATAAAGTAAACACAGTAAAGATCCCAGTCGATAAGGTTGGAGATTTTAGTGAGGGAGATGAAGGAAACACTTGCCTTCCAATTACCTATAGGGGTAACACCACCAAAGCCATTTTAGACACAGGAGCTGGAGTAGGAATTGCTACTAAAGAAATCTGGGAGAAATGGGGAAAACCAGCTTTAAGACCAACAGACATGAAGATACAAATGGCAGATGGACACATTGAACGACCCTTGGGATTATTGGAACGAGTAGTTTTTACCACGTGCGGAGTTGAGTTCGAGCATACCTTAGCGATTTGTTAATTTGAAAGGCCTAGCAATTATGAAATGATACTTGGAAGACCTTTCATGAGACAATTAAAGGTGGTGCAAGATTGGGGAAAAGACGCGGTATATTTACAGCATGAAGGAACCACCACGAGAATAAATCTCCACACATACACATATCAAGATGTTCCCCCCTTACAATGGAATCAGATTCATAAGGAGGAAGATAATCAGTCGATTCATAGTATAGGTTCAAGTGATCAATCATGGATGAACGAAGACACTCATCTATGGATATGCCAAACTGCAAAAAAGGAGGAGGATAGAAGAAAAGGATGGCAGCAAAAGCAAGGAGTTGCTAGATCAGTACAAGATCCAGCCTATATGCCTCAAATATTCTTAGATGAAGAATTTGAACCTCATGGTTGGATGGAGATTTTAGCTACTCCTGATGTGTGTGTAAACGAAGAAGTACTAACCCTAAATGAATGCATTGATGAGAAAGGATATGACGTTAGTCTATATGTGGTAGTTCTTCAAGAGGCGGAAGAAGGAGAAGTAATAGAAAAGGAATGGAAGGAAGACTATGAGAGCATTGAAATGGAGCAAGAACACATGGAAACAGAAAATGAAACTCAAGGAATAAGTGTCATAGCTCATGAAATAAATCAAGAACCAACACAGGAAGAGGAGCTTGGATTAGAAAAAGCAAAAATTGATGAAGAAAACAAGCCTCAAGACCAATTTGAAGTGCCCGCACAGTTCAAAAAATATGAAGTAGAAGAGAGGAGAATTGCTATTCAAATGCCAAAACGAGAAGCACAACCGGGAATAGCATATGACAACAAAGAGCAAACCAAGAAGATAGTAGTAACGCTAGAGGAAGGAGAGAAGCGATGTACTTTCATAGGACAGGATGTCTCAGTGGAGGAAGAACAAGAGTTAATACGCCTCATAAGGGAATACCGGGATGTCTTTGCTTGGACCTATAAGGACTTGAAAGGAGTAGATCCATCTATATGTGCTCATAGAATCCCCATGACATCCGAAGCCAAACCTTCTAAACAAAGACCGTATACATACAATGATGTGTACTCAGCAAAGATAAAGGAAGAGATAGATAAGTTGTTAGATGCTGGATTCATATATGAGATCGAACACACGGAATGGGTGTCACCTTTGGTGGTTGTACCGAAAAAGAATGGGAAGTTAAGAGTATGCATAAATCTGAAAAAAGTAAATGCCGCTACCATAAGGGATAGTTACCCATTACCTATTATTGATCATCTGTTGGAAAGAGTGGCAGGGAAGGAAGTGTATAGTTTTCTGGATGGTTTTTCAGGGTATAATCAGGTAGCCATTTATCCTAAGGACCAACACAAAACAGCTTTTGCAACTGAATGGGGAGTATATGCCTTTAGAGTCATGCCTTTTGGTCTAACTAATGCCCCAACCACCTTCCAGAGATTGATGTGCCATGTATTCAAAGAGTTCCTGAGAAAGAGTATGGAGGTGTACGTGGATGATCTATGTATTTATTCAGCTATACGATCAGAGCACATCCCTGAACTAGAAAAGATCTTTGCCAAATGTCGACAATATCGAGTATGCCTCAACCCAGAAAAATGTGTTTTAATGGTTCGACAAGGAAAGATATTAGGGCATATTGTCTCTAAAAATGGAATCTCAACCGATGAAGACAAAATCAAAGTAATTCTAGATTTGCCAAGACCGAAGACGGCTAAAGAAGTCCAAGCACTTATGGGACATTGCGGTTACTACCGAAGATTCATACATATGTATGCCATAATTGCTAGACCTCTTTATGCATTATTGACGCAATTTAATTGGACAGAAGAATGTGAAAAAGCCTTTAACGAATTAAAGAGTCGATTGAGTTCAGCACCAATCCTTCGAGTACCCAATCGGAACAAACCCTTTCACATTCACGTAGATGCTTCCAAGTTTGCCATTGGTTGCATCTTGGCCCAACCTGCAGATACAGGAAAGTTAGATCATCCTATAGCCTATGCTAGTAGACAATTAAATCAAGCGGAGCACAATTATACCACAACTGAAAGAGAAGGCCTAGGAATGGTGTATGCAGTAAAAAAGTTCAGACATTATCTTTTAGCAAACAAATTCAAATTCTTCATTGATCATCAATCCCTACTGTACTTAGTCAATAAGCCTTGTAATACAGGACGACTAGTACGATGGTTTTTATTGTTGATGGAATTTGATTTTGAGGTAGTAGTCAAGAAAGGGAACACTCACATAAGAGTGGATCACTTATCTAGAATGACACACGGAGAACCACCCATAGGAGTACCAGATGATCTGCCAGACACGTACCTGTTTAATCTCGAAGTATGTCCCCAATGGGCAGAAAAGTTGATCCCTATACTCACGCATGGACCTAAAGATGGGATTACACCAAACCGAACTCAAGACCTATGGAAGACTAAAAACCTTCATATCATTGCTGGAAGCTTGTATCACCAAGACTCAAATGGATTACTCATGAGATGTGTAGAAGAAGAGGAACAAGAAATGTGGCTTCAAAAAGCACACGTAAATCAATGGAAAACTCATCTAAATGCGAACGGAACATGGCAAACACTAAGGAGATTGGGCATATATTGGCCAACCATGCAGAGGGATGCGCATAACTATGTATCAGCTTGCCCAACCTATCAAGAACGGAATCCAGAAGAGAACTCCACTCTATGCTACTCCACTGTAGCACCAAGATGGAGCATGCCTCTGGTGAAGTTCTTAAAGACCCAAGAGTACCCAGAAGGAGCCACGCTAACAAGAAAATGAGCACTGGTAGAACAAAGTAAGGACTATGCTCTTATTGGAAAACAACTCTTTAAACGAGGAAGAGATAATCATTTGCGAATGTCCATTCATGAAGATGAGTATCTTGCTGTTTTAGAGATGGCACATACAGGAGCTGCAGGAGGACATTTCTCTGCAGATAAGACAGCAAAAATGATTCTCTTTGCTAGAATGTGGTGGCCAACTTTACATCAAGATGCAGCCACATATGTGCAACGATGTGATACATGTCAACGAAATTTCGAAGCTACGCAAGAGGAAGAGGTCCAGCTTCTTCCACTAGAATCCATAACAAAAGCAAGAGGCCATTGGTTTCTGGATGACCAACCGGTGTCGGACCTTATTTTCATGGCAACCATAAAGATCATGGATAGGGATCACTACTTCCCTATTATATCGCAAGACTTCAAGACTATTATACAAGGATTACCTTGCATGGTGGATGTCTGGACACAAGCAGGAATAGAGGCATTCCTCAAACTACCTATCTATTTGCCAGATTTTCAAAGATGCACACAAGTGATGAACACACTTCAACCTGCAGCGAATAGGATATCAGTTCCCGAGGCACGAGTATTCGATAAAGTGGGAACCTGGAAAACCATTCAATTCACTCATGAGTTAATCAACAAAGCTTTTGGATGGAATCAAGAAGGAATCACCAATGTCAAAGAGGAATGTCATGACCCAAAAAAGAGATCCTTTTTGGATATTAACAGAACAGATATTGAAGATGTTGTCCGCTTAGTGCATCAACACTTTTGTTTCCCGAGTATGCATAGATACACAACCCCGCAAAAGATTGTTGTACAACTACTATCTCATGCAATGAAACAAGTTGGAAACAAAGTGAATACGACCCCTTAGGTCCAAGAACGATTATTTGAAGCCAAGAAGAAATGGGGTCAGAAGAAGTTTCTAAATGGCAGTTCTGCATTAACCTTGCTTATCTATGAGGCACTTGATATGAAAAATTGTCTCCGTGAGATGCCAACCTCAGAGGGGTTAGCCCAATATGCCAAATCCGCCACGGTTCCCAGGAAAAAGAAAGCAGCTATTGCCGTGGAAGAAGCAGGAACCAGTTCACAAAAACCCATGAGGGGTACAAAGTGCCTGAGAGAGGAAGAAGCCCAAGCTACACCTCAATCAAAGAGGACACATACGTTACCAAAGATTCCTAGGACCCAACAACCAATTACTAAAAGAGATCTATCCGCTGCCCTAGAAGAGACACATCAATACATGCAAGGGCAAGTGAATCTAAATGTTCAAGGTCATCACTACAAACAAGCAAGTCAAGAAAGACAACAACGGAGTAAAGAAAAGACCGCAGAACAAGCTGCCAGATACAAAGCACTGGGCTCAGAAGATTCAAGCTCCAACGAAGAATCTAGTCCTGAGAAAGATACATTGGATACTGATATAAGAACAAAAACTCACGAGGAAGAATGGACGGAAATTAATCAAGTTGAAGTCACACCTGACAACCAACAGTCGCAAGCGAAGAACATCAAACAACATGTGGATAAGGTGCACATGATTCAACTAAATGACCAATCAAAGATAAGTGTGAAAGAAGTCCCCGTGAATAATGAAGCCCCCAGGCCACCTATCAAAGAGGAGATACAAACTCGAATGAACGCGGACTCAGACCTCTTACAAAACAAAGAGCCAATTGTGATCGAGGTGACAGACGACACACCACAAAGCAAGATAGACCACATGGAGGCTGAGCCAAGGATCCAGCTTTAGATTAGGCAGCCCCATGACACTACATTACACATAGCACAAGGAAAATATGTGACAATAGGAGCAGAACCGAATATTCCAAAAACATGGTTAAATGTGGATGTCACACAATTAAAGCCGGTGGTCAAGCAGATGATACAAACGGCCATGGATACACAACAACAGATGATGGATATTGATGCAGACTACGACAAAGCCATGAGGGAAAAGAGTTAGTTTCAAATTATGAGTGAACAATTGTCTGCACAACTAATCCAGACCCAAAAAGAGATAGCAGCCAAAAGCACGGTATTACTAGAGGTAAAAACGCAATGTAACACATTGATGACCCAGCATCACCAACTCCAAGCACAGCTCGCAGACCTACAAAGGGTACATGAAGCCAGCGAGGCCGACAAAGAGAGAATGAAAGCTAGAAGCCCCCGCTTCAAACACAACTAAAGGTGTACATGGAAGAAAATGACACTTTACGAAATAGAAATAAAGAACCGATGAAGTCATTACTTTATGATCAGCCCATTGAAAAATAGGAGACATCAGAAATCGCACATCAAGAATTAAGAGATCAGGTTGCAAAATATACAGAATTGCTACAACAAGAACAAGCATTAAGAACCGAATGGGAGCAGAAGTACATTCAAGACACCACCGAGCTCCAAAAACAATTGAATATGGCCAATGGTAAACTTGCCTCAAGTTATAGTGAGAACATGGATCAGGTAGCCGAAATTGGCAATGAACTGCTTGCAGCAAAGGAAGCGCTCAGAGCAACCATGCAAGAAAATAAAGAGAAGACTGAATGTATAGCACAGTTAGAGATCCAAGTAAAGCAGAAAACACCAATCGGGACACCAGTAGAGCCAACAAAAGAGAACCCTACTGACGAGGTAGAGGTACGTCCTCTATCTCCCCCGATTTATAATTCTCCAATACACGAGCAGATGGCGGACATACATGATGATCATCCAATGCCATATACTGCAGACATAAGTCAGAAGGAACGGGCACTAGTGGTGTCCCGATTGATAGAAAGTTTTGAAAACGAAGTCATCAAAGTCATGAAAGAAGCAAAGATTAAAGGTAAAGACTTAGAGAAGATAATGAAGCCTTTCAACATTCCGTACGGATTATTGAAAGAGAAAACAAGACAATATTTAAAGAAGATTACAAAGAAAAGTCCAGATGAGCAGCTAAACTTCAAACATGACACAGTCGCTTACACTCAAGAAGAATTTGAAGCTGCGCAACCTGTTTGGAGGAGAAAGTTTTTGGAAAAACATCCTACACTACGAGTGCATTGGCAAGCAGCACCATATTTCCTACAGGTAAACCCTTCATTTTGTCCTATACCACGTCGAAGAGAAACCAGGGAATTTTTGGATATGCAAAGAAATGGTGCCATAAATAAACAGTGGCTGAATTATCCTCTGCTGCCAAGCCCGCCACATAATTATCTACCAACGGAAGAGTACATGGTAAAAACCATTGAATTTTGGCTGCAAAATTATGCAACAGTACCAGATGTAACTATAAAGATGACAAATAAAATACTCAGTATGATACTTACAGTATTGAAGGTCTTCAAACACGTAGCCTATACATTTTTGAATTTCATTGGTATTAATCAAGGAACGGACATACTCATTTTTGACCTGTCTGTTATGCCTAGCCGACCTACAATAATGGCGTATTATTCCAGGATTATGTTTTTGCCAAGTACTTATATGCAGACATTTGAAGAAGCATTATTCATTGGATTTTTGAAATAGATTCTGAAATATTTTTAAAGATGTCATCTAACCTAAATGCCAGATTAGTGGCATACGAACTGAGCTTCTTCGCGGACCATAGACAGCCACCAAATGACGGTGTGAAGGCAGAACAATGGAAACAGTTAATGATACGTGAAGCCAAATTGCTTAATGACACAGAGCAAAAAGCATATAGAACATACGCCCGTCGCTTGTCAAAGCCTGTCGGGGACGAGAGAGTCTAGGAGGGGGGCAGTGTTGAGGGAGAATCAAGCAAAAAAAAGAAAAGAAGAAGACAACGAAAGAAGATTCACTAAAAAGGTAATATCTGAAGACACATCTTTGCAGGAAGCCCCGCAGGGGCGCAACACCCATCTCTGCACAGAGCCCCGCAGGGGCACACACCAAGGAAAAGCACGCAGTTGGAAGGAGGAACCAGGGCTAGGAAAGTATCCATGAAGAAGTGCACGAAGATATTCAACGGTTCCATAGCCACATGAGGGTGCTTCAACCTCTTGACCAATAGAAGGTTCATATCAAAACTGAAGAGCTACATCCTCATATGTCTACAAATGGCGTGCGTGGCAACCCGAATTAACAGGCAAACCAAATGCATCAGGCCTAGAGGATGTCAAGACAAATATCGAACAGGGCCTTTAAAACGGAACGCCAGTCTGACTGACAGACAAAACTGACCAAGGGTTGCGCGCAGGGAAAAGAAGGTGAACATGCTTAAGTAAAATAGTAGGGTCCGATGTGTGCAACCAGGACAAATTAGAGGACCACTAAAACGTAATGCAAGACTGATGAATAGGCAGAACTGACCAAGGGATGCGTGCGATGACAGAGACAAACAAGAAGTAAAGCCTGTCAAGGGACGACAGAGACAAAGAGGGGGAGAGTGTTGCAGAGCAAAGAAGAGCACAAGGCAGAGAAAAAGAAGGGCCCCAAAATTTTTCCGATTTGGACACCCAATTTTTGTATTATAACCATTCTTGTAATATATTTTCCGATGTAAATGCACTAGAGGAGTCCTCTAGATACATCCCCACAGAAGTTTAGAAGCTTACCCATGTAAATTAGTAGGAAATTAGTCTTTTAGTGAATAAAGTGTCGGTCTCTTGTGTGAAAGGACCATTTTTAGGGCACAAGTAAGTCAATTTGTGACTCTTTGTAAAGACTTTTTGCCATTGTGAGAATCAAGAGCACAGAAATTCGAATTTGTGTCTTCTCCTCTCTGTATCATCTTCTTTGTGAGCTTGTGTGCATGTGTGTTGCTTGGAAAGAGTGTTAGGAAGTGTTGTCTATCCATGAAAGTGTTTGTTTGCTATTGTTAAGGTGTGTGCGAAGTGTAGGAAGTGCTGAATTGTAGGAAGGTTTTCCCATGAATCAGTATTTTTCTCATAACTTAAAGTAGAAGCGTCAGAATCGAGTGAAAATACCACCATTGGATGTGTCTTCTCAAGAGCTTCGAAACCCATATACTATTCGCTATATTTGGAGTTTGGAGCTAAGAGAAAAACTCGATTTACTGTTGGCTTCTGCATCAAGTATCGTGACACCATGACTATCAGTTCGAGCTTGTTTGGATAAGTCATTGCCTTGTTTGCACTCTTTGAGTAACTCTTTTGCATTGATCATCATTTGAATGCACGTCTTCATACACTCGGCTAGGTTTGTATACTCATCTGATTGATAATTAAAGCGTAAATCCCCACTATATGCACTTGAGGGGGATTGAGGTACAGTCTCTTTCTCCGCAAGTCCCTAAGTTGGTTCTTAGGTACACACAAAGGGTTATGCGCAAGAAAGAGGCATTGATTTTGATGAAACCTTTGCTCCCACTTGCCGAATGAATATTGTTTGTAGCATATGTGCACTTGCAGCTCATCATAGTTGGAATGTACATCAGTTGGACATTAAAAAAATATTTTTGAATGGTGACTTGCATGAAGAAGTGTATGTTTTTCAGCCCTGTGACTTTGTGCAGAAAGGGCATGAAAACCATGTGTGCAGGTTAAAGAAGGCATTATATGGTTTAAAGCAAGAACCACGTGCTTGGTATGAAAAGATACATGCCTATCTGATTGCACATGGTTTTGAGAACAGTCCAACTGAAAGCACCTTATATGTTAAGCATGCTAATGATGTGCTTAAGATCATTGTGGTGTATGTTGATGACATGCTAGTCACTGGTTCTTATGACTCACATATTGATGATTTTAAGGCTGATTTGCATGCCTCAATGGAGATGTCTGATTTGGGGCATTCGCATCACTATTTGGGCATTTCAGTTTATGGTGGAATGGCTTTGTGTCAAACAAAATACATTGACACATGTTGGCATACAAAGCAATAAAGGAGTCATGCACAATACGGCAACAAGGCCAGATCATTTTTTCCCATAGATTATGTACAACCCAAGTGATTTTAATCACTACACAAACATTGTAAATCCCGTTTTTGGTAGATTAGACTCCATTTTGTGCAAGCCGAGGAGTCCTCGAGCTTGAGGAGTATTAGAAGTACCATCGTACCAAATTTCATAATTTTTAGACTTCGTTTGAGCCCTCAAATAAGCCCTGGAACCTAATTTTTAACTAGGCCGGACACTAGGTCTAGACAGGGCCAAAAGCTAGTCAAAAACTATAAAAAGAGCTAGAGAGCTCATTTTTGAGTTAGATTGTAATTGAAACGAACTTGTAAGAGCTTGTGAAAGTAATCTAAAGCACTCCATTGATTCGCTCTCTTTGTCTTGCCGTGTGTGCGCGCGTGTGTGTATGTGTGTGCATGCTTGTATGCTTCTCACTCACGCACTTGTGCCGCCACTTGCTCGAGGTCTTCATACCATCCTCACGTCTTCCCGGATTGACATTAAAGGAGGTGCTACTCATCATTGAGCTACACCAAATTTTGGCGCCGTTGCCGGGGATCGAGCTTTGAGGACGAGCGTGTGATGGTAAGACGTAGAGTTGACGCGTTGGAGTTGTAGGTATTTTCTTCACTCTCATCGATTTTCTTTTACTTTCTTCACCATCATCATCATCACCATCTCCCACGTCCATCTCCATCATCGCGAAAATTTCAGTTTTTTGACTATATCCCCACCTCCACCTCATTTCCCTCATTTCACTTGTGAGAGAGAGCGAGAGAGCGAACTTGCATGTGCTGTTTTTGCATGTTTTCTGAGCTATTTTGCAGGTTTTTTGCTGTACCATCATCCCCAGCAGTGTGCGCAGGTACGACAGGCTCTGCACAGGTCCCGGGACGACAGTCTCTGTCTATCGCGACAGACAGAAAATCTTAACATTTTGTGAATGCATGATTACCACTGTAACCTACACCTTGTGGGCACTCTAGATCACTAGAAGTTTTTCAAAAATTTGCATTTTTTCAGTCTATCGCGACAGACACTGTCTATCGCGACAGACACCGTCTATCGCGACAGACACCGTCTATCGCGACAGACAGAAATCCACGATAGACACCGTCTATCGCGACAGACACCGTCTATCGCGACAGACAGCCCCCACGACAGACACCGTCTATCGCGACAGACACCGTCTATCGCGACAGACAGAAATCCACGATAGACACCGTCTATCGCGACAGACACCGTCTATCGCGACAGACAGCCCCCACGACAGACACCGTCTATCGCGACAGACACCGTCTATCGCGACAGACAGAAATCCACGATAGACACCGTCTATCGCGACAGACACCGTCTATCGCGACAGACAGAAATCCACGATAGACACCGTCTATCGCGACAGACACCGTCTATCGCGACAGACAGCCCCCACGACAGACACCGTCTATCGCGACAGACACCGTCTATCGCGACAGACACCGTCTATCGCGACAGACAGAAATCCACGATAGACACCGTCTATCGCGACAGACACCGTCTATCGCGACAGACAGAAATCCACGATAGACACCGTCTATCGCGACAGACACCGTCTATCGCGACAGACAGAAATCCACGATAGACACCGTCTATCGCGACAGACACCGTCTATCGCGACAGACAGCCCCCACGATAGACACCGTCTATCGCGATAGACAGGCATTTTCGGCAAAAATTAAGGGTGAATTTTTGGTAAATTTAGGCTAAATTTTGGGCATATTTGCACTTTCATGTACTCATCTACTTACAAAGGCCTTAGAAAATGCATTAAAATCACCGAAAGGTTCTGTTTGTCTAGTTAACCCCCTAAACCCTGAACGGTCATAACTTTTTCATACGAAATCCATTTTCTGAGCTCTAGGGCTTGTCGGAAAGCTCGTGACATATACTACATGCCCTCAACTGTTTTTTATAAGAATAATGCGTTGATTTTCAGATAGGATATTTTGAAGTTGACATACTGAGGGGTAGGAACACCAAGGGAGCTCTAGAGTAAATTTCTAACAATGCAAAAGGGGGAACAAGGGTCATTAAAAAAGTGTCTGAAATAAATTGTCTGTCAATTGAAAGGTCTACTTGGAGCTAATCCTGGGATTTATGCAGGCCTATTGAGAAGCAATTGAGAGTATCCAAGCAAGGGTGTGGCACACGCTTGAGAATCCACTTCTCGAGCACTAAAGAGCAAGGTTCGGCAAGAAAGGTCGGAATATTCTCAACTCCTCTTCGTCAATTCCTAGCCTAGGCTAAGAGCGATTAGAAGTAGGAGTAAGTCAGGGCGACGATAGGCCACTATCAAGTTGAAGACTACCTAAAAACTCAAGTTTAAGCTAAAAACTTAATCTCTGTACTGTCGACAACATAAAGGAAAGAACCCAACGTGGAACGATCAACCTGAAAGTACGAAGAACATTCAAGTATTCCTGACGACGTAATAGCAGACAAGACGTTAAACACGAGGAATAACTAAAAAGAATCAAGTGACTGGTACCAATTGATCGGCAACGAGGTTGTACTCTGGAAAAAATTGGGCTAATCAGTTAGGCATATGAACCTTAGATCAGGACGGCACCTAGCAAGAGAAAGACAAAGCCTTAGGTCTTCAGAGGCTAGTGTCAACCACACTGCAAGGTCTTGGGCCCAGCAGTTGAGTCGCCACTCTCATTACCCTAGCTCTGATACCAGTGAGTCAGAGATGTCTCAAGGCATGGACAGACCTACGGGAAGTTCAGGTGTGCCTTATTTGTACAGGGTAGAAGGCCCTTACAAAACACAGTTGGAATACCTTAGGACCAACCGATTAGGTGCTAGCATCTATGAGGATGGCCTGGGAAGATCTGTGGTCCAGATTAAAAACCCTGACCAATCCATAGGACTAGAGCACCCAGCTGTCAAATTTGAAAACGGTGCATACCTGGACAAGGAAGGAACCATATACGTAGTCACCAGTCATCCAGATAGGACAGATGAATTTGGAAATGTAATTTCAGAAGCGGACTTAGGTGACTTGGAACAAGGAAACATGGGAGTGGAACCTAGAACCCCTCGAGGTAAATCAGTTCTCACTAGGATTATCACGCCTGAGTGGGTTCCCCAAGATAACAAGTGCATAGATTTGCTTCTCAATCGAGAAACGGACGAAGCCTTTTGGAGGTATAAACCGGATCACCCAATTGATATAGGAACAATCATGATCTATGAGTTTAAGGATCCGGATAGCCCAGGCAGAGTGACCTACCTAGATCATGCTTCAGAACGGATCTTCGTGGTGACAGAAAACGATAGGCATGCTTACACTTGGAAGGGTGAATTTATTTTCCCCCAACCAAGATCAAATGTATCCTATGGTCACCCTGGGGCTGGAACTTCTCAAGCTCAGGGTACGCAAAGAGACCGAAGTAGAGATAGACCAGAAGTAAGTTTTGCTAACCCAGTGGGCAGAGAAAGAACGAGAACAGAGACGAATAGGGTAGAACCTGAGATGCATAGAGCCCACAGGAACCAAAGAAATGTAGATGGATTCCCTCTGCCGAGGCCTAGAGAGCATACAAGAACTTTGAGACCCACCCAGCTAGTTAAGTCCATGAAGAATTACTTCGACGGCACAGGAGATCCCTATGATCATGTGGCGGAGTTCAAGCAAGTTTTGAGAGCTGAACAAGTGGAAGATCTGTTCACGCAATACAATGCCTTCGGTCTAACCCTTAGGAACACGGCACTTACATGGTTTCAGCCATTAGATGAGCGTCAGTTCAGGAGCATAGACCAACTCCTAGAGGCATTTATTGTAGAGTTCTCTAAGAGCGGCATAAGACACAATACCTCCTCATTGATCCACAGCTTCAAACAGACCCCCCAAGAGACTGTCAGATTGGCCGGAAGAAGGTTTAGACAATATCTGGAAAGGTGTCCTATTTCGGAGTTACCCACATCTGCTAAACAAGTAGCCTTATTCCTTGATGGATTGCTGAGTACGAAATTGAGATCCTATGTGTATCTAAAGGACCCTAGGACTATAGAAGAGTGTGTACGCATGTGCATTGACATTGAAGATAACCTAGGGGAAGAACTAGAGCTTTCCAAAATCTACAAAGATTCAGATAGTGCATCTAGTCACTCTTCCACGCAGTCCACATCAATTGAGGAACTCGCGGAAAAGGTAGCTCAGAAATTAGGTGTAACTAGCAAACAAATCCCAAGGTTTGCCCCGGTGAAAAGGTGCTATACATGCGGTGGTGACCATATGGCGAATGTCTGCCCTATTATGGCTCAACCCCAAGTAAACCCTAGTAGCCAGTACTGTACCATAGAACGGAGGTACACCAATCACACCGCACAAGATTGCCCATACAACAAGCAGGCGGTTAGGCAACCCTACCCTCAGCCCTACCAACAAGGCAGATACCAGAACCAGTACCCTCCACAACCATATGGCAGGCCACAACAAAATTTCCAACCTCAATATCAAAACCAACAAAGGCCTCAGCCTGTGCTAGCACAACAACCCCCAGCCCCAGCTAATGTGATCCCGGTAAAGTATACGGCTGCAGAAGAGAACCTGAATAGAGCTATAGTCCCAGTAACACCCTTGATCTCTGAAAATGACCCAAGTGATCATAGCTTTGATTCTACCCATGTTGATAGCCCCCAGGCCTACTACATGCAGTCTCCTGAGCATGGTGAGTCCTACTATGGTGAAGAGCCAAACGAACCTAGTTGGGAGTCAGATTACACGAACGTCATGTATGCAAACCCCAATTCTAGGCCTCAACCGAGACAGGTACGACCACCAATTCCTAGAGGACCATGCTACCGATGTCAAGGGGATCACTTCATTCGTGATTGTCCCTTGCCTCCGCCCACACAACCTCAGTCCGTGACTATCCAAGGCTTTTGCCAAGACTGCGGAAAAGAGCATCTCTTACGAGATTGCCCTAAGAACCCCAATAGCATGCCTAAAATCACCCCTATCAACGTTGTTGGGTTAGTGGTAGACTCCTCAGGAAGTGTCACTTCCACTGCACCAGTGCAGGTAGTCACTAGGGCTCAGGCATTGCAGCAAAACCAAGGGGTAGGCCAGGAAAAGAGCCTAGATGCTAGCGATACTGAGAGCCAAAATAAAAAGAGAACAAGAGCTTGGAAAGATAGCCGCGAACGCATGAAAAGGCAATGGGCAAAGAAGATGAGTGAACTTGAGGAAAGTCTACGAGAAACCAAGGCTAAAATCATAGAGATCACGTCTCAACCGCACTCTCACACATTCCCACCGCTACCATCCCCATCACCCTCCATCCCTTCACCCTCTAAGACAGCCCACGCAACCCACCCGCCACCCCAAACAGGATCAGTATTAGCTGATCCCACTCCCGAAGACATAGACATGATGCTTAAGGCATATCAGGCCAGAATCCAAGAAGGGCCAAACGTCACGGATCATGACAAGTGCTATCCTAGAGCTGACCTAGAGATAGAAAGAACCAAACTATGCGCGAAAATGGTCGCATTGGCTCAGACTATGTTTGAAGCCAGTCGCCTTTTCAATTACTCGGGCTCAGCCAAGACGCAATTACACCTGGATGGATTCCTAGAAAAGTTAGAGAGGATAATTGCCAGATCTGACAAGGAAGAAAAAAATCAGGAGAAAGAAAAAGCAAGCAAAAACCTGAGCCATTCCCCATCGGAAGTTTATGCAGCCAATTCCACTAAGCCAGACAACTTCCCCTCCTTAGAAAGATTAGAGAGGCCAACTGCACAGCCAGAAAAGGAGCCTATTCCTCAAAAAAAGGAAAGGGCAAGAGAACGGATAAGCCAGCCTCTTCAGGAAGCTCATGTGCCTCCTCAAAGAGCTTATCTTCCTCCCCAAAGGTCACAGGTGCCTCTCTCGAAAGCTTATGTACCTCCACAGGTAACCCACATTCCTTCCCAGAGAGCGTATGAGCATGTGCGGAAAAGTAATAGCATAAGTAATCCTCCCCAAGAAGCTTGTGCTTCAGCTATCTATGACAACGAGGAAAGAGCCGACGATAGGATAAGCCCTCCTTCCCAGGTAGTATATGTACCCAATTCTACGGAGCCAGACACTTCTTCTTCTATGAATCGGTTTGCACCAGACTTCCTACGAGAGATTCAAGAAGACAAATGGGATAACGAAAGCGAGGTCGCCCCTCCTTTTGAACTTGTGGACGATGCACACGACCAATTCCCACAAGACATTCCATCAATTTACGGGGAGCATGAGAGTGTTCAGTCTCACGAGAGATTAGACTTCGAGTCTAATTCCATACAAGAGCTACCCCACTTCACAGGCCCATGGGAAGCAAAGTCCACATGTATGAGAGCACCCACAGTCATGGTAAGGAACGACGATTCAGTCATACCTAGGAACACGGAGATAGTAAAGAACACCAAAGTACAGCGCGATCTCACTTTGGAAGAACTGCCCAAGGACAGACCAGACGCGCGGAAATATGTAGCTAGTCAAGTAACTGAAACTGCAAAACCTCGTTCCCAGGTAGGATCCCATAGGACAGTGCCAGAAATTCCCTTGGATAAGATAGGAGATATGTGTGAAGGTGAAGAAGGGAACACCTACCTTCCCATCACCTATCAGGACTACACCACGAAGGCAATTTTGGACTCAGGTGCAGGAGTTGCAATTGCCACCACCTCCTTATGGAAGCGGTGGGGCAAGCCAGCACTCAGGCCGACGAGAATGAAATTGCAGATGGCCGATGGTCACATAGAGAGACCCCTAGGATTACTAGAAGGAATAACTCTCACCACTTGTGGTGTCGAGTTTGAACATAGTTTTGCTATCTGTGACTTCAATAAAAATCATGCCTATGAGATGATTTTGGGAAGGCCATTTATGCGACAATTGCAAGTGGTACAGGATTGGGGAACCAACTCCTTGTATTTGCAACACTTGGGTGTTACGACCAAAGTCAATCTCAAAGATTATTCTCACAGAGATGTCCCTCCTATCCAATGGAATCCCGTCCATAGAGCCAAAGATGGCACAGAATCGGTGCATTCCATAGGATCTGGATCCTCATGGATGCATGAAGACACCCACTTATGGATGTGCAAGGTAGCAGTAGAGGAAGAGAAGAGAGAAAAGGCCAGAGAGGTAGGTGCGAAAGAAACCCATAGATCAATCCAAGACCCAGCCTATGCACCTGTAGTTTTTCCAGACGAAGAATTTGAACCTCACGGTTGGGCAGAAATCTTAGCAACAATGGACGTAGCCATCAACGAAGAACAATGGACACCTCACTGTGATGAGGATGGCTATGATATTTCAGTCTTCTCCATAGAGCCAATCATGGGAGAGGCAGTTTTAGAAGAATGCGAACCTAGCCTTGATGCAATTGAGGATGCAAGTGACTCCGATCTAGAGTCAATCATTATGGACCCACCATTTACATCAGATGAAGAATACTTCCATGAAATAGAATTTCAACCCCAGAAGCATGGAGAAGTTACAAATGATGTAAGATTAGCAACGCATATGACCCCTAAGGAAGAAGGAAAGAAACGAAAGAAGAGAGAAGCCTTACCAGAAGAGGAGGAATCTTTGTTTGAGGTCCCAGAAAATTTTAAGAAGTACGAAATAGATGACAGGAGAGTCATGATAAGAATGCCTAAACGAGAGGCACAATCAGGAGAGGCCTATGATAACAAAGAAACTACCAAGAAAATCGTAGTGGCCCTAGAAGAAGGAGAGGAGAGATGCACGTATATAGGCCATGACCTGACAGAAGAAGAAGAGCACGAATTGATTGCCTTGCTAAGAGAATACAGAGATGTATTCGCTTGGAGTTACAAGGATTTGAAAGGGGTTGACCCAGACATATGCTCGCACACCATCCCCATGACTTCAGATGCTAAACCCTCTAAGCAAAAGCCTTATACATATAACGATAATTACGCAGCTAAGATCAAAGAAGAGATAGATAGATTGGTCGAAGCGGGATTTATCTATGAAATTGAGCACACTGAATGGGTATCCCCCATCGTAGTGGTGCCCAAGAAGAATGGCAAGCTGCGTGTGTGCATTAACTTGAAAAAGGTTAATGCCGCCACGATTCGAGATAACTATCCGCTTCCCATCACAGAACATCTCTTAGAAAGAGTGGCAGGCAAGGAAGTGTACAGCTTCCTTGATGGATTTTCGGGCTACAATCAAGTAGCCATAGCTCCAGAGGATCAGCATAAGACAGCCTTTGCCACAGAATGGGGCATTTTTGCTTTTAGAGTAATGCCATTTGGGCTTACCAACGCACCAGCTACCTTCCAGAGACTGATGTGCCATGTGTTTAAGGAGTTCCTAAGGAAGAGTTTAGAAGTCTATGTTGATGATCTTTGTGCTCATTCCAACGTTAGGCAAACTCATATTCCTGAACTCAGACAAATCTTTGACAAATGTAGAGAATATCAAGTCTGCCTAAACCCAGAAAAGTGCGTTTTTATGGTCAGGCAAGGCAAGATTCTAGGACACATAGTGTCAAAGAATGGCATATCTACCGATGAAGAAAAAGTGAGAGCCATAGCAGAGCTACCTAGGCCAAAGAATGTCAAGGAAGTGCAAGCTTTCATGGGGCATTGTGGTTATTATCGACGATTTATACACATGTATGCTGTCATTGCAAAGCCCATGTACGGACTTCTGACAAACTTTGAGTGGACGGATGAATGTGAGAATTCCTTCCAAGAGCTTAAACGAAGATTGTGTTCAGCACCAATCTTGACCACACCAGATTGGAATAAGCCATTCCATGTTCACGTGGATGCATCCAATTATGCTATTGGATGTGTGCTTGCACAACCTACTGGTGAAGGTAATATGGATCTTCCAATTGCCTATGCCAGTAGACAATTGAATGCGGCTGAACGGAATTACACCACTACAGAGCGAGAAGGATTAGGCATGGTATATGCAGTTAAAAAGTTTAGACATTATTTGCTTGCAAATAGGTTTAAATTTTTTACGGACCATCAGGCATTGTTGTACTTAGTAAACAAGCCATGCAATACAGGAAGATTAGTGAGATGGTTTCTCTTGCTAATGGAATACGATTTTGAGGTGGTGGTAAGGAAAGGTAGGACTCATTTGAGAGCTGATCATCTCTCTAGGCTCACATCTGGAGAAGCCCCACAAGGAGTGTCAGATGACCTTCCTGATGCTTACTTGTTTAATTTGGAAGTGGTGCCGCAGTGGGCCAAGCCAATAGTACCAGTATTGACATACGGGCCTAATCATCCAGTGGTGAATACACGGAATAGAGATATCGTAAAAGCCCAAAAGTACCATATCATGGCAGGAAGCATGTACAAGCACACAGATCAAGGGATCTTGGCTTGTTGCGTAGAAGAGGATGAGTACGCTAAATGGTTGCAATTAGCACATGTAGGTGCGTTAGAGCAACACCATTCAAAGCAACGAACTTTACAGACTCTAAAGAGATTCGGGGTGCACTGGCCAACTATGGAAGCGGATGTCCAAAAGTTGTGCAAGGAATGCCCAATCTGTTGCACTAAACCACCAGTGGAACATGCCACCCTTTATCAAGTATCCATTGTGCCAGATTGGAGTGAACCTCTAGTATCATTCTTGAGAACAAACACATTCCCTCCAGACATGACTCTAGCTAGGAAAAGGAGTTTAGAACAAGAGGCCCAGGATTACTCACTCATCGGTAATAATCTATATAAGCGCGGTAAAGATGGTTACCTGAGACTATGTGTCCACGAAAGTGAATATCTGAAGATCTTGGAAACTGCTCACCAAGGTGTAGCAGGAGGACACTTTGGACCAGATCGGGTAATCAAGGCAATACTATTTGCGGGCTTTTGGTGGCCTACACTTCACATGGATGCTCATACCTATGTGAAACGGTGTGATGTCTGTCAGAGGACTCAGTATCCTATACGCAAAGATGAGATGCCACTGAAACCTATGATGGGTGGACGTGCATTCTCTAAGTGGGGAATAGACTTTGTAGGTCCTATTAACCCCCCAGCTAAGGGTTCTCATGCGGAATACATCATTGTGGCAACAGATTATCTCACCAAGTGGGTAGAGGTAAAGGCTACGACAAAGAACGATGCTCAAACAACTGCCAAATTCTTGTTTGAGAATGTATTCACGAGATACGGGCTACCTATAGAGCTTGTAAGCGATAGAGGCACTCATTTCTTGAACGAAGTGATTGAAAACTTGCTCCAAGAATTCTTGGTTATACACAAGAAGTCTGCCCCGTATCACCCTCAAGCTAATGGACAAGCTGAGAGCACTAATAAGATTCTATGCAATGTACTGACAAAATTAGTGAACACTAAACGCTCTGACTGGGACAAACAGCTACACCATGCTGTTTGGGCATACCGAGTTGCCTACAAAACGGTACTCCAAGCCACCCCCTTTCAGATGGTTTTCGGCCAAAACGCTGTGCTACCCTTGGACTTCCTGATCCCTACATTGAGGGTAGCACAAGAGCACGAATGGACAGGTCATGAGCTATCCTCTAGAATTTTTGACCTTGAACGATTAGGAGAAACAAGACTGCGAGCTGCTGCAGGCATATATGCTGCCAAGAAGAGACAGAAGGCATACTTTGATGCCCACGTGAAGGATAAGGGTTTGAAAGCAGGAGATCTAGTCTTAGTCTACACACTAAAACAACACGCGAGGAAGTTAGAAAAGAGAGGCTACGGACCTATGATCATCAATAGAATCTCCACAAGCGGAGCAGTACAACTAGCCACGTTAGAGGGTGATGTTCTCCCAAATTATATTAGCGGATGCAGAGTCAAGTTGTATCAGGAACCCCTCACGGAGGAAATGCTCAGCCGACTCAACACTGCTAAGAAACGCAAAGAGGAAGAGAAGCGAATTAGAGAAGAAGCTCAAGCAGAAGCTTTAGAACGCATCAGAAGGATGAAATTACGAAGGCAAGGTAGAGAGCAGCCTAGGACAGATGACTATGCAGACCAAGGATATCAGATGGCAATGTGTGAAGTTGCAGGAACCAGCTCACCTAAGATAACTGATCGACGTCCTTTCGTAACCCTAGAAATAGGACAAGAAAAGAGTGCAAGGACTGTAAAAGCTTTGATTGACTCAGGTGCAGCCACTAGTGCTGTTAGAGTGTCTTACTGTCAAGAGTTACAGTTAACTGTCAATCCTATGGAAGCATATCTCATAGGATTGGGAGGCGTGGAAACCCCTTGCATGGGCGAGGTGGAACTTCCCCTCTACATTCATGATGAGGCAATGACAGTTAAAGCACTAGTGTGTCAAGATGAGGATCTCATTGAACCTCTTGTCTTGGGTCAAGACTGGATCTATGACCAAGCAGTCAGCTTAAACCTAAGAAGTGGACTTCTTCACGTATGGGTCAATCATAGTCGAATTACAATAGAGTTGGATAAAGGAACACTCAAGGAACTAGGAAAGGCACGGACTCCTGGTCCCTCCAGGGGTACACATGAAGATGACCATGCTGTTCTTGTTCAAAACCCTGTGTTGCAGAGGAATGATATTTGCAAAAAAGGAGTCAGGGATGCAACGGAACTCCCTTCTTTTCCAAAGGCCAGAAGGAGGCAACGACCAAAGGTGGAGCAAAGGCAAAAGAAGCAGACTACTACCTATGCCCGACATCAAAAGAACCTGCGCAGCAGAATGTCCCAACAAGTGAACCAAGTGTGGGTGCGAAAAGGCAAACACCCGGTTGCAACCACGCCAACCGCACGGACAAAGCCTCTTATTAGTAACCAACAACACGTCACTAATAAGAAGTCTTTCAGAAATTCTTCTGCTAAAGTAAAATCTATTTGGGTGCCCAAGAAGTCGATGAAGGCAAGCCCACAATCTAGACAAATTTGGGTGCCTAAGGCTTGCTTGAGGGCACAAGTAGTTACGCCAAGGCCGCAACCTATGCAGCATAACTCAACTATGAGTACAACCAGAATTTCCTCGTGCTCAACACTTAGGAACACACCAAGACCCAGGAGCATGCATGTAATCACTTATAAGTGGGTCCCTAAAAGGCCCCACTCCCAAACAGCGACACCGACACAGCTCTCTGGTGTCTCTACAAAACCGAAAGCAAAGCCCATCCACTGCATTTGGCAGTCTAAGATCTGTAATAAACCCCCCGACCCAGATTTGTAAATTCACCCCACTTACTAACGGCATTAGTCTCCTAGGAATACACAAACGTTAACTACACTCACTGTCTTCGTGCACTTACTAACCACTAACTCACCATCTACCTCATGTTAATGTTGTAACGGGGACAATAACGGATTTATTTTGTCCATTACGATGTTAACACATGATTCTATATTCTCACAGAATCAGAAAGCAAGAAGAGAAATGGCAGAAGCGACAGGTTCGGGCTCACAAGCAGGGATACTTACTGCAGGAATTGATGTGGATAGCCTACCTGTGGACGTGCCTCCGACTGAACGACCAGTGGAGATGCAACACCTTCAGCAACTCCCGGTGCCGGATCCACCTACAGGCATCACGGAAAGAGTTCATGCAAATTCTCATTGGTTCAATGGCATGCCCGGTCCATTAGGTGAGGCCAAGTATATCTGGGAGTCTAAATGCGAGTATGACAGATCATGGGTGCGATTCCAATTTTTCTCCAAAGAGTTCGAGACTTTACAGAACACAGAAGATCTACAGATCATATGGCAACGAGCAGGATTGGCGGAATATTTTGAAGCCCCACTACCTAAACCCGATCTCCTCCGATGTTACTATTTGGTCTCCACATTACAAGCTAATGAAGATAAGGACCAACCCGGATCATTTGTTCTCCCTTCATTGCTGGGCAACAACGAGTTGAAGAGGTTTGAGCTTACTGTGGAGTTGGTAAGTGATGCTTTAAATATGCATGGCACGCATGTACCCTCAGAAAAGGATGCTCTCGTTCCCACCAACATGAAGGACAGGAAAGTAGTGAAGCTGAAAGACATGGCAGCACTCACCCCAAATGTGTCCATCCCTCTCCGAATGTGCATGCAACACTTCGCCTTCCCCGGTCAAGACCGATTCACGCAACCACACAAGAAGATCTGGTTTGCTCTCTACTTGGCGGCAGCAGGTGCGTTACCTATTAAGCTACCAGTGTGGATTATAGATCAGTTGTATGAAGCAAACAAACGGGCATCTAGGAAATTAGTGGTGAACGGATGCTGCGCACTCACACGCATCATTTATCGATGCTTGGCATATGATGTCCCCATTGAGCGTGCCTTGACTTGTGCACAATTACAAATGTTTAAAAGGCTCAAGACATCCACACATCAGTCCAAGCGCATGAGGGGCGCGATCCCTTGTGTCCAAACACGGGAAGTCCTGACTACTCCTGAGGCATCACCATTAAGAGAGGGCACTGTACCCCCCTTTACCATTAGGATACCCAGGTCGGAATCTGACACTACGGCGCAACCTACCCCATCGGCTCCTCCTGTTACACCTGAATTCGAATTTGCTGAAGGACTGGACCCCCAGGATTTCGAAGCATTCCTACAAAGCACACAATTCTCTGATGTGGAGTTTTATTCAGAGGCAGAGGAGCAGGGCACATCCTCACGAAGAAGACGAAGGTCTACAGACGGCAGACATGTCCATTGGAGTGACGCTCAGCAAAGTCAACAACACGGACACCCGGAAGAAGAAGAAGCGTATGAAGAAGAGACCACTGAAGCCCCAGCATATACAGCAGAACTCCGAAGGCTGTATCAGATTATGGAAAGAGTACGATCGCAGCAATTACTCACTGAACAGAGCAGCAGAGTACTTATGACTCAGTTGTTGGAAGAAGCGGGAGTTGACTCAGAGTACAGGGAAGGTCTCTTATTAATGGCAGAAACATATGGAGTTGTAGAAGCTGTGCGCACTGCCATTCAGAGGCCTTCAGTTCAATATGACCCACGAAGGTTCCAGACACGACCTCGCCCAGGTAAAAATATACAAATTCCCGTTACAGTTGCAGAAGAGCCGACTACTACACCTGAAACTATCAGAACAACCTCCCAGACAGCTAGCCAACAGCACCCAGCCACCCATGAGGAGTCCACCGAACCACTACCACCTACTCCCCCGCCATCACCTCCTAGAGGAGAAACAGTAGAAACCACATCGACTAATCAACCCACCGACCCTACCTTCATCTTCCGTACTCCGATCTCCAGTGCCACCCTATTCTCTACCACTGATAATCCTATCTTCGAAGGCAACCCCAACACTACACAATCCGCCGAACCCCTCCTAGACCCTGCCCTAGGGCAACCATCCCCAACGCCCTCAGCCACGGGTCATCCTGACCCTAGATCCACATTCATGGGCTTCCCTGCTACCACGCAACCCTTTCAGCCCTCCTCAACTTTACGACCCCAACCCCCGATATCCCTCTCTCCATTTCTACAATCCCTCCAGGACATCTTTGCTAGGGCTTTTCAACCAGGCCCTCAACCATTCCCTGTCGTTTCAGCTCCTCACCCCACTTCACATCTATTCACCACTTCCACACACACACCACCTACCATACCAGTGTATATGGCAGGTCCCACACTAACACCCACTCCTGAAGGAATGGACATTTCACCACCCACGGCACCTCCACCCACGGGTTCACCTCCTCCCATTCCCCCTCCACCAATTACACCCACACACACAACTTTCGTAGACACATCATTCACTGTCTCCCTTCCCCAATTCCCTTCCCATGCATCTTCCACGGTAAACACCCCCCACTCATCTATAGGTAATGCATTGGACACCATGTTGGCTTGTATATCAAATTTAAGAACAGATTACATTCAGCTTCAGCAACAAAACGCACGCCTGCAAGAGCACTCAGCGACACTACAGCTCCGCCTTGCGGTACTAGAGGAGGAGAACACTCGCCTCCACACACAGTTCCACACCCTACAAGAAGCCCACAATATATTGGAAGTACAGCTACAGAACGTAGATCAGGAAGCAGTGCAGGTGGTAGAAGGTCACCTACGGACACAACTGGAACGCAACTCAAAACTTCAGCGCAATATGGCGCTACTTAAACGCCATCTTGCGGCTGCGCAGGAAGAGAATAGACGCCTGCAATTACAAAATCAAGAGAACCTGGAAGCAGCTATTGAGAGCACACCGGGGGCACCCATCAGCCCATCCAAGTTTCAAGCAGTGACCCCCGATAACATCAAGATTATATTGGAAGATTATGCCATGCTACTCGAAGCACATGATAAGCTATCGGAGGAGCTAGGACAACTGAAGCAGAAACACCAACAAGGCCCAACAACTGCCCCTCCAACCACCCCCTCTGCAGCTTCGCTTCCTTCCGACGCAGAGGCCATAAAAGATCTCCAGCAACAGGTAACTGAATTGCAGACACGCCTACTACAATATGAGAGGCCATCTTCCCCTCCGGAGGCTCCCACGGACGAAGAAGTTGTGCAAATTCCTGTGGAACAAACGTTTGATGAAGAATATGATCCGCAACCATTCCCAGGAGGCCAACAAACAGAAGAAGCGCAGGACACGTTCGAGGCGCCACGGCCGCCATGGTTACGACAAGTGGAGGAAATAGGGACCTCGCATGAAGAGCGCACTGTAGTGCAAAATCAGGCTATGAGGGTCATAGAAGAGACTGTTTTACAATCAGATTACTTCAAGAACTTGTCATCGAGACGCCTGATCCTCTCATCGGAACTCCAGTACAGGCCATATTATATTATCTTGGCTGATTATAATGCAGAAATACAAAGAGTCACGGGTCAGATTCCTACTTTTGCGACCCAATTTCAACCCGAAGACCTTCCTCCAGAGGTGCAAAAAGGCAAGATTCGTCAACCAACATGGCGGCAGACACTTTTAGAGACTTATCCAGAAATGCTACGCACATGGAACAACGCGCCGTTGCACCTCCTGTACAACCCATGCTACGGTCCAGTCCCCCGCCGCAGGTCGTGGAAGGCATTTAATATCAAGGTACAGAACAATGCGCAATGCAAGGAATGGCTGAACTACCCGTACATAGCGCCACCACAAGGACCACCATCGGTAGCATATATGATGGGGACCATTCGCCACTGGATGCCGCGCTTGAAGCCCATGCAAGATGTAGCAGCACAAATGATGCTTAAAATCTTAGATATGATGCAAGTGGTGCTGAAGACCTTTAGAAATGCAGCCGCACCACAGGTACGCCTTCCGGGGTTTAGCAATGGAAATTACGACTTGGTGTATGACATGAGCACCACCCCCAGTATCCGTGTGGCTTACGCTTGGCATGCACGCATCAAATACCTCCCCGCCTGCTACAAACAGACCTTCGAAGAAATGTTCAGATCAGGGTTCTGGGAGTACCACTCGGAGATTTTCGCGCCAAAGCCGACACATCTGCTTCAACTGTTTGCTTGTGAACAAGCAATGTATTCAGAGTACTACACCACCCCGCAACCAGAGACCCCCGGTGCAATAAATTGGGAGGCATTGGAAGCCGATCTAGCAAGAGGCTTAAGGATAGGAGAACATGAACTGGCCACCAATGTCATCCAATATTACATCGACCACCCGAGGGAACAAAGGTCTGTCAGGGGCGACAGACGCTAGGAAGGGGGGAGTGTTGGCATACAAAGCAATAAAGGAGTCATGCACAATACGGCAACAAGGCCAGATCATTTTTTCCCATAGATTATGTACAACCCAAGTGATTTTAATCACTACACAAACATTGTAAATCCCGTTTTTGGTAGATTAGACTCCATTTTGTGCAAGCCGAGGAGTCCTCGAGCTTGAGGAGTATTAGAAGTACCATCGTACCAAATTTCATAATTTTTAGACTTCGTTTGAGCCCTCAAATAAGCCCTGGAACCTAATTTTTAACTAGGCCGGACACTAGGTCTGGACAGGGCCAAAAGCTAGTCAAAAACTATAAAAAGAGCTAGAGAGCTCATTTTTGAGTTAGATTGTAATTGAAACGAACTTGTAAGAGCTTGTGAAAGTAATCTAAAGCACTCCATTGATTCGCTCTCTTTGTCTTGCCGTGTGTGCGCGCGTGTGTGTATGTGTGTGCATGCTTGTATGCTTCTCACTCACGCACTTGTGCCGCCACTTGCTCGAGGTCTTCATACCATCCTCACGTCTTCCCGGATTGACATTAAAGGAGGTGCTACTCATCATTGAGCTACAACACATTATTGCAACATTTTGGCCTTGAAGACTGTAAGCCTATTGTGACTCCTATGGAGACAGGTTTAGGATTGAGTCTTCATGATGCTAGAGATGCATTTGATTTTGTTCTCTATCAGTAGGCTATTGGGTGCTTGATTTACTTATGCATTACTCAGCCAGATATTCCGTTTGTTGTCTCAGAGATGAGCAGATTTATGCATTGCCCAGGTGTCGAGCATTGGCAGGCCGTTAAGCGCATCTTTCGCTACTTGAGTGGTACCCGGATACTTGGATTGTTTTATCCCAAGGGTGGATCACTGCCGCCAGATTCACATGCTTTTTTTTATAGTGATTGGGCTGGTTGCTATGACACCCGTGTGTCCACCAATGGTTTTTGCTTTATGCTTGGTAGCTCATGTATATCTTGGTTGAGAAAGAAACAACCTACTATGGCCACTTCCAATTGTGAGGCTGAGTATAGTTCGGCTTTCATAGTGACTATTGAGTGTGTGTGGCTCATATGCCTTATGGCTGATTTGGGTGTTGGTCAGTCTTCTACTACCACCATCTTCACTCATAGTCATAGCGCATTGGTAGTTGCAAGGGACCTTGTGTTCCATTATCAGACTAAGCACATTGAGGTGCATTATCATTATGTTAGGGATAGGTTCTCTACTAGGGAGATCAACTTGGCATATGTGCCCATGCAACAGAACATTGCATACCTTTTTACAAAGGCTCTGCCTAGGGAGAAGTTTGAAGCTTTACGCAAAGGTTTGGGCTGACTTCCTTTTGTGGATTGATTCCACATAGCTTGGCACTTCCTTATACATGAGTGCCAGCTCATTGTTCATGGCATCACTCCCATGGGGGATTCGTTGATATATTTAGGTAGTGATGTGTGTGAACACTCTAGGATAGTCGGAGCACTTTTTTCCCTCTTTAGGAGGTTTTTCCCTCCAGCTTGTATATACGCCTATTGCCCTAACGGGCTACTTATCTTTGTACATTCTAATGGTAATACATTCAGTAGTGTGTGTGTTGTGCTCCAAGCTTCTTCTTCTTCTTCTTCTTTTCCTTTTGCTGTTTGTGTGCTTCTACAGACGTCTAACTCCAAGATAAAAGTATATAAAATATTAGTTTTTTAGGATATAGATATAGGATATAGATATAGGATATATATATATATCTATATATATATATATATATATATATATATATATATATATATATATATATATATATATATATATATATATATATATATATATATATATATATATATATATATATATATATATATATATCATGGTTTATGGATATATAGAAGTATATATACATAAGCCCATTAAAAATTAGGGTACAAGGATATATATATAGTATTTATACATAAACACATAAAAATTAGGGCTTATGAATATTTACAAGCATATGTACATAAACACATAAAAAGTTAGGGTCAATATAGTGTTTTAGCATATATATTAGTATATATACATTAACACATAAAAAATTAGGGATTGGGATATATATTATTATATATACATTAATACATAAGAAATTGGGGTTTATGGATAAAGAATTTAAGACTTAGGGTTTTAGGGTTCAAGCTTATAAGCGGTGGATGAGTCTTAAGGGGGAGAAATTCATCCCTACATACAAGAACCAATTTGAAACTCTTATCTTAAAGGAGATTCTTTTTGAGAATGAAGAAGAGAGGAATTGGGGTGAGTGGGATAAGATCATGCAAAGATGTAGACCATGATCTTTCTACATATCCAGTTATCAAGAGATCATCCTAAAAGTTAAGCGGATTTATGATTTTTAGAAAACTAGGTGCTTTGTGAGAGGTTTAGACAACAGTGTCAAAAGGGAAGTAAGAAGAGACACATCTAAAACATTTAAGGAGGCAATCAAGTACACACATATATATGAGGACCATAATTGACCTCAATACACTCCTATGGAGACGAATCAGCCCCTTAAACCTATTAGTAACAAAAAGTTTAAGAATAACATAGTTATAGGAAGAAATTTCATTATTAAGAAAGAAAAACCACAAGGGCCTAAATTACCTATTGATAAGTATGAAAAGGGGGAAGAGAAGAAAGGAGGACCAAGGACTAGTACAAACCTTGAAAAGAGAAAAAAGGTGGTCTACCTTGTCTAGACACTTTTGGTACTTGGAGGCTCTAGCTGCAAGGAGGAGAGGTGATGCATGAGGACATAGAGCACACATGTTTCTTGAATAAGTCATTGTGCTCATTGTAGCTTGGGCCACTTGCCCTTTTTTGTATATTTCAAGAGGGCACATATTCATTTTGCAAGAAGCACCATTATTGCATATGTGGGATAAGATGGTTGGATTATAGGTCCTCTATTCGATCTTGAATTGGAGCACTATCTCCATGAGCTGAGTGACAAAGAGAGAAAGGTAAAGAGGCAAATGAAACAACATAAAGGAAGTGAAATAGAGAGACTCTCTTTGATACCATGTTTAGATAAGAGAGACTACTCCTACTCTATTATCAAACACACACTAAACAAGCTCTGGTGGAAGAAACAAAAGATAGGTAAACATAATGAAATTGATTAATATGATAAGACTTACATGAGTTCCTCTATGAGCCTGATGACTCCATGAAGAGCATGTGTACACACTTGCCAATGAGCTAGAGTGAATGTACTTATGGGAGTGATTTGAGGCCCTCCTTATATGGAGTGGAGAGAAAATATGATTGCATATGGCATAAATGAGGTTGTATGAGAATGAAAGAGGATATGGATGAAAAGATGGAGCATGGAATGCTCAATATAATTGTCATGGCGTTAATTGGCCATACTAAGCCATTTAATTCCTTATTTCTTGGCTTAGTAGATAAAACCCAAATAATTGTTGATGAAATACCTTAAGCTTAAAGTCCTTTGTATGGAATATTAAATTCCATAAAACCTATGTAATGCCTAGTCATCAAGGCCAAGGAATTATGTAATAGGTCAAAATTTTCTTCTTAAACCCTGGTGTGATTGTGGTAGCTTAGAGTGATTCTTATCAAAGCTCAAATGAATACAATTGATAGCTCATGTATATCTTGTTTGAGCAAGAAGCAACCTACTCTATGTTGGTGCAAATGATCAAGCCTACACACTTGGCTTAGAAGACAATGTGTGCAACTCTCACTTGATGATGCATGTGAACCTTAGCTTGTAATCACTTGGTCATTTACCATTGTAAAAGATTAAAATCTTGAAAGAATCTTGTGAAGACTAGTATCTCGTGGAGTTAGGAAGAATATTGGTTACAAGTTTCAAATGAGAGAATAACTCCTAAGTTATTGTAGTCATTTTCTAGTTGGAGCCAATTTTGAATTCAAATTCAAACTTAGAAGAACTTCTTATAAAAGAGATTATAAGAATCTCACGACTGTGTGGCTCATTTAGAGCTCTCTTGTTGAACATTTGTAGAAGCTGAGTGGCTCACACCATAGATCACTCAGTCCATCATCACTGAGCATCATTACAATGCCGATGATCTTGTACAATCATGTTTTATAATACATATAGTTCATTGACCATCTCTGTCTACTTCTCTGTTATGACTACTCTGAATAGTCAACTTTCTCTGATCATATCTCAGTGAATGCTCAACCATTTTTCATAATCTTTGGCTTGTTGGAACTAAAGTGAAGTCTCATTTGTGCTACCAAAGTCTCAAAGCATTTAGTTCAGCCATCTGGGAGAAATCGTCTTCGAAGTACTCACTCATCATCTACCGATTAGTCCCTAAAAAATTGGTAAGCTTTGGATTGCTAAACTTATTTCTCAGAGCATAGTTTATCATTTTATATGATTCCACTTGCAATCATTAGCTATCTAAGCTAATTGAATTCCTTGTGTGACACTAGCTATTCATGAAGTAGTGTGTTTCGATTCAATTGTTTCAAGCATCAACTCCAAAGTACATAGGCACTTTCTTGGTGTCATTTGCAAGCTAAAAGGGCCTACTATATAACTCTAAAGTGTATTAGGCAGGTGCAAATCAGGTTTTAGCAGTACCACCTCACTTCCTTGAGGTATCCATCCATCTCGTCCAACAGTGGTATCAGAGCAAGTTGAAGTAAAATGGGAGATGGTTTCCCTTCTTTCATTGATAATTTGGACAGGAATAATTATCCAGCATGGTCCTTGAGGATGAAGACCTATCTACAAGGAAGGAGTCTCTATGGATACATATCAGGAGATGAGGAGATGCCCATATTCAAAAGCAAAGATCAACCTACAAGAGAGGAACAAGAAAGACTCAACTCATGGCGTGCCAAAGATCCTTTAGCTAGGTCATATCTACTTAACTCTATTTTTTACTTGATTCTTCCTCATATTAGGAATTGCAAAACTTCCCAAGAGACTTGGGATACTCTATCTTCATATTTTTCCTCAAATACAAGAGCTAGGAAAAATCAATTGTGGATGGAGTTTACTACTCAGAAGAAGCAACCTAAGCAGAATGTTTCAGAGTTTGTGACTAAGGTGAAAGATGTAGCTGATCAATTGGCAAGCATATGAGAGGAGATTGAAGAAGAGAAAATAGTGAGACAGATAATCAATGGCATCAAGGTAGATGATAAGTGGGAATCCTTCACAACTACAATCGATCTTTATATGTATATGCAAATTCTTGATCTAACCACTCTCATGGGGCAACTCTTCACCCATGAGGCCAAGCTCAACAAAAATGGAGAACCATCAAGAGGTAACAATTCTTCTACCCTCTATACAAATAAAGGAAAGTCTAAGAATAAAGGAAAGAGAAAGAAAGTTGAAGATGAAAGTGCTACTTCTCAAGCTAACTATGCAGGGAGAGGTACGAGTTCAAGAGGAAGGGGCAGAGGAGGTAAGCAAGGTAGGGGGAGACGTTTCAACTCTTCCCCATGAAATATATGTGGACTGTCTAATCACACAATAGATGAGTGCTATAGGAACTTCAAGAACTAGAGAGGAAGAGGATTTCAAAGAGGTGGCTACTCACAATCAAGAGGAAGTTTCAACCATAATTAAGATACAACCATGGCTACAACAACAATTACAACAAAAATTACAAAAACAACTATCAAGGAGGATACAAATCAAGAAAAGACTTTAACAACTATATAGAGGATTAAGAGGATTCTCTTCTCGTTATGAACATGACTTCAAAACAAGGTATGAACAATGAGCACCTCTTCTATATTGACTCAGGTTGTTCAAACCATGTGGCAGGCAATGTAGCTCTCCGTTCTGATCTTGAAGAGCCCAAGATAAAGCACCAAGTGCACTCAGGTTATGATACCAAGCATTCATTTGTCAAGGTAGGAAATGTCAAAACTTTTGATGGGAATAGGAATCTGTTGAGCACGGTTCTTTATGTACCTACTATCACAAAGAATTTGATGAGTGTTGGACAGATAGTGGAAAAGGATTTGCAGGTTAGGTTCAATAAATTTGGAGCCTTCGTAGAGGATCCCCAACATGGATTCAGAATAATTGCCAAGGGAGAGAAAATAGGTAGATTGTTTACATTTGAGCTTGAGGACACTAGAAACATTGCACTTTACAATTATAAGGATCAAACTTTGTCTGATTTAGAGATATGACACAAAAGATTAGGGCACATTTGTAAGAGAACATTGAAGCAGATATGTAGAGATCAATGTGTACTTGGGATACCTAATGTATCCAAGCAACATATGATCTATAAATGTGGTGCATGTCAGTTTTGTAAATCACACAGTTTACCCTTTACAAAGAAAGGCTATCTACATGAGGATTATTTGGAACTTGTACACATAGATATGTGGGGACCAAGCAAGGACCATTTATTGATGATTTCAGTAGGTGGACTATCTTGTATTTCATGAAACATAAGGGTGAAGTGTTCAGTTGTTTCAAGACATATCTTCCACTTGTGGAAAATCAAACAGGAAAAAGCTTAAAGAGGATAAGGTCAGATGGAGGAGGTGAGTACTTCTCCAATGAGTTTGATGCATTTTTGCAGGACAGAGGTATCAAAAGAGAGATCACTATTAGATATACTCTTGATCAAAATGGAGTAGCAGAAAGGAGGAACATATTGATTGTGGAAGCAACTAAATCTATGCTAAATCAAAAGAAGTTGCCTAATTACTTGTGAGTAAAGAGTGTTTCTACTGACGCTTATCTTATTGACAGGTTACCTTGTAAATCCCTTAATGGGATGACCCCCTATGAGGCATGGCATGGTAGGAGACCATCACTTGAACATTGCAGAATATTTGTTTGTGTTGCTTATGTGCATGTTCCATCTCAAATCAGAGGTAAACTAGACCCTAAGGCTGAGAAATGCATCTTCATAGGGTATGATATAAATAAAAAAGGATACAGATTTTATAATCCATCCAATAAAGGATTTATGTTCAGTAGAGATGTTGTGTTTGATGAGAATGATTCTTGGTTTGAAAGTGAATGCAAGAAGGTCAAATTTCCATATGACTTGGAAGAAGAATTTCGAAGCCTCACCAAGGAGGAGCCAAACACGATTGAAGACATCAAATCCGATGATGAGGACACCATCAACTTGAAAGAATTTAAAGCATGGAAACCAAAAGGCAAGGTCAAGATGAAGAGGTTGGAGGACATACTTAAGTCATCAAACCAAGCCTTAAGGAGATCTCAAAGACAGAGTAAGAAGCCAATCAAATATGGGTATGATACTTCATTAGTCACTAAGCATTCTATTTATCTTGCTAAGGATTCATCACTTGAAGAACCTTCGTGATATGAAGAAGCAAGTAGCCAAGCAGAATGGAAGGAGGCTATGGATGAAGAAATAGAAGCACTCCAAGAGAATGACACTTGGGAGCTAGTACCCAAGAAAGCATCAATGAAGGTAATTGGTTCTAGGTGGATTTACAAAATCAAAAGGAACTCAGATGGATCCATAAACAGGTATAAAGCTAGGCTTGTGGCTAAGGGTTTTGCACAAACCCAAGGAGTAAGTTATGAAGAAAATTTTTCACCTGTGGCTAAGATACCAACCATTAGAGTATTGGTAAGTGTAGTTGCATCTAGAAATTGGAATATGTATCAACTAGATGTGAAAAAGGCTTTTCTCAATGGGTGGATTTTAGAGGAGGTTTACATGGCTCAAACTTCTGGCTATGAAGATCCAAACAAGGTAAATCATGTGTGCAAATTGAAGAAAGCTCTATATGGGTTGAAGAAGGAACCTAGGGCATGGAACCATAGGTTAACAATCTATCTTCAAGACCAAGGATTCATGATGAGCGAGGAAGATTCTTCTGTGTTTGTCAAAAGGAGTAATTTAGAAATGATATATTTATGTGTATATGTGGAAGGCATTATTCTTATAGGTAGTGATGCCAATGGCATCAAACAAATCAAAAACCATATGATGCAGGAGTTTAAGATCAGTGACCTAGGGTTTCTGAAATATATTCTTGGACTTGAGTTAGTATACACTAACTCTAGAATTTACATCACTCTAAGGAAATATGTGCAAGACATGTTGAAGAAGTTCCACTTGGAGGATGCAAAAGTAGCTAGCATCCCTATGGAGGTAAATCATAAATTGAGTGCTCACGAACCTGATTTGCTTGAAGACATTGCAGGTTATCAAAGCATAGTTGGAAGTCTAAATTATGCAACATTAACAAGGATTGACATATGTTATGGAGTAAGTGTTCTGAGCCAATTCATGCATAAACCTAGAGCAGCTCACTTGGAAGCTGCTAAAAGAATTTTGAAGTATCTCAAAGGTACTCAAAATCAAGGTCTTTACTTCCCATACACATTAGATTTGGATATAAAGCTGTACTCAAATGCAGATTGGGCAGGATGTAAGGATGACAAAAGAAGTACTTCTAGATATTTATCTTTTGCAAGTGATAAGCCCATCTCATGGTCTTCTAAAAAGCAACCAACTGTTGCTCTATCTTCAACAAAGGCTGAATACAAGGGATTAGCAAATGCTACACAAGAAGCTATTTGAATTAGATTGCTTTACTCAAATTTGGGACTTCACACTCATTCACCAATGATCTTTGGTGATAACACTAGTTCTTTGCATCTTGCAACCAATCCCATTTATCATGCAAGAACCAAGCATATAGAAGCGCACTATCACTATGTTAGAGAGAAACTGTTGAGCAAAGAGATTCACCTAGCATATGTATCTACAAATATGCAGTGTGCTGATCTGTTAACCAAAGCACTTGATGGCACTAAGCTTTGCAGGTTTAAAACCATAATTGGATTGTAGGATATTCAAGAAGATTGATGAAGCAATGCAAGCCAAGATGTTTGGCTTGAGGGGGAGCTATTGGTGCAAATGATCAAGCCTACACACTCGGCTTAGAAGACAATGTGTGCAACTCTCACTTGATGATGCATGTGAACCTTACCTTGTAATCACTTGGTCATTTACCATTATAAAATATTAAAAACTTGAAAGAATCTTGTGAAGGCTTGTATTTCATGGAGTTAGGAAGAATATTGGTATTGAGTTTCAAATGAAAGAATAACTCCTAAATTATTGGAGTAATTTTTTAGTTGGAGCCAAGTTTGAATTCAAATTCAAACTTAGAAGAACTTCTTATAAAAGACATTATAAGAATCTCGCGGCAGTGTGGCCTCATTCAGAGCCCTCTTCTTGAACATTTGTAGAAGCTGAGTGGCTCACACCATAGTTAACTCATTCAATCATCATTAAGCATCATTGCAATGCCAATGATCTTGTACAATCATGTTTTATAATACATATAGTTTATTGAACATCTCTGTCTACTTCTCTTCTATGACTACTCTGAACACTCAACTTTCTCTGATCATATCTCAATGAATGCTCAACCATTTTTCATACTCTTTGGCTTGTTGGAACCAACTTGAAGTATACTTTGTGCTCTCAAAATCTCAAAGAATTTGGTTTAGCCATCTGGGAGAAATCATCTTCAAAGTACTCACTGGTCATCTACTTCCCTAAAAAATCGGGGGTAAGCTTTGAATTGCTAAACTTATTTCTCAAAGCATAGTCTATCATTTTAGATGATTCCACTTGCAATAATTAGCTATCTAAGCTAACTGAATTCATTCAAAAGTAATTTCATCAATTGTTATTGTACTGTGAGCTCTGAGCAAAAGAACCAGCAGGAGTATGGACTAAAATAACAAGTTTTGTGACACTAGCTATTCATGAAGTAGTCTGTTTTGATTCAATTATTTCAAGAATCAACTCCAAAGTACATAGGTACTTTCTTGGTGTGTCATTTGTAAGCTAAAAGGGCCTACTATATAACTCTGAAGTGTATTAGGGTAGGTACAAAGCAGGTTTTAGCAGTATCACCTCACTTCCTTGAGGTATCCATCCATCTCTTCCAACACTCTAGATGCTTCTAGTTGTGAGGTTGATTATAGAGTAACTTTCACAACAACTCTTGAGTGTGTGTGGCTTAGATTCCTTTTGGCTTATTTGGGTGTTGGTTAGTCTTTTGCCGCCACCATCTTCACTAACAGTCAGAGCACATTGGCAATTACGGGGAACCTTGTGTTACATGCTCACACAAAGCACATTGAGGTGCACTATCATTATGTCAGGGAGTGGTTCTCTATAGGAGAGATCAATTTGGCATATGTGCTTACATAGGATAACATTGAAGATCTTTTCACAAAGGCTCTACCTCGGGAGAAGTATGAAGCTTTCTACAAATCTTTAGGCTTATTTCCTTTTGTGGATTGATCTTTTTCCACATAGCTTGGCACTTCCTTATACATGAGTGCCAAATCCTTGTTCACCATATCACTTCTAAGGGGGATTTGTTGATATATTTCAATAGTGATGTGTGTGAACACATTTAGGACTATCGGGGCATTTTTTTTCCTCTTTAGGAGGTTTTTCCCTGGCTTTTATATATGCCTATAACCCTAATGGGTTACTCATCTTTGTACTTATCTTCCATAGACCCCAAACTCCAACAAAGATAGGGTCTTAGTAGGTAGATTAATCTAATAAGAAAGTCTTAAGCTAGATAAATGTATCCACCTATTTTGCTAGCTTAATGCACAAGTTCTGCAAAGAAATGAACCAAGATAGCATTTTAGCTGGATATACTTAGGATCCACCTAATTTACATGTTCGTGTTATGGAGGCCCAATTTGCACATAATTAAAATAGTAAAAGTAGGTAAGAACTTTCTATTCCAGCCTTATAGTTCTTTTCATATTTTACACTTGATTGAGTTCTTCATGTGCAAAAACCAAATGAGGCTTTGAATGATTCAAGCAGGGATCAGTCCACACATAGATTCTCCTCTTTTAAGATGTATTTGGAAAATGATCCCCTTCTAACTAAAGAGGGGAATTAGAGAGATGAAGATGATGATTGATGAGGTTGATCATGGAGCATTAGGCCAATGTATACATCTCCACTCATTTTTGAGGATGGAAATGATTTTAAGGTGAGGGTAATGCTGTACAATGGTTTCACACCTAGAACCCTCGGGTTTCTAGGTGTGAAACCATTGAGTTTATTGATTATTTACCCCTATTTGAAAGATCCTTGAACCGTAGGGCTGGTTTCTCTAAAATTGAGTACCTTAGGCTTGACTTGAAGCGTGTCCTAGTCACTTGAATTGTGCGTGAGAGCTCAAAGCGACTTTTTTCAGAAGAAAGGTGTTTTCATGTGATTTTCAAAACTTGGTAACCATGTCATCACCTTGAGCAGTTGTGTGATGGAAGATACATGTGTCCCCTTATGGTTTGGTTACCCCATTCGCCTTCGAGCTATATATTGGAGGGATTGGTTGGGTGGATATGTGCATGTCTCTCCCTAATGTGATCCTTGATAGTTAGTTTCTTAAGTTTGATTTTGTTGTGAAGGTACTATACTTTCACAATAGTTTCCCACTTTTGTTTTGCCTTCCCAAGAGTCTTCTTAAGGGAAAGGATATGGGGAAACACCATGGAGATATAACCATGTACATTGGATACATGGGGTTTAGTGGGATTATCAATTCTATAATCTTTCTCTCTTTCACATGGACCTACCATTTATTTTTGGACACAATAGATTATTGGTGCAAAACTTAAATAATCGACTGCTTGAAGACATTTGACTGCTTGTAATTTGGTTGCATTGCCAACAATCTTAAGAGATTTTGTAGTGATATGGCCCCGGCCATACAATAGTTCATCTGTAGAGATAATTGACTTTGCCAAGCAAGTTGGCATGATTGTTTACTCTTGAATGGACTGCAGTCAACATGTGTACGAAGATAGATTCTTGACTCACATACAAGTTTCATTCCTCTACATAGGTTTCTAAACACTATCTCTCATGCAAGGCTATGTAATGCGACCCTAATTGTGATGCATACTTGAAGTGCAATTGACCTAAATGGTGCAAGAGATAGGGTTGTGCATTTAGCCACATGATTACTGCATGAAGAGGTTCTTGATCGACCAAATCCGTATGCCTCCTGTTTCATACTTGAAGCATTGGGTGGCTCGTGTTTATCTTGAATATACAAAATAAAGAACAAATATGGACATATTTACAAGATGTCTGATCTTTCTAATCATATGCATATATTTCAAAATCATGAGGTGTTAAGGGAGCGCTAGATTGTGTTCTCTAACTAGAATAAACAAGAATCCAGAATTATACTTATGATTACAAGATCACCCTCGTAGGGAAAATTATACAAGAATATGAAACTGATACAAGAATTTCAACAATCACTGGACACCCTCAAGCGATGAGTTCCACAAGGAGCGTTCATGTTATCTAGCTTGGGTTTCATTGGATTCTTGCTATCGAATTCACGAACCTTGATTACTTATCTCCAAAAAATTTCTATAGGTTCCCATGTATGATCACTGAATTCATACCTTTTCCAATGAATAAGGTATTCAAATCTTCCTTGAGAGATATTTGAATATAAGACATGCTCAACCTCAATTTCTTCATGATCCTCAAACTTGATAGGTGGTGAAGGATAGGGTCTCTCTTGAGCTTCCTTGGGTTCTTCACAAGATACATCCTTTGAGGTTCTAGTGGTACCTTGTAGTGTCACCAAGATCTTTGATGGAGATCCTTGAGTAAGCACACCTCCTTGATTGAACATGAAGTCCTCCTTATCCTTTACCTTCTTGTTATCTTCATGATATGTATACTACAGGTAATTTGTAATGAATTCTTGGACTTCAAAGATTCTTGATTCATATTCTTCATGAATAATGTCCTAACTGTTCAACACTTCTAGATCATGTACTTGGCTTTCTTTGAATGATTGATTCTCACATTGAATTGATTGATTGATAAAATCATCCAAGGTATCTCGTTGAGGCATGGATAGCAAGAGATACTTCACTTCATCTTTGAGTCCACTTTGAAATTGGTAGTCTTCTTGATATGTAGATCCATGACGTAATATCTTGAAAGTATGAGGCATAATTTGAGACTGATCGATCACTTGTTGTAAAAATATTTTGAGCTCTTGGACATGTCCTATCAAGTCCTTTATGGTATATTAAACTTCTTGCATAGGGAATCCATGGTGCTTGGTCTTGATGAAGGTAGTCTTTCCAGAATGCTAGGGGAGCTCTAGATTGTGACCTCTCGTTAGACTAGAAAAGAATTTAGAATTATATTTATGATTGCAAGATCACCCTCATAGGGAAAATTATACAAGAATATGCAACTAGTACAAGAATTCCCACAACCCTAACTGATAGGTATGGATAACTAGACTAGACGGAATACAATAGATCCCACAACCCAAGACCATACCTATGAAACATGATATCTCAATTACAAGAACTCCCTTGAGGGAGATGAACTAAATACAAGAAATAACTTGAGAAGATATCATACTATGAGATTACAAGAGGAAAAGAATAGATGTGCATGAACTACACAAATGAGCTCTAGAACAGGAAACAAGACAAGGACTGGAACTAGAACTTCGAAAGTACTTACTTGGTGATCATGACTCCTTGAGCTCTCAAGACTTGCATTGACAAAACTAAGGATGTATGTGGCCAAACCCTCCTTATATAGGTGTTCAAGGGTAGTTATGAATTGATGATGTCATCAATGATGTCAACAATTTGAAATAGGAGCTCCAAGTATCAGAATCATGCAAATAGACAATCGCTTAAGGTTTTGACATGTTTGGGATGCAATGGTAGGGTTAGGTTTCCCTAATTATTAACCAAACACGAGATATAGAAATTCACACAAAATCTAAGGTTTAGGATGGTTTTCTTTGTGTCCATGAAAACTATCATGATAACCTAAAACGTAATGCTTTTAGTTGTTGTGCACACTCCTTGATGGAAATCAAGGCCTAGGGTTGTGCTTCCATTGACGGGGTGACTGAGAGATCTAAAGAAGTAAAGGAACATCCCCTCAGCATGCACCTAGTATTTGTTGTGGTCTTTCTTGGTGGCATTACCTACTTTGGGAGGCTCGTTTTTCCTTGATTGCTTAGTTTTAGCCCTGTGAGTCTTCCTTTTAGTGTGTTCGTCGGGGCCTCAATTTGCCATTGTAGGGATTTGGGCAAAAAGATTTCTTGCAAATCTCCACCCTGTAATCCCCCTCCTTGTTTTGTGTTGTCCATGATAGATGGTGTTTAGGCATGGGTTCCTAAACCTTTAGACTAAAGTAAGGATTTAGGAACCCATGATGTATTTATTACATGAGGCAGTAATAGTCTAAGGTACCCAAATCTATTTGACTATAAGTAGTGGCTCTTTTTGTGGGGACTTTCTTTTTATGTGTCTTTTTCTATGAGGCTTGTTTCTTTATGCAAATGCAAGGAATATTCTCAAATTTTTTTTACCAATTTCTTGGGCACCCCAAGATGTGTGATTGTGATCGTTGTGTGACCACAAGAGACAATTGGTTGTATAATCTACCTTCAAGCGTGGCTAGTTTAATGACACCACTAGGTGATATGAAATGTATCATGTAGGGTCCATGAACTCTTTTCTACAGCTTCTTAGCATGTTGTTTGAGTGTGTAAACAAGTACTAGATCACCTTCCTAAAGTTTAAATCTACAAAAAATGAGACAATTGGTTGTATAATCACCTTCAAGTGTGGCTAGTTTAATGACACCACTAGGTGATATGAAATGTATCATGTAGGGTCCATGAACTCTTTTCTATAGCTTCTTAGCATGTTGTTTGAGTGTGTAAACAAGTACTAGATCACCTTCCTAAAGTTTCTTATCCTTGATATGGGCATCAAAATAAGTTTTTTGGCATTTCTTATGAGCATCGATGTCGATTATAGCCTGAAGTAGATAATTCATGACCATTCCACTTATAATCTCTAGCTTGTTTGAGGGTCAGCACAAGGAAGTCAACAGACATAATTGCATGCTTTCCATATACCAAATAAAAAACATTGACTCTTGATGTGGTCTTATAAGTAACACGATAATCCCAAATTGCATGGTGCAATTGCTTATCCCAATCTGAGCATCCAAAATTTACTAGTTTTAGCAGCACTATATAAAGCACTTTATTGGAACTTGTAGCTTACCCATTCCCTTGTGAATGATAAGGAGTGGAATTTTTATGAACAACCAAAAATTCTTTTAATAAGGGCTCTATGACGATTGACAAAGCGAGTACCTCAATCGTTGATTATCTCAATGGTGAGGCCAAATCTTGCCAGAATTCACTCAAATAAAAATTTTGCAATTTCTTGAGCATCATCTTTAGATGTAGCTCATGCCTCTACCCATTTAGTGAGATAATCCATCACTACTATGATGTAATCAACATGAAATCCTTTTTCAGGTGGGCTAATAGGACTAATAAACTTGATCCCCCATTTTTCAAATAATTGTCTTGTCATCAATGGCCTTAAAAACATTTGAACTCAATTAAAGGGATATTTAGCTCTTTGGCATGTATCACACCTACTCACAAATGTTTGAACATCCATGCATAAGGTGAGCCACAATAAACCAAAAAATAGAATCATTTGGACTATCTGATCTGCTAAAAATATCGACTTGCAACACCTGAGTGTGCAGCTTCCAATAGTGGCAAATAATCATCTTCATGTACATAGAGGCATATGAAGTTATCCTTGCCTCGCCTATAGAGCATGTTTCCATAAGAGAATAATCACGAATCTCTTAGTGTAGAGCTCATTCTTTAGGTATGTTCATTTTTTAAGGATAGGTGCCAGATTTTAAATAATCAACTATGTTTTGGCTCCACGTGGGGTATGCAAAAACTTAATATAAGGTAGCATGATTAATGGTGGGAATGATTTGGTAGCTAGAACAAGCATTAATTTAACCATGTACTGATCTTTCCATAGGGGGACGATAAATCCATTTCTTTGCATGTTTTGCAAAGTTCTTGATTTGGGAATATGCCTACCAGAGCATGAGCTCAACTACTAGCATTATATGCTCATCTTTTAGCATGCAACAAGAAAGGATCCCATTGGCATCTTTGTCTTCTAAGAAGCCAACATTGATGTGCAAGTTCTTAGCATTCATTACTTCCTCTTTGCTGCACTACATGTAGGAGAGGACTAGCCCAAAATATAGGACATGAACTCCACGCTCAACCCATTTAGGTAAGGGCTCCACATTGAACAAGTAGATGTCTTGCAATTCATCATTGATTGCCTCTTGAGGGTCAACACTAAAAATTCTTTAGTAGCTTGTACATTGGCTGAGCTATAGTTGCATGTGTGTATGAACCTTCTATAATATCCATGGTGTCCCATGAAAGTTTGGACTTCTTTGCATTTCTTGGCCATGGCATTTAGAGATTGCACTATTTTATCCTCATCCATTGATATGTCATTTTTGGAAACTATATGCCAAAGGATTTTCCCTTGATGGACCATGAAGATGCATTCTTTAGGGTTTAGACACACTTTATATAAGCAAAAAGTTTCAAAGATTCATCTTAAGTCTTGAACATGTTCCTTTCTTTCATTAGAATACACACATAGGTCATCAAGATACACACCAAGGCATTTCCTAAGAAATTCCTTGAAAATCCGATAGGAGTTCCTAGGATGGATTCTAAATATATGGAAGATTTGATTGGCATATTCAAATGATATAATACAAAATACTTACAAAGTTTTGAGATTTGTCTAGATATGTGTTACTTTTGGTTTTCCTCCTTGCAAGAAGATACAACTTTAGATGCATGTGGCACCATGAGCTACTCTGAGAGCTTGCCTACCATTTTGTACGACCTTGCAAAAGGAGAATGAAGCCCATAAGGTTGCTTACAGTATACATTTGGAAGGGTTTGGTTAGGCTTAACTACCTACCCTTTAATGGTTTAGTTGTTTTTATAAAATACCAAAATATTCATTTGATATGAACATTGATGATCAAATGTCGGGCCACTTTATCTGGATAGGTAAACTTAAAATTTAAGTACCATCAAATTTGAATGAAAGAAGAAGATGAACATGAAAAATCTTTCAAAAACTATTATAGGCATTATGAATATCTAGTTATGCCTTTTGCTCTTATAAATTTTGTAAATGTTGAGGTCAGATTTTGGGTGGCAATGAATGATGTATTAAGACCACTTAGTGGTGATTTTATTGAAGATTTTTTAGATGATTTATTACGGTATAATAGATAATTATGATAATGAATTTTATTTCAGAATAGTTTTAAAGAGACTAAAGTCTTTGTTAATTTAGATAAGTGTAACGATTCTCCATATATATATATATATATATATATATATATATATATATATATATATATATATATATATATATAGAGAGAGAGAGAGAGAGAGAGATTCTATCCTCTTGGTGGGGGTCTTCTCTAGAGTCATCTTATTTGCATGGAATACAAAGCGCTTGAAGTGCCTAAAAAATTATTGAACATGATAATTGTGTTTGTTAACAAAGAGACAGAGATATAAAGAAAAAGGTATTGTGGGTTGTCATCGAAATTAGGCATACGTATATATTGCTTCACTTTTGAAAGTGTCCCTAAGGAAGCTTGAGCATCCTATTTTCTCGCCCCTGTAATGCTCTTATGCAATCTCGAAAGTATTCCTAGATATCTCCAAGCTTGTAGCTTTTAAGGTAAGAGAAAAATGTGGCCAAGGCCATCAAGGTTTCTATTACACGTTACACTTGGGACTTATGTTCATTTTGGCTACCCTACCATTAGTATGAACACCATTGTGCACCCTTTTCTCAAAGGAGAACATACCTCTTTGCTTCTATGAGGATGTGAACTTAACTTCCCATTGTTGTTTGAGCATTAGATTTTCCATTTCTAAGTAATATCAATATCTTTGTGAATTCGAGAGACATCCTCCATCAAATCCCTCCCTTTGACATTGATCCTTTCCAAGGTCCTATAATCTATTTATTATAACGTCTTATTCAACATCTCATCATATTCTAATCTTCTTTGTTAAGCTTGCGCGTAAGATCCATGATGGAGAACTTGATGAATCTTGAGCTCAATTGATCTATAGGCACAAAAGAACCACTTCACTTTCATCGGTACTCCATATGGGAGATACCATTAGTCCCTTTCTTGTTTTTATGACATTTTGATCTTACTTCCTACATCCAATACATAATTTGATCGGTACCCCCATATTGGATATACCATAACTTCCTTTCTTGTTTTTATGAGAATTTGATCTTACTCCCTATTCCTACATCCAAAACACACACTCAAAAGATCCGTTTACTTCACACTCGATGCCTTTTCTAAGATCTTTGACTTCCTTTCGGTTCTATTCTCTCATGAAGCTTCCTTTTTGGGCTGGAGGCCTCAGCTCAAGACACGTCATGGAACAGCTGTCGATTTCCTCGCGCTGTAAAGGCAAATTAGACCAACCTGCACGCTCGTGCTGCAATCAAAGAAGCGATGGCCATGGCCTTGAAGCAAAGCTCCACTGTTCGGAGAAACATGGTAGCATTTTCACAGGGGGGGAGGCATCTGTTTGCTACGCATATACCGCGTTCCAACTTCTCCATCATAACATCAACTGGTGAGGAGAAGGCTAAAATGGAGCCTTCGAACGAGGACAAGAAAGGAACGTCCACAGAACGCTCAACCAGAGACGAGGTTTCAGCCGTTTATGGTGAGGTGCAACAGAAGCCCCATAATGCTGCAGAGAACCAGCACGCGGAGTGGGAGAAATCTGGTTCTTCTGGTGCCCATGAGGAACGCTTGGAGGATACTGGATTCGATATGTCTAAGAGAACCAGATCATCTGGAGAAGAGTGATTTCCAGATTATAGCCGGATTGATTAGTTCAGGGCAGAATATGATCAATGTCAAGGTCGCTGTCCATCTCTGGATTTCGACTATCTTCTTCTGTAAACTCAATGTTTCTGGTACTCCATACAACATGTAGATAAGTAATAGCCGTTAACTGCAAGTGAGATCAGTCGTCTATTCAATTTGATTACAGCATTCGATTGGAGCGAGGAGCTTAAACGCACAATGCAAGCGCTTAACTAATGATTTTCACTGCATTGGCCAATGTTGTTCAACACTATGTCATTTCTCTTTCAAAGGTTTATGATTTCCTTAAGCATCGTTCTCCATTTCCATGTCAAACGTCAACTCTCTACGTTTTCTAGAAGCATGAAATGTGATATGGCTAGCATGAATATGTGATATGCTGTTCATGGAACTATGGTTTTCATAAGCGGTTTCTATGCTTTGGCAACACTGGTTTTGTTTCTCCTTCCAAGTGTATGGGTAGCATGAAAATGTGATATGCTGTGCAAGGAACGACGGTTTCCATGTCTCTTTCAAAGTGTATTGCTAGCATGAAAATGTGATATGCTGTGCAAGGAACTATGGTTTTCATAAGCGGTTTCTATGCTTTGGCAACACTGGTTTTGTTTAATTTTTCGTC